>CM047805.1:84152917-84752917 GCA_026214975.1 Gentiana macrophylla | reverse complement strand
GGCCATGTGATTGAAATCCAAGAAGAAGTCTGCTGAAGAAAATAGAGAAAAGTCGGCCCGGTTTACCGTGGTCTAGGGCCGGTAAACCGAGGACTTGTTGGACATGAAATTGATTCTGCCACCTCTACTAGGTCGGTTAGGGTTTTAGAGAGTCATAAGTTGGCTATTAAATCTATATAAAGCCACATATACTGAAGTCTTTCATATCTTATCAATTACATTATATACATTACAAAATTTTGATGAAATAAAGTTATTCCAAGATTTTGAGGAGTTATTTCTGGTTTTCTCCCTTTCTCTACCATCTCTAGCTTGAGTAGATCGAGCTAGATCTCCATTGTTGAAGGTATGAAGCTTTGAACGTTCCTTTTTGTCTTCAATATGGTAGATCTATTCGTATTTAGGTGTTTTAGTTAATCTGCATGTTTAAAGACCCCATGATTTACTTATTTTAATCGTATGTGAGCAATGTAGATCCAGGAATAGAAAAAGCCGACCCTGGTAAACCGGCGGTCTATACCGGTTTATCGCGGCAATAATTAGAAAACCTAAAACTGGGATTCACTACAGCTACGTTGATCGACAGGTTTAATTAACAGTAGGTTAGATCTGGCCAATCTGCTTATTGTAATCGTAAACTAGCATGAAATACGAATAATGTAGTGCTAAGTTTGGACACTGTCTTGAATGGACCCTAGGAACATGCTGATCAATGTCGACAGCTGTCTAGGCGGGTTAGCGGTATGAGTTAGCACACTATATCGGCAATTCAATTTCTTTATACGTATGGGCTATCATAGACCAATTAAGGAGGATAGCTTGTGTGTAGATTGTCTACTACCATTGTCGAAATAAATAGGAGTAGGAGTTGCACCCGTAGCTGATAATCAAATTAAAAGATCGCTCGATTAATTTAAGGAAATTATGTGGGGATTCAAACGTAATGATTAACTAATCCAAGTTAGTAGATCGGTGAGAAGAGGGGGAGAAATGCCAAGTTTGTTTTTATGTTTATTGTTGGTCCATCACCGCCTCTATGTTGCTTCTTGATTATGTTAAAATCATCAATACATATAGTTGCATTGTCTCTGTGGCATCGACCTTGACTCGCATTTACTATACTATGATGGACCTAGTATTATTGCTAGTAATATCGACGTTAGTGACTTACACGTGATCAACTCACAGAAGGTAAAATCAGTTGGAAAGTGTTTGTTCCCAGGTACTTCTAGTCAGTTAGCACCAACTGAGGGGGAATAACATTTGACAACTATAGACAGTCAGGTTGCTATAGACGTTTCTCACATAAAACAGATCTCAGAGAAACAAGTTTCTGCTATGGATACCAATCAAGAGCAACAACAATTTCAGCAGCAGAAAACTCAGCAACAATTAGCAAACATCTTTGAAGCTGAAAGGATAATCAAACTGATGAAGATGAAGCTCAAGACTGAAGATTCCAAAGAATCTATCAAGGATGTTTTTCAGAATGAAGAGGACTTGCTGTTAGAGAAACTTGAAATACAAAACTTATATTCCTCATTTCCTATGGATGAGTTTATCACCAATTTCTATAAGAGATTCAAAAAAGTAGCTTAGAGACAAGAATCAGCTACATCATCCATACCGAAGGATGTTTTAAAGAAGAAAGATGATGATAATGATGATGATTCATGGAAGAAAGATGAAAAAAGTACAGTTTTGCAGTCAGACACTCGACCTCAAGGACAAGTAGAGCAAACTGTTACTCAGCAGGATGGATTGCCAGTTAAGAATCAGACAACTGACAATCAACAAGAAGCAGAAGGAACTGATAATCAGCAATTGATGGTAATAGAAGATGATACTCAGTCTAAAATCCAGAAGAAGAAGATCCATCTGAGAAGCTGACAAAAGAAGAATTGGGCAAAGTACAAGAAAATTTGAAGATTATGCTCAACCAAAAGGAAGACTACAATGGTCTTTTGTCACACATCTCCGGATACTTGGATTACAGGAAGATGACCGATGTTTCAGTACATACTAAGTTGGATATTATCAAGAAATCCACTTCAAATTCAGTTTTAGAAATTCTCAGTCTAAAGGAGAATCTTGATAATTCAACCATGGAAGATTGAGAAATTCATACTCAAGTAGAATGGCACCTTAATCAACAAATCTATGGATTAGAAACTCAGCTCAAAGAAGCTCTTACTTCTCAAAAAGGCATTTCAGTAGACCAAACGGCAACTCATCAGTTGATCAATCAGTTGTATTATGCCAAAAAGGGGGAAGTGTAAGTAGAAAAGCTAAGATTACAAGAAGAAAAGCTGAAGCTTGAAGCTGAAATAAAGAAATGCAAATCAGCAGTAGATCTTTATGTTAGGGATGTGAAAGAACTAAAAGAAGAGCAACTCATTTTGAAGTATAGTCAACCTGGAGAAAGAAGAGCTACTCTTACACAAGATCTGTGGTTGAAGTTTGTCAAAGATCATAACTATATCAAGGGAAAGTACAGAGACAAAACTTATGATGAATCTATTGTCTATTTCTTGTCTGATCTTTATCATAATCAGAAGATGGCCAACTACAAGAAAGTAAAGTGGATTGAAGAGAAGCTTCAAATTAGAGATAAGAGAGAACAGATGAAGGCTGCTGTTGCAGAATTTGAAGACTATTACAAGGATGAAACTAACCTTCCTAAGTTATATCAATGGAGGAAATGGAAGCTATCAAGCCAAGTGGATTATCTTAGAACATTTCACAAGGAAGTCTTAAAGTTAGAAAATGATTATCATCTTCAGGATAAGGAAAAGAAATTTGTCTTAGTTACAAAAAGAGATACTTAGATTTTATTTCAGTTTATAATCAACTGTGTAACTAGTTCCAGTTTTTCCATTCTTAATGAAATCCAGTTTCCAGTTTTACCTTGTTTTGCATTGTTTTTTTCTTTAAGCTTTTCTTTTAAGGAGGCTTTTGGCATCATCAAAAAGGAGGAAATTGTTGGAAATAAAATTTTAGTTTTGATGATGATTCATCTTATTTAGTTACTTGTTTGTTTACACCCCATTGATGAAGTTCTTAAGCTAGCTGTTATAGTGAAAATCTAAAAGATGTCTAGAAGTGAATATATAGGTTACACTAGAGTCTGATAATTGTATAGGTTGTATCAGACAATCACTGTAATAGATAGAAGTGTGGTAAAACTAAAAACAAGAAATCATCTAAAAAACTGGAACATGACATAAAACTGAATATGTCACTCGGAACCAAGAACTGAAGTCTACTCAGACTGAAGAAGGTAAGTTCACTGAGGGATACAGACTTGGTTGATTTATCTAGAATTGAAGGCTGAGGGAACAAACTCAGTAAATGAAGAACTGAGGGACACAGACTCAGTTGTAGAAGATTGAAGAACTGAGGGTTCAAACTCAGTTAAGAAGATTAAAGCAGAGACTGTAATGTTAGAATTCAGGTAAGTCTATGATGGCCTAAATTGTCTTTATGGACCTTGTATGAAGACCAAAGAATCATAAGGACAATGATATCTTAAATGATTTAGTTAAAGGAATGGTGTACTCTGATTAAGTCATATAAAATCAGTAGATTAGAGTACTAAGTTTTGATGAAGAGTAAAAACTCAGTTAACGCGCCAAGTCAGTTAACAAACTGTTAACTGACATACTCAGTATAAAACTGATCAAGATACTCAGTTTTATAGTCAGCCATCCAAGCAACTGAAAGTACATTCGAACATTATAAATCAAGGAATTCTATTGATATGTCAGAATGGTCACTGACACCTGACATCTGAAAATATAGACGTTGATACAATTCAAATTCAAGAAAGATGAACGATGGACCTCACAATATAAAAAGAGGACTTGGCATCAAGGATCAAACACCGAAAAATGCAAATACAAGTATTATTGTGTCCAAGTCTTGTTCATCTGAATTGCTATCACTCTTTGCGCTCAACAAGATCATATCTAGATTTCTTCAAGTGTTCAAGCTACATTGATCAAATCTAGATTTCGACACTTAGAAGAACCACAAGCGAGAATCAAGCCCAACTTTGATTTTTATCAAATGTGTAGACTGTGAAGCAATCTGGTCAAGGATTTTCCAACGACAGTTGTTGTAGCAGTCGGGTAGACTGTGTTTGTGGTGGTAGCTGGTGAAGAGGCAACATGACCCTCCAAGGACCAGTGGCTCAAGCAGTTGGAGAGCAGCAATCCTACCTGTTCTTTGATTGTTTAGATAGTGAAGCAAGGGATTAGTCAGGGACTATCGTTTAGGACTTTTTGTAACAGCGTGCCTCAGAAAGTTCTAGTGAAAATTTTCCTCCTACATCATAGGGGAAGAGTGGACGTACAGGATTACACCACATGGAACCACTATAATTCTTGCTCTATTTACTTTACGAATTTACATAATGTTATTTATTTATTCAGCATTTATTATTGTTTATACAACATACTGAAATTGATTGTCATACTCACTCACAGTTCACAATCTGACATTCACCAGAATTCAGTTTTGCATACTCAACTTTTTCATAGAAACAACAAGATCCAGATAAAGGATAAAACTTAAATCCGCTGCCGGTTGTCTCAGTTTGGTTATAAGTCAGTTTGACATAGACTCAGCTTAGTCAGCTTAACTCCACACAAATTAAAACCGAACCTTAATCGTATTAGATCTAGTTTTTGGTGACAAGTTTATTCATCCCCCCTTTAAACTTGTGTCAGCCTTTCCAAGGGACCAACAAACATTATTGTTATTGGGATAATTGATGTATTATTTTTATATGATTAAAAATACGTTATATTATTATGTTTTATCAACGAATTCTATATAAAATATATGAAATTATGGTATAAAGTGTTAGTCTTTATAATTTAGAGTATTTAGTAATAATAATAATAATAAGTTGTAATTTTGTACCGATTTTAGTAAATCGGAGTGTCGTGTCAGATTTACGTGGGTATTTGTGGTATTTTATTGCAGATTTATAAACCAAGACCCCGAGAATCGACATATTGAAGTTTAATCATATCTCTGGAATGATTTAGAGAGTGCCACAAGTTTAAATGGTCAATTGAATAGCTTAAGTGGATAAGTGGCCAACCAATCTGGATAAGTAATAATAGAGAAATATCTTCGACAAACGAATGGCTCATCAAAATGATATTTTCAGAAAAAGTGTTCTTCACGAAAGTTGTAGATTTTTCCGAGAGTGTTCCAATGCAATGTAAATTATGAAGATTGGAGGTCTAGAACTTAAACAAAGTGATCAAGTGGCTAATCGACTTGGATTAAGAAAAATCCCGTAAAAGCTTCGGAGGAACACGAGGTCATCAAAAAGCGTTATCGGAGAAGAGTACTTCATGAAAGTTGTAGAGTTTCGAGACCTTAATTTTGGCATTTCGTTTGTGATTTTTGGAGATCCGTAACTCGAGATATGAATTTTACAAGTTATATATAATTATATATAAATATAATTATATCAACGCACATGCCTTGAGTTAATCAAGAAGGTGGGAGTAATCATTAGTCCGGACCGAGCGGCTTTCTACGGACCGGTCCGGCCTTTACCAATTTGCCTATATATAGAAGCTCATCAGAGAACATTTCGGTGTACAAAAAAATATATATAACACTCTCATATATATATTCTCCTCTCCTCTCTTTTCTCTTTTCTTTTTTTATTTTTTAGTAGTAGTTGTAAATAAGGCCTTACGCCGTAATAATGTAGTTTTAGTATCGTTGTAATGCTCGAGAAAATCTCGGAAGTCGGTTTTGCTAAAGAAGTTGTAATGTCCGGAAGATACGATTTCTGAATCAACTGCCGTATTCGGGTAACTTTTCTTAAGTATTTATGTTTGTTTTTGTATTTTTCGTTGTTATAATGTTTTTAGGCTAAATATAATACTGGCCAAAACTATGTAATCGGTTTTATTTCGATCTTTTCGTTAAAGAAATGTTGTTAAGTTAAAATGACTAAAATTGAGTTAATTGAATCTTTTTCTATTTTGATCGTATTCGTATTGACATATTTAATAGATCTGAGGAATTCATAATCTAATTATGAATTGACGCCTCGTAGTCAGGATATGAAATAAAAGATAGAAAAACCGGAGGGTAAAATTGGCCGTGTGAACAATGTGATAACGGAATCCGATTTCCTACCCGGGGGTAAATTTGTTTTGGGAGAAATGAATTTTATTATAATTTGTACTCGAGATCGTAATAATGTTAAATCATCAGTTTAATTGAAACTTAAACCGGAAAGTTGAATCGTCCGGCTTTGACAACCGGAGCCTTTAAAATAAAATTGACCGTTTGACGAACGGAATGACTCCTTTTTATCTAAAGGTAGATTTGTACTCGGGACCTGTTCAGATTAATTTGTTTACCGTAACAGTTGTGGACCTTGGACTGATGACAATGGACATATGACAATTTCATACGCTCGTGTGAGAAGGAATTGTTTACCTCAGGAGTGCACCGTTTCACTTACTCAATTGGACCTAAAATAAAAGGAGAGATCAAACACATTTCAATTAATCGAAAAGATCGTATAAACCAATTATATAAGTTTTGGCCAGTTCTCTAAAATTATTTGTCTAATATATTGGTACCTATATATTTATATCTATATATATATTTTGCAATTTATGTATATCTATATATATTTATATATCTATATATATTATATTAGAATAACTTTTAAATTACGTATTTATTTTATGTCGACTAGAATAGTAGTGATCTGTGTTATAAAATTACGATTTAGATCGAGTTAATAACAGCTCTTTGGTGTTTAACCACACGTAAAAGAAATTACCAAGTTCCCTGAGGATTCGACACCTGACTCATCATACTAGCACTACGATTTGACCCGGTACACTGCCGGTTAGGATCTGTATAGCCTAGAAAAGGTCCGTCAGCACAATTTTGGCGCCGTTGCCGGGGAACGTCGCTAATTTCTTTTTATGTGTCTATGGTTACTACTTGTATTAGCTTAAAATTCTCGAGAATAAGTCAACACTTTTCTTATCTCATTTCTATTTTATTTTTCGTTGGTTGTTACCTTTTAGGAAAAATTACCAATTTTTACTACTATCAATTTCGTGTTATTTTCTATTTTCGTTAGTTGATGACCAGAAGTGGTAAGGCCCCTCTCATTCCTTATAAGCCTGACATAAACACTTACGAAAGGCAGTTAAGAGTAGAGAGTAAACGCGGTCATACTAGTCAGGGAAATCCTGACCAAGAATCATCTTCAAACAGAAATACGAGAATGGCTGAAATCAGTGATGAAACACCTGAACAAGGGCTGGAACATGCTCTAGGGCATGGACAAAACCCTGTTAACCCTAATAATAATAATAATAGAAATAATCAAAATCGGAACCAGAATAATCGTAATAATCCACCAAACCCGAGACCTATATGTGATCAAACAAGAAGAAGAAACCGGACTAATAATCCCATACTTTTACCTAATGAAGGAGCGAATAATTTGAAATTAAGTCTCATCTTTTGGTTTAATTGACGCAAGAGCCCAATTCCTAGGAGAGGATGATGAAGATCCACATCATCATCTCTATCTTTTGAAGAATGTGCAATACACCAAAAGTCAAGGTGCTCATAAGGAATTAACGAGAATGACTATGTTTCTTTTTTTCTTTAAAAGGACGAGCCCGAGATTGGTTTATGTCTCTTCCACATCATTCACTTACTAGTTGGGAGGAGATTCAAACTGAATTTCAAACAATATTTCACTCCTGGACGAAATTTGGAATTAAAAGTCGAGGTTGCTAACTTTAGACAAGGATCTCGAGGAAACGCTTGGGAATGCGTGGGAAAGGTTTAAAAATTGTTAAGAGCATGTCCCGATCATGGTTATTCCTTAGATATGCAAATTCAACTCTTCTCGTCGTAAATTGAGAAAAGACTCACGTGTGTAGATGTAGATCATGCATGTGGTGGTTCGTTAATGATGAGTGAAGCTCAAGCAGCTTTTTACGATGCTATAGAAAAGATTTCCAAAAATAACAGAATGTGGGAAACCGGTTCTAGCACCGTAAAAGTAGCTTTGCAGGAGAATATACGTCTAATACGGAAGTTCTAGCACACTTGGAGAATTTGAGTAGGAAATTTGATGGTTTACAAAGAATAAGAACCAAAATTCAGAAAATAGTACACCAAATGAATACTCAAGTCATGATAATGTGGCGTTAGGGAGTGAAGAACCAACAGGATATTCAAGAGAGGAGGTGAGTTTTTTTCAAGAAAGATAGAATTTGAACAATGCATACTCAAACTCGTTTAATGCTATTAGAAGAGATCATCCTACTTATCGATGGTCCGAAAACCCTAGTAAGCCGGACAACCGCCATATCCAAGTCCCATATAGGAATAATAACCAAGTTTATCAAGAAAATACATCTAATCGAATTTACAATCATTACCAAGATCCTATCCTCAAAGATACCACTCAAAGTATACCAAGAACTCGAGTTCAACTCAACTTTGTAGAAGGAGTTGAAAAATGGGAAAAACTAATGGAAAATATGATGGGTGTAGTATCTACTCAAGCTAAGAATATGGAAACAATGATGACTTCTATTGGTACAAATACTAAAGATATGAGTACAATAAAAACATCTATGAGTGGACATGATACCGAATGAGAACAATAGAAGCCTCATTGAGGAATATGGAAGATCATTTGAGTAGGGAAGGTGAACGAATAACAAGAGAGACCCCAGGAGGATTACCAAGCAACACCGATGTAAACCCAAGAGAGGTAAATGTTGTGGTTACGAGAAGTAGGAAGCTTAGTGGAAGCAATGGAGTAGAAAACTTTGGGAATAATGAAGTAGAAAATGATTTAGATGGAAAGAATGATGAAACTAAAGATAAAGATGAATTCACTGACGAGGAAGAAGAAATTATAGATAATTTCTTGAAAAGGAATAGAAGTTTGGAACCTGAAAATGAAGGTGAAAATTGGGTAAAAATCCCTAGGATTTTGAAAGACCCTATGGATAAAGATTTAAGGAATTTATTCAAGGAACATGTTAGAATAAATGAGAAACAGGAAGAACCGAAAAAATCTGAAGTAGAGATTGATTCAGGGAATAATTTAAAGGAAAAAATTCAAGAACCTGAAACATGGCAACTAAGTAATACTCAAAGGTTTAAGGAAAAAGGAAAAGAGAAATTGACTAAGGAGCCAAAGGTTATAGATTTAGAATCTTTACCCTACCCTCCTAAAGATCAAATCAAAAAGGCAAAAACTGATAAGAAGTATGCTCGTTTCCTTGATACTTTTCGTCATCTTCATGTTAATATCCCTGTTATTGAAGCTCGATTAATATACCGCCTATGGAAAGTTTTCGAAAGAGATACTATCAAATAAGAAAAATTAGAGGAATATGAGAATATATGCCTAAATGAAGAATGTTCTGCACTGCAAAGATAAGTTACCACCTAAACTGAAAGATCTGGAAGTTTTACGATTCCATGTGAAATTGGAGGATTTCTGTTTAAGAAAGTCTTATGTGATCTTGGAGCTAGTATAAATCTCATGTCTTATGAGGATTATAAAAAGCTAGGCATAGGAAAGCTTACTAAGATCGAAATGACTGCAAATGGCGAGATAGATCGATTAAGTACCCTAAAGGAATGATTAAGGATGTATTGGTTAAAGTAGACAAATTCTATTTTCCAAGAGATTTTGTAGTTATGGAAATGGAAGAAGGATATTCGGCGCCTCTTATTCTAGGTCGTCCATTTCTAGCTACTGAGGAAGAACTTTAATCGATGTTCATAAAGGAGAGTTAATTTTGAGAGTCAATGAAGATGAAGTTGCTTTCAATATTTTTAAAGCTATGAACCATCCATATACATCACGTAATCATGTTCTTTTATAGAAGATATTCATTCTGTCTATGATAATCGATTTACCAACTTTTGAAGACAAAGTTAGAAGAATGCTTAACTCGTCTCATCTATAAAGAAGATGAGGAAGACATTGAAATGAAAGAGATAATCCTTTCTCTAGATAAAGGAAGCTTTACTTTTAAGCCACCATGGCATAAGTATTTGGAGTTAGAACTAGAAGGACCGGTTCTTAAATCATCAATAGAAGATCCGCCAAAGAACTGGAATTGAAACCGTTACCTTTAAATCAAATATGCTTTTCTAGAAAGCGATAATCTATTACCGATTATTATTTCATCTACTTTAAGCGAGCAAAGCAAGAAGATCAATTAATAAAATGTTAAGAAAGCATAAGAAAGCTTTTGGATGGACGATTGCCGATATTCGAGGTATTATTACGAGATTTGTGTTCATAAGATAATTTTGAAAGAAGACGCTAAACCTTGTATTCAACCGCAACGCCGCCTCAACCCGAATTTACTGATTAATCGTTAAGAAAGAGGTCATTAAGCTATTAGAAATGGGAATAATCTTTCCTATATCAGATAGTGAATGGGTGAGTCCAACTCAAGTTGTACCAAAGAAAGGAGGTTTCACAGTGAAAGAGAATGATAAGAATGAATGGATTCCAACAAGGGAAATTACAGGATATCGAATGTGCATTGATTTTAGAAAACTAAATGATCATACTAAGAAAGATCATCATCCACTTCCATTCATAGTTCAATTGTTGGAACGTTTAAGTGGTCATAAGTATTACTGTTTCTTAGATGGTTATTCAGGTTATTTACAGATCTTCATTGCAGCAGGAGATAGGGAAAAGACTACTTTCACATGTCCTTATGGAACTTTTGCGTATAAAAGAATGCCGTTTGGTTTATGTAATGCTCTGCTACGCTTCAAAGATGTATGATGTCTATATTTTTCGATATGGTTGAGAAATTCTTAGAAATTTTTATGGGACGACTTTAGTGTTTATGGAGATTCTTTTAGTAAATGTTTGTCGACTTAGAAAGAGTTTTACAACGTTGTGAGGATACCAATTTAGTTCTAAACTCGGGAAAAATGTCATTTAATGGTATCGAAGGAATTGTTTTAGGTCATAGAATCTCTCGAAATAGGAATTGAAGTTGATAAAGCTAAAGTCGAGGTGATTGAAAAATTACCGCCACCGTTAATCTAAGGACTCTAAGAGGATTTCTTGGACATGCAGGATTTTATAGGAGATTTATTGCAGATTTTTCAAAGATAGCAAAACCTCTAAGTCATTTGCTTGAAAAAGAAGTACCTTTTAACTTTGATAGTAAATGTATGGAAGCATTTAAGACCCTCAAAGCGAAGTTGATTATCGCACAGATGATTGGTAGCACCGATCGAATTTACCTTTTGAAATTATGTGTGATGCTAGTGATTTAGTTGTAGGAGCTGTTTTAGGTCAAAGGTATAATAGAATTCTCAAAGCTATTTACTATGCATCCCACACATTAAACGCAGCATTTCACCTTAATTATGCAACTCTGTAAAAGGGCTGTTATTGTGATTTTTGCCTTAGATAAGTTTAGATCGTATATTGTTGGTTCTAAGGTAATAGTCTACCTGCAGACCATTCACTCAAGTATTTAATGAGTAAGAAGGATGCGAAACCACGTCTTCTTAGATGGATTCTCCTACTTCAAGAATTTGATATTGAAATTAAAGATAAAAAGGAAGTGAAAATGTAGTAGTGAGATCATCTAAGTAGAATGGAGATCGAGGAGGAGATAGGGAATGAAATTAAAGATTCATTTCACGATGAACAACTATTTAGAATAGATACTCCTTCAACCATGCAATTATTAAAAAATAGAATTCCCTCTAAGGAAATCTCACCTTGGTTTGGAGATATCATTAATTACTTAACCTGTGATTATATTCCGTCTCATTGGACTTGGCAACAGAAAAAGAAATTCTTTTACGACTTAAAATTTTATTACTGGGAGGAACCAGACCTTTTCCGTAAATGTTCGGATGGGATAATCAGAAAATGTGTGCCTGATAATGAAATTTTAAGTATTTTATCGTTTTGTCATGATCGTGAGGCAGGAGGACATCATGGAGGATGGAAAACTGCTTTTAAAGTTTTACAATGTGGTTTTTATTGGCCTACACTATATAAAGATGCTTATAAATATGTTAAATCTTGTGAATCTTGTCAAAAATGGGGAAATGTATCTAAAAAACATGAAATGCCTATGCAACCTATTTTAGAATGTGAGTTATTTGATGTTTGGGGTATAGATTTCATGGGACCTTTTCCTATATCGTTTGGAAAAAGATTTATTCTTGTAATGGTAGATTATGTTTCAAAATGGGTAGAAGCTGAAGCTCTTCCCACTAATGATACCAAGGTTGTCATACGATTCCTTAAAAGAACATATTCACTAGATATGGCATTCGAGGGCGATCATTAGCGATAGAGGTTCACACTTTTGTAATAGACCATTTACTAAGTTAATTGAGAAATATGGTGTAACACATAAACTAAGAACGCCTATCATCCGCAAACCGGTGGTCGCAGAGGTGTCAAATAGAGAGATCAAAAGAATCGTGGAAAAAAGCAGTTGATTCAAATCGTAAAAGCGGGCAATTAAATTAGATGATGCGTTATGGGCGTCTAATGCCTTTTAAAACACCAATTGGTTGTTCTCCTATAAGCTAGTCTTTGGTAAGTCATGTCATCTCCCAGAGTTGAGTTAGAACACCGAGCCTTACGGGCTATTAGATTTCTAAATTTCGATCCTAAGGTTGTCGGTGATCATAGATTGCTTCAATTGATGTAACTAGAAGAATTTCGTCTCGATTCTTATGAAAACTTTCGAATCTACAAGGAACGCACGAAGTCTTTCCATGATAAGAGAATCTTTAAGCGTGAGTTCCATGTAGGTGATCGAGTGCTTTTGTACAATTCACGTTTAAAGTTGTTTCGAGGTAAGCTTAAATCAAGATGGACAGTCCATTTAAAGTAACACGGGTTTACAAAGCTGAGTTGTTGGACTAAGCGATGGAAATACAACTTTTATAGCCAATGGACACAGAGTAAAGTTATTTGTGGAGGAGAAGGAATCACACCTGAAAGAAGAAATAATGCTCTTGATTGATCCCCGACAAACCGAAAAGCAGAGGAAAAATGAAAAGCGAAAAGCGAGAAACCGGAATCACCGAATACCAGGTGCTATCTATCTTTACTCTACTTTTACGTAATTTTAATTATGTTTAAACTCTTTTCGTCTTTTACCGGATAGACGTAAAAGAAACTGGATGTCTTTTAGATAGAATAGGAGTTTTTATTTTACTTTTGAAATTAGGCCTTGATAAAGATGTCGCGTTTTCTATAGAAGCTTTAGTTTTTGAACAAAACAAGAAATTGTTGAGAGAGATCAGATTGAGAGAAGTATGTAATGGAACATCAAGAAGTGCGATAAAAGAAGGGCAACATTTCTAATGAGATGAGAATCTGTGGAAAAAGTGAACATGTTGATATTTGTGGGAAAAACACAACCAAATCCCCAGGATGAGTGTTTGAATATTGTTAGGAAGGAACGATTAGGTGGTTATCCGAAAATCCCGATGGAATTCGAGAGATAATTCAAATGCCTCGTTTTTAGGAGTTAGGTTGATTGAGCGTTATATCGTAACTTTGGAAGATTTAGAAATCGAAGAATCGTGAACCCTTAAGTTTGAGTCCTTTATTTTATTTTATAAAATTTTCGCATAACTTCGAGAATTTTATAATTGGATCTTTATGAAAATTTGAGGAGTTTTATAAAAATTTTATAAAAGTTGCTTTTTTTTTAGTTTTAATTTAAACGTTTTATAAAAGTTGATATAAATTTATTAAATTTTTATAAGCTTTTTATTAAAGTGTTATAAAGATTTTATTAAATTTTTATAAATTGTTATAAAATTATAAAAGTTCCTTCAAATTTTATTTTAAGAAAATTTTATAAACTTATTTTTAAGACTTTAATTAAGTTTTATTAGAATTTGTATAAGTTTTATTCAAAAATCATAAAAAAATCGAAAAAATAGAAAAATTTGTTCACGGACCGATCCGGCCTTAATACCGGACCGGTCCGGGTTCGAAAATCATAAAAAAGACGGGGACCTCCTTTTCTTCTTCTTCTTCCCTAATTTTTTTTACAGCCGCCCCACACCCCAAACCCCACCATTACGAATTTTTTGCAATTCTTCCACAAAAATTCACCTCTCACACTACCACTACTTGATTTCTTCCTCTTTTCATCTCTTCTCTTCTACAAAAAATTGAAAAAAATCAAAAGGGTCAAAAACAAGCTCCATTCATTCCGGCGACTTTAGCACTTTTCCGGCCTACTTTTCAACGTTTTCTACACTATAAGGTATAATCTAGTTTATTTAGTTGTCAATTTCGTATTTTTCATAATTTTTTAGATTAATTTCAACTGTTTTGATTTTTGAGTGTGTTGTGACATTATTATTTTTTCTTTGTTTTTGTTGTTGTTTTTGTTGTTGATTGGCATTACCAATATCGTAGAATGGGTGAGTCGAGTACTAGAGTCTCTAAAAGAGAAAATCAAAATTCCAATTTCAACTCCCGTCGTGAGCATGATAATTTTATCACCTGAGGAGGAAGCTGTAAAGTTTTGAAACACCCGCTTCACCTGAGGCTAAGAAAGCATATAAGAAAATTTATAGTAAGTGTGATGTTCGGTTGAAAAAGGATTAGACTTGGATGACTTAGGTGATGAAGTCAAGAATATCTTTAGAAGGCGTCAGTGGTTAGATTTAGCGACCTGAAGGAAGGGGAGATTAAACACTACTATAGTAGCTGAGTTTTATTCGGTTTTATCTACTTTGTCGAAGAACGACTTACTCAATGGAAAGCTGCACTTTACGAGCCGTAAATATTCCTTTTAACCCCGCCGTCATTAATGCAATTTTAGGAGTTGAGGTTTTTCCCGATGAGGAGGATTACGGGGTAGTTTATAATTTAGATGATCCTGCTAGTTTTTTGAGCAGATCGCCTGAGAGCCAGGATCTGTTTTGACCCGACCGCGGTGTGGGTTGAAAATCGGTTTAATTACGGAACTGCTTTTAGAGGTTTAAGGGCAATTAAAAGATTTATTAGCCATAATCTCTATCCTTCTAGTAAACATATCTTTGCTTTTGGAAAGGAAGATGTATGTATCGCTTGGGCTATGGTAAATGATGTTAGAGTGGATGTTGGAAAGGTCATGTTTAAAAGAATTTTTGAGAGTATTGTCATCGCTGGACAGGAGTCATCTTTACTTCCCTTGTTTTATCTCTCGATTTATGTCGTAGGTTGGGAGTACCATTCTGCCTAATGACAAGTTATCTCTGGTCGATGGGAATCGATTGGACCTAGTTTGACTAGTCTTCCGGATGGTAGTATTAGCTCTTTGCTTAGAAGGCGTCAAACTCGGCCCGGCTCCACCGCTTTTACATCTTCTTCTTTTCCATCTTTTTCTAGTCGGCCTCAACAAACTCCTTTCTCCAACACTATCACTTATGACATGTTTCAATCTTTAGTGACGGATGTTGCGCGTGGTCAAGCCAATGTGGCTTTATTCATTTGAGAGTACTAAGCGATTGGTGATGATATTCGTAGAGGTTTAAGAAGGAACGAGCGGTTGCTTCAGTAATCCTACTTTGATGATCCCGCTATCCACCGTGTCGATCGAGATCCGTATACCTTACCACAAATGGGAAACACCTATTCCACCACAATCGAGCTTTCATCCATCGTCATATCCTTTGGAAGCCAATCTAGTGGGACGGTGTATATTTTCGACAGTGTTGAGAGACCGGCGATGTCGAGTTGGGGAGGATTCACGAGTTTGCACATGTCACGCCGGCATGAGTTCGATGGGTCTTGATAGTTCGGGATCAGGACCACGACTTCACTCATCCATCGACTTCTCGATCGTTTCCGAGTTCGAAGTTTTCAAGTTGATCCGGAGGAAGATTATGATGAAGATTGAATTTTAATGATTGATTAAACATGTTTACTACACATTTCATTGCATTCGACTTTTGTCATTTAACTATTGGTTTGTTTTCATTTTTCGTTTAGTTTGATTTTATCAGTCGTTTATAACAATTTGGTTTGTATTTTAAATCGGTTTAGTTTTTATAAACTATAAAAATCACAAAAATAATTTTGTATCATTAATGAGTCGTTTTCAAAAAAAAAAATAATGTGTCGTTTTATCCGTCCGTATCCAGTTGGATGAATTAATTCATAATTTCTGTAAGGCATGTGAAAGCCTTGTTCCATCTGTGAAGTAAAAAACCAAAATACAATTTGACTTTTACCCTCATGACGCTTAATTAATTGATTTTTTTCACCGGACCGAGCCGCGTTTACGGACCGGGCCGTGAAGGAAAAGAGGTTTGAGTCATTTTGAGTCTGTCTAATGCACCACGCATTTATATTTTTACTATCTATTTAAAGAAGCTCAAGGAGAGTAAACAATTGCTCATTCACTTTGTCTTTCTACCTTGACTTTTTTTTTTTTTTTTTTTTTTTTTTTTTTAGCAAGTTTTAAAAATGTCGAACCACTCCTCACCGTCTGTAAATTCTTACGAGCCTAATACACCGGATCATCCGGAATCGCAAGCTTCTAATGAGAGTATAAATTTACACCCTCGTTTTGCTAATTCTCCAATCCTATTGGAGAAAGGTTTGAATTTTGATAAAATTGATCAGTGGGGTAAAACTCTCATTAGAAGTTTCGGTTGGAAAAAATTTGTAAGTACACCACGAGGGCGAGTTAATATTACGGTTGTAAGGGAGTTTTACTCGGCCCTACTTTCAACGTTCGCGATAGAGTCTACACAAATAGTTATGGTAAGAGGAGTGGCTGTTCCCTTCTCTTCATCTATTATAAATCAACTCTTTGAAATACCACCAGTTACGATGCAGCATTTTGAAATAAAATGGGGACTAGGCAATGCATACAATCATTTGAATAAAGTACACGAGTCTTTCCAATGTCTGTTCCCGCTTTTTGATACAAATCACGACATGTCAACACGAGCTTTACTTCCACATCTAAAGGCGTGGAAGCATTTTATAAATTCTAGAGTTTATCCCACCTGGGATTTTGCTAGCCTTTCTGAAGAAGAAATGCTTCTGCTCTATGCATTGGCATTTGGTGAATTTGTTGACTGGGGTATATTGATTCAGAGAAATGTGTCGGACTTTGCAATAGCCAGAGGTAGTAGGGGGAAACCTATGCCTAATTCTTGGTTGATATCACGTTTGTGTATTCTTCTGAATGGAGTGGAAGAGTTGGAGACGGATGAGATTTTTCCGTCTAGAGACAATCGAGTGGGAATGTTACCGGTTGATACACCGGGATGTTCATCCACAATCTAGAGAGTTGTTGGTAGTTGTTGGTAATATCTAAGTTTTAATGAGTGTTCGTTAGTTAAATTTTAAGTTTTATTGTTTTTAAGTAAGTTTATGTTTTTAGTTTGTAATAATGTATCTTGTTTAATATATATGTCTTAGTTTTTTAAGTTTGTTTTAATACGCTAAAATAAAATCAGAAAAATAACGTTAATAGATAATTTTAATTTTATTTTCAAACCTACTTCTTTACTACTTATTGAACATCGGGACGATGTCACTTCGTAAGTGGGGAGTAGAGTTAGGTTAGAAAATTCATTAAAATTTTTCGAAAAATAGTCAAAAATAATAATTATATTATATGTCTAATTTAGATTTTAATAAGATTTTAAGTTTATATAATTGAGTATTTAATATTAGATATTGTTTTTATAAAATTATATAAGTATGTTGATATTTATAAGTAAAATTTTTAGAATCATTTTCAATACGAATTATGAATTTGGAATTGGATTAAGTTTATTGATTTTGGCACCACAAAAATATAACTATAGCCAAATAACCTACCTCAAATTTTGATTAGAGTGATCAAGACCTCACTCGAAATTGTCAATTGTGATTAAATAACCGAGCATTAGCTATTTTGGTCTACATTTCTTTGAAATACCATAAGTTTGTATGCGTACTTATAAAAAGAGATGGTGACATAAAAGCTAAATTTTGGTATATCTTTGAGATTGGAAAAATTAGATAAGTAGTAGTATATTCGATCTTACCTCATGACACTTGCAACATATAGTCGATTTTGGTAATAAGTTCGGATATATTAATATTCTATAAAAAATTAAGAACGAAGCACCATATTTACAATGTAATTAATCAAATATCGTATCTTCCTTATCTCGTGATTAACAACTTAAAAAAGAACAAATCGGTTGTAGCTACCAATGATTGGAGTGAGTAGGGTATTATCACGAAATGTCCTATATCACTATGAGGTAATTAAGCTCCCGATTGCCTGATGATAGTAGTCGGCTAGGGTATTATCACGAAATGTCCTATTCTTTTGGGAATGAAGGCACAAGATAAATTGAAAGAGGAAAAGTTGAATCATAAGATCTCGGGAATTATTACAAGTTTAAGGAAACCGGACTTGTAATTTTCGATCGAAAGAGTAGTACTCCGATCAATCTTGATGAAGCAATGCCTGTAAGTTTGATTTTCTACACACACTCACGCTTTTAGTTCTTAATCTTCAAAAAAAAAAAAAAAAAAAAAAGAGAAAATCTGAAAAAAGATGCTAAGCATATGTTTTTTTCAAAAATATGAAGATGTAGGTACGTACGACTTGCCTCTTTCTCTTTTTGATTTCCTTTTTTCCGATTAACCAACATCTTGAACCTAAACTCTATAAGCCATTTTTGTCAACTACTTTACCGAAATTTCCGATTCCAGAATTTCATAATAGTTGCGATTAAAAATAATTCTGATATTTTATTTATACTTCTTAAGTATTACATATATAATTTTATCTAAATAATATTTAATGTTTAAGTTATTTCAGTTATATACTCTTTCTGTCTTCTTAAGATTTTAAATTAAGATAGATAATATATTTATAATATTGACAAATTATATTATAATCTGAAAAATTATACTATCTTTTATTACCGCTTATTTTTGCTCGAGGACGATCAAAAGCTAAGTGGGGAGTAATTTGATGTATTATTTTTATATGATTAAAAATACGTTATATTATTATGTTTTATCAACGAATTCTATATAAAATATATGAAATTATGGTATAAAGTGTTAGTCTTTATAATTTAGAGTATTTAGTAATAATAATAATAAAAAGTTGTAATTTTGTACCGATTTTAGTAAATCGGAGTGTCGTGTCAGATTTACGTGGGTATTTGTGGTATTTATTGCATTTATAAACCAAGACCCCGAGAATCGACATATTGAAGTTTAATCATATCTCTGGAATGATTTAGAGAGTGCCACAAGTTTAAATGGTCAATTGAATAGCTTAAGTGGATAAGTGGCCAACCAATCTGGATAAGTAATAATAGAGAAATATCTTCGACAAACGAATGGCTCATCAAAATGATATTTTCAGAAAAAGTGTTCTTCACGAAAGTTGTAGATTTTTCCGAGAGTGTTCCAATGCAATGTAAATTATGAAGATTGGAGGTCTAGAACTTAAACAGTGATCAAGTGGCTAATCGACTTGGATTAAGAAAAATCCCGTAAAAGCTTCGGAGGAACACGAGGTCATCAAAAAAGCGTTATCTGGAGAAGAGTACTTCATGAAAGTTGTAGAGTTTCTCGAGACCTTAATTTTGGCATTTCGTTTGTGATTTTTGGAGATCCAGAACTCGAGATATGAATTTTACAAGTTATATATAATTATATATAAATATAATTATATCAACGCACATGCTGAGTTAATCAAGAAGGTGGGAGTAATCATTAGTCCGGACCGAGCCGGCTTTCTACCGGACCGGTCCGGCCTTTACCAATTTGCCTATATATAGAAGCTCATCAGAGAACAGCTCGGTGTACCAAAAATATATATAACACTCTCATATATATATTCTCCTCTCCTCTCTTTTCTCTTTTCTTTTTTTATTTTTTAGTAGTAGTTGTAAATAAGGCCTTACGCCGTAATAATGTAGTTTTAGTATCGTTGTAATGCTCGAGAAAATCTCGGAAGTCGGTTTTGCTAAAGAAGTTGTAATGTCCGGAAGATACGATTTCTGAATCAACTGCCGTATTCGGGTAACTTTTCTTAAGTATTTATGTTTGTTTTTGTATTTTTCGTTGTTATAATGTTTTTAGGCTAAATATAATACTGGCCAAAACTATGTAATCGGTTTTATTTCGATCTTTCGTTAAAGAAATGTTGTTAAGTTAAAATGACTAAAATTGAGTTAATTGAATCTTTTTCTATTTTGATCGTATTCGTATTGACATATTTAATAGATCTGAGGAATTCATAATCTAATTATGAATTGACGCCTCGTAGTCAGGATATGAAATAAAAGATAGAAAAACCGGAGGGTAAAATTGGCCGTGTGAACAATGTGATAACGGAATCCGATTTCCTACCCGGGGGTAAATTTGTTTTGGGAGAAATGAATTTTATTATAATTTGTACTCGAGATCGTAATAATGTTAAATCATCAGTTTAATTGAAACTTAAACCGGAAAGTTGAATCGTCCGGCTTTGACAACCGGAGCCTTTAAAATAAAATTGACCGCTTGTGAACGGAATGACTCCTTTTATCTAAAGGTAGATTTGTACTCGGGACCTATTCGAGATTAATTCGTTTACCGTATGATTGTGGACCTTGGGTGATGACAATGGACATATGACAATTTCATACGCTCGTGTGAGAAGGAATTGTTTACCTCAGGAGTGCACCGTTTCACTTACTCAATTGGACCTAAAATAAAAGGAGAGATCAAACACATTTCAATTAATCGAAAAGATCGTATAAACCAATTATATAAGTTTTGGCGCTTCTCTAAAATTATTTGTCTAATATATTGGTACCTATATATTTATATCTATATATATATTTTGCAATTTATGTATATCTATATATATTTATATATCTATATATATTATATTAGAATAACTTTTAAATTACGTATTTATTTTATGTCGACTAGAATAGTAGTGATCGTGTTATAAAATTGCGATTTAGATCGAGTTAATACTTGACTCTTTGGTGTTTAACCACACGTAAAAGAAATTACCAAGTTCCACGAGGATTCGACACCTGACTCATCATACTAGCACTACGATTTGACCCGGTACACTGCCGGTTAGGATCTGTATAGCCTAGAAAAGGTCCGTCAGCAATAATATGGTTCTTGGCTGATATAGGATTAACCATATGTGGTCCAGCAGATCTGTTATCAGCACGTCTTGAAGGTGCACAAGACCTAGCATTAGGTCTAGCATTTCTGTTAGGTACTACTGGCCTTTTAGAACTTTTCTTTTTCTTCCTTGAAGCACTCTTAGCAGGTCAAACTATCTCAGCATCATTCTTAGGTTCAGATCTTTGTTGAGCTATGAACTTAGGACCAATCCTGGCATTTGGTTCGGTAGTGATGTCGCATGAGGTGCGATCACGAACTACTAACAATAGTACTAGATCCATTGTAGTATCCATAGAGACTCGTAAAAACATGAAGAAATCATGATCGAAAACAACAAATACGGTCTACGACCAACAATGGTGTAAAAGAGTAACCATTGATGACATTGAATTCACAAGAGCATATATGCAATAGAATACTATAAGTTTCAAGTATTATCTCTAACTATGAGTTATTAGTTAATTCCCCCAAATCTATGCATTGATCTACCCCGTGGTGAATTTTAGATCTTTAACAGCTACGGGTGCTATCCTCTAATATTATGCTACTTCCATGGGACGGGCAGTAGGTGCTTATATGCAATTAACCTCCTTCATTTGCTGTATTAATTCATACGCAATAAGATCTAGGAACATGTGGCTTAAGACCATGGACCTCCATATGCAGCCTTCGTGGATTTACTGGCACGTTTCTAAGGATTGATTAAGACCATGTCCTAATTAACACTTCACCTTGTAAGTCCTTCATGCTAATTTATGATAACATGCAAATAGTTGATCAGGCTAAAAACATGTAAATTAAATATGTCGATCAGACGTAGATTGTGCCGATTATCTTGAATTTGGGTTTACTAGGTATCTTGCAATTGCGATAAAGACCATCACTATTGCGAGAGAGCGCAACCACTATTCCAGGATTTCTTCACCAACGATTTAGATCTATACATACACGAGGTAAATAAACTAACTACTACATAGTAGAACTGAATTAAACAATAAAAACAATTCTAATCACAAAAGAACAACCTACATCTAGAAAAAACTGAAGATTGATACCCTCAATGACTTGCGTACATCCTCCGCAGATTTCTCTCCCTAAAAGGAAAATCTGTCTGATCCGTGACTAGAACTCAAAGAAAATAAATAACTAAAGGAAAAGAACGAAATAACTTTTATTGCATTGTATAATTGTCTTGAGAAAATTATACTCAATGTCACACATTACAACTGAGGATGGTGCCTCTTATTTATATCGGAATAAACCGACTGAGATAGCCTAAAACCAACCCATCCTCCAAAAAAGGCATTTCCCGAAGCTTCTAGGATGCTTGAATTTGCGGGGCACTCCTCGCAATTGCTGGGAAAATTTTGTACTTTTTCGCTCTGCCGACTTAACTAAATGTTCTACAATACCCTAGGCCCAATTCTTTAACCATTCCGCTCCAGAATCCATTTCTAACCCTTTGCTCAAATCTCGTTACCTGAAAAGTCCAATAACACACGAAATAATACCAATTCTATGTATAAAAATGCAAAATGCAAAATACTCAAATCATGAACCTGCCATATGAAATTCGACTAAAATGGTTCATATAATTGATAAAAAAAACAACTAATTTTAGCTTAGAATGGGTGAAATGTTGATGCCATGGGATGTATCATTTTAAGTGTCACCAACTACCCCCACTAGCATTTTGCTCGTCCTCGAGCAGAGTACGATGGCGGAATATACCTCCAAGATCAATCCCCATCAACTACAACATGTTCAATATTGATTTCAGATGTCAAGAAACAATCCATCAGCTCCTCATTAATCAATACCTACCAATGCATCAATGTGACATGTGATAAATCTTTCGTGATAGTGCATTCGTGAAAAGAATCAAGCTATAGCGACCTCACAACCTTAACTTATCAGTGTGCGTACTTTCTCTACTCGCTTTTAGACTCAAGGCAACAACATGAAACATTAATTAGGTTGAGCGGACATGGGGACCGAGTACTACTCAAATGTCCTCTTTTGATTTTATTTTTGTGCGAGGGTCATACGTCATACGCTCTGAATTTGATTCCCTCCTGCCTTTATGCTTTTCGCAATTATATTTTTCTTTTGATTTTTTTCTTTTGGCAGTTTTTCTCTCTTATGTTTCTTTCAAGCTAACTCTCTCACAAGCCCTTTTTTGGGTCCCGTTTTACCTTTTGTGTCATTCATGATTGCTACCATTATCCTACTACAATCGGTTAAAGTATATCCACCTATAAGAATCAATTCTCAGTCTAAGATAACTCCTCATCTCATCCAAATACTTCCCACTAAGATTATGTGCTCAAAACATTGAATGCAATGGTAAAATAATAATTAATAAGTCAGTACTTAATGAAACATAACAAATACACATGCATCCATACTACATTGAATATGCTATAGCTAACTTCAAGCTAAGACCGCCCACTACCCCCCACTTATTTTAGGCATTCTCCCCAATGACTATAAAAAGGGAAAAATAGAGAAGCTACTTAGCTTTAGAATTGGTCGTCCAAGTGTATCAATAAATCGCGGAACGTGACTGTTGTGAATCTGTTCCCAGGCTATCTGGTATCCAAGCATTATACTCTATTTCGAACATCTCCAAAAACTTTGAGTATCATGCGAAGGGCAATAAGACAATAAGGTGGCGGTACTCGTGCATCCCTAAGGAATGCGCAAAAACAATTTAAGCCACTTTATTCTTTATTGACCTAAGAAAGACGTGAAAATTTTTACGAGGATATCACATAAGAATTGCTAAGAAAAAACCACATTTATGTGTAGTCGGATGACAAAAGATATATGTGTGAAATAACCTTCTCGATTGGCATGCTACTTTATTGACTCAGATAAATTCAAAATAATCTAAAACAAAGTAAATAAGGGTTTAGAAATAGTTTGAATTTATAGTTGCCAGTTCGACTGTTCTCATATGGCTCATTTATTCATAATGCGGGTCGTCCAACATAAAGAATTCTAACTCTGGATTATAACTACGCTCGACATAATGTTTCAGCATATGGCCGTTGATAGTGTATACCTCTCCACAGCGTTCATCTCGTACTTTACTTGCACCGGAATTAAACACCTTAACGACGACTTATGGTCCAAACCATCTTGGCTTCAACTTTCCAGGAAAGAGGCGATGACGTGAATTGTATACCAGCACCCTATCTCCAACCTTGAAGGTGCAGTTCAGAATCCTCTTATCATGCTGGGGCTTCATCATTTTATTTTTGTAAATCTTGGCATTTTCATATGCCTACAATTGAAACTCTTCCAATATGTTCAATTCCAACAACCACTTCTCAACGGCTAAACTTTCGTTCATATTTAAAAACTGTGTAGCCCACAGGACACGATACTCTAGTCCAACCGGTAAATGGCAAGCTCTTCCAATGACGATCATGTAGGGAGACATCTCAATCGTGGTCCTATATGCTGTTTGGTATGCCCAGATTGCATCATCTAATTTCAGGGACCAGTGTTTCCTCATGGGATTAACCATCTTTACACATATCCTCTCAATCTCTATGTTTGTCACCTTGACATGTCCATTTGTCTGAGGGTGATAAGTTTCCGCAATCTTATGTCTAACTCCATACCTCAACATCAACTCCTCAAACAACCTATTGCAAAATTAGCTCCCTGTGTTGCTAATTATGGCTCTTGGTACCCCAAACTTCATCAAAATGTTCTTCTTTAGAAATCTTAGGACCCTGGCATCGTTTGTAGGTATGGCCACCGCCTCTACCCATTTAGAAACATAGTCGACCACTACCAGGATATAACGATTAGATTTTGATGATGTAAAAGGTCCAAAAAAATAAATTCTCTATACATCAAATAACTCCACCTCAAGGATACTATGCCTTGGCATCTCATTCCGCTTAGAAATATTTCTAGTCATTTGGCAAGAATGACATGCTATTGTAAACTCGTAAGCAGATTTAAAAATCACAGGCCAGTAAAATCCACACTGCAGTACCTTAGCAGTTGTCTTGTTCGGGCCGTAGTGGCCGCCCACTTCTTTTGAATGGAATTGTTCAAGAATACTTGGTATCTCTTCATCATGTACGCAACTCCAAAGAATGTTATCAGGGCACATCTTGTATAGGTAGGGATCGTCCCAATAATAGTTCTTCAACTCAATAAAGAATCTTTCCTTATCACTGTTTTTCAATTCCGGTGGAAGGTACTTTCCTACAAGATAATTCACAATATTCCCAAACCAAGGATATACCTTCCCACTCTTGATGTTACTTGTTTGGGATGAGATTCAACTGGAGCCATAGTTATTAAAACCGGACCGGACCGGCGGTTGAACCGGTAATACCGGTGACCCGGGCTTAGAACTGGTCCGGTTAAGCTATTCGACCGTTTGAGGAGTCTGACCGCACAGAACCGGTAAAACCGCCGGTCGAACCGGTCAACCGCGACCCGGGCGGTTTTCAGTCCAACCGGTAATTTTTGTTATTTATTTATTAAACGTAAAAAAACAAAAAAAATCCGTTGATATCCTTAACAAAACGCATCTAGCGGTGAAAAAACCCTAATTTCACTTTTACCTTCTCACAGTTGCCTCACTCTTAACTCTCGAGTTCTTTGTTCTAAAATTTCCATTCAACTTCAAGAATAATTGCCGAAGAGTGTCACATACATCAAGCCTAAAGCTCAAGTGTTCATCTTCTCCTTTTTTTTTTTTTTGGTTATTTTTTAAGATAGATTATGCATAATAATGGAACGAGTTTCTTGATTCTTACTTGTTAATCCTATTTCTTTTCTTTTCTATTTTACTAAGTTCTTATTCCATCGTTTTTTGTTTTGGATTACTTGTGAAAGTGAGTTGTAGCGAGCCTGCTGCCTGTATGCCTCTGTAACTTTGATGTTCTGTTTTTTTTTTGGGCTTCAAAACTCAAAAGTTGTATGATCATTGATCAGTAAGATCAAGACTTGTTCACGCTTCCTTAATTGGGACCAGACGTAACTGGTGCTATAATTGATTGTGTATCACTGTATTGTTGCTCACTTGGTTGGTTGTTGTCAAATTTTTTACTGTGTAAGATTGATAATTTGAGATATGTAGAGTGTATTACTAATTTTTTAGAATGGTCCATGTAGGGTATCGACTTTAAAACTTAATAGTAGATGACATGAAGAAATATTTAAGTAATTAGAATTAGAGTAGGTTTTGTTATTTCAACATTTTCTTTCTTTTCTCTAATAAGTAACAAGATGATATGATGATCATTGTTTTGCTTGTTCTATTTCAGAACACATGGATAATGAAACACCCACCCCAGATTCTTCCACTGCACAAGATCAAAATCTAACAAGAGGGGAGACGGATCCCGCTTGGGCTCATTGTAGGGAAGTTCCATCCATAGACAAGAAACGCAATCATATAGTGTGCCTTTATTGTGAAAAGATATTTAAAGGTGGTGGAATCAATCGATTCAAGCAACACCTTGCAGGCATAAAAAAAGATGTGGCATCGTGTATGAAGGTAAGTGCACAAAGTAGATTTGAGATGGAGAAAGCCTTTGAAAGTAGCTCGACCAAGAAGAGAGATGGTATAAGTGAACAAAATGCATCATATTCAGAAAGTAATATGAGAGATTATGAAGAAGAAATGTATGATGCTCAAGAAATCCACTCAAGTCGTGCATCTGCTAATACCAAAAGGAAGAAAATTGATTATCCTAAAAGGTTGAAAACAATAGATTCTGTATTTATGCCAAGAGCTACTCGTGGAGCACAACCTAGCCTTAGAAGCGTTCTTCAAACCAAAGAGGAAAAAGAGAAGGTTGACATGTTTGTTTCAAAATGGATGATTGATAGCTCGATTTCCTTTAATGCAGCGAATTCGGTATACTTTCAACAAGTGTTTGATGCAGCTACTTCTTATGGGCCTAGGTATAAAGCTCCTACTTTCCATGCATTACGAGGTTTTTTATTGAGGAAGAATGTTGAGGAAGTTAAGAATTTTATTGATAGCTTTCGTCTAACTTGGAAACAGACATGATGCACTATCATGGCAGATGGATGGAGTGATAAAAATAGGAGATCTCCTATTAATTTTTTAGTTTATTGTCCAAGAGGAACCGTTTTTTTGAATTCAGTTGATGCCTCAGAAGCTTCAAAAACTGCTGAGTTATTGTTCAATTTGTTTAAAGAAGTGATATTAGATGTGGGTGTAGAGAATGCAGTGCACATTGTGACTGATAATGCTTCGAATTTTGTGGCTACTGGAAAATTGTTGGAGAGGGAATTTCAAATCACTGTTTTGGTCTCCATGTGCTGCTCATTGTCTTAACTTGATGTTTCAAGATATAGGAAAATTGGAAGAGGTAAGCACAGTTGTTGTTCATGCAGCAAAGATTACAAGGAATATTTACAATCATTGTGTTCCTTTGTATTTGATGAGGAAACATACTGGCGGTAGAGAAATCCTTCGTCCTGGCCCAACAAGGTTTGCTAAAAATTTCATTGCATTACAAAGTATTTTGGCTCAAAAAGATGCATTGAGGGCCATGGTGACTTCTAAAGAATGGAAGAGCTCATCTTATGCAAAGGATAAACAGGGAAAAAATTTTGAGGAATGGTTGTTTGACTCCTTTTTTTGGAAACATGTGCTACTATTGTCCAATTAACAGACCCATTGATGCGAGTTTTAAGGTTAGTTGATAGTGATGAGAGGCCTTCAATGGGTTCTTTGTATGCCGTCATGCATAAAGCAAAGCAAGAACTAGTGAGGCGGTTTAAAAAAATGAAGAAAAGGGTTGATACATACTTAAAAATCATTGATGATAGATGGGATATACAACTTTTCAAAAACCATCATGCTACCGGTTTTTGGTTCAATCCGGCCCATCAATACAATATATATAGATGATATGGAACAACATGGACATACTGGGTCTTCTCTTTTGGATGTCAGTGAAAAATATGCCAATGGAAACCTGACTTTGATGGCCAAGTTAACTAGAGAATCAAATTTGTTCTGTGGGGCAGAAGGTGATTTTGGTAGGGCCTCGGCTATTCATGATCGTGATGTAATGCTTCCAGGTAATTATCTTCATAAATATCTTTTGTTTCTTGCTTTTTAATGAAATTTTATAGCTTTAGTTGTATTCATGAAGTCCACAATTTATTGATTTCACTACTTTAGCTTATGATTTTGTATATGTATTATTCTGGTATACACTTGAATAATTGTTGTATCATTTATATTTCATGTTCAATAGATGAATGGTGGAGATGTTATGGTAATGATGCAGCTAAATAGCAAAAATTAGCCATACGTGTTTTAAGTCAAAGTTGCAGTGCTTCTGGTTGTGAGAGGAATTGGAGCATATTCGAACATATTCACTCCAAAAAGAGAAATAGATTGGAGCATCAAAGACTCAATGATTTGGTCTATATACACTACTACTTGCGGTTGCAACAAAAGTAATATCATTGAAAATTTTATATGTGTTATCTTTATTTCTTGATGAATAGATATTCCCATATTTATATGTTGTTTTTTTAGGAGTTGAAGGGGAAGAAATTATGATCCTATTGATTATGGAGAGTTTAGTCTAAGTGGAAACTGGGTGGTAGAAGATGATCCTCCAATTTTGACTGTTGAAGAGCTGGAAACTTATCGAAAGAGTTGTCAGATTTGGAATTTCAAGCATTGAGGATCGGTGAGATGTATTTATTTTACATCTTTTGTAGTTTATTTTACATCTTTTGTAGTTTATCTATCACTTCTTCTAAGTATACTATAATTTTTGTAGATGAAAGGTAACGAAAATCTGAATTTGGATGACTTGGATATTGATGAAGAGGAGCAAACAAATATTGAAGAAAATGATGCCGAAGGGAATGAAGACATTTCCCCTATTGAAGAAATTGGTGGCTATGAATTTGGGACTACTTGGGAGAACTAGTGTGGTTATGTTATGTTATTGGATCTCTTATTCGGAACGTTTGTCGGTTTCACTAGTATTTTAATGTGTATTTTTTTTTGGTATTTACGCACTTTATTTGTATCATCTTTTGTGATTTGGATGGTGGAATGTTTTGGAAAAGATTTTGGACGTCATATTTTAATTTTTTCTTGTTTCTTAAATATATTATTATATTTTTTAATTAAATGAAATAACCCACCGGTTGACCCGGTGACTTTTCCGGTTGAGTGTCCGGTCCGGTTCTGATAACTATGACTGGAGCTACTATCGAGACAAGAAAAAGTTGTTCATCTAGAAATCATTCTTAAATATCAGTAGATTGCTCCTCTTCCATAAGTTTTAATCTCGACAGGTGATCAACCACCTGGTTCTCAGACCCTTTCATATCTTTTATCTCCACATCAAACTCTTGTAAGAGTAGAATCCACCTCAATAATCATGGCCTAGAGCCTTTCTTTGTTGGTAGATACTTTGAAGCCGCCTTTCTTTGTCAAATTCAAAGATTACAACTAAGAGTTCTTTCTCCGTGGCCGTATAGTTCCTTTGGGAACTGTTGAGGGTATGACTGGCATAATAGAATGGTTTAAAGATTTTATCGACTCCTTTTCCTAAGGCTGCTCCAATTACCGTATCGCTGGCATCACACATCAGATCCAAAGGTTGGTTCCAATCTGGGGCTACCAGTATTGGGGCTGTTATCACAATCTGCTTCAATGTGTAGAATGCATGCTTGCACTCTTTCAAACACAAAAGCCACGTCCTTTGCAAGAAATTCCATCAAAAGGTCTAGAGATCTTGGAAAAGTCCTTAATAAACCTGCTATAAAATCCTGCGTGGCCAAGAAAGACTCGCAACATCTTTAAGTTTGTGGGAGGTGGCAACTTCTCTATGAACTCAATCTTCACCTTTTCAACTCCCATTCCTATCTTTGATATCCTTGACCTAACACGATTCCTTCAGTGACCATAAAATGGCACTTTTCCCAATTAAGCATAAGGTGGCCTCTACACATGATTTTAGCACTGTACTCAAATTATCAAAGCAGTCAACATAGCTATCTCCGAACACCGAAAAATCGTCCATGAAAATCTCTAGAATATATTCCACTATGTCCTCAAAAAGTGACATCATTCAACTTTGGAATGTTGCTAGCGCATTGCAAATTCCAAATGGCAAGCGATTACACGCGAATGTTTTGTTGGTCCCAGAGAAGGGTAAAACTATAGTCAGAGGGGGGGGGGGGGTGAATGACTATAGTGGAGTTTCAAAAACTTTTCATTATTTTAAAAGCTTTTGGGCAGCGGATAAGTCCCTTCTTAAAATGTTGTTTCAAAGTAGTTTATGCAATCACAGATATAGAGTGTATAATGAAATAAAATGTTGTAAGGTAAATTGCTGAAAGTAAATAGACACAAGGTTTATAGTGGTTCAGGGTGGTGTAATCCCTTAATCCACTCTTCTCATGTGATGATTGGAGGAATTCACTATTATTTTCACAGATACTATAGTACGATTGTACTTGACTACACAAGCTTCACAATCTTCAGGACTATCACTCCCTGGCTTCAAAAGCTTCAGTGACTCAGTCTCTATCACTGCTCCTTGAGAACAAATCTTTCAGCAGCTATCACTAAGGTTGCAACTCCTTCTCAAATTTCTCTGATTCAATTGCCTCAGTTGATGTGAATTGGATTCAAAAATTTGTTGATCAATCTAAAAGCTTGATTTACAATTGAAGTTTTGATTCCTGAGTTGATCTCTAGATATTTCCTTTTAGTAGAGATGGAAGGCTTTTAACTTTGACAGAGTTTCTGCTTGTATTTTTTTCAGACTTAATCGTTGTATTTCTTTTCTGTCAATGCCTTCTATTTATAGCCTTGACAATCCTTGATTTGAATTTCCGTCCGTTGGCTATTTAATATGGAGAATCATCCTTGATTTAATTCTTGATTCCCCTTAATTATATTCTCCTTGATTTCAGTGATCGGATTTTTTCTCAAACGTTTATCAGAAAATCCGTCCTTGATTGATCCTCAATTGATTGTGCCTTTAATGCTTCATCATCATCATTTGAAATCTGAATGAGTAAAGTTTACTTGATCGTTCCCTGAACGGTTAAGTGATTCTTCTGACTTGGCTGTTTGGTTCTTCCTTCACTGCTTTGTCTTTACTCAGCCGAAAGTCAGTTTACTTTTCCGGTTTACTGCATTGTTGTTTTCTTTAATTCTTTCTAGTATTTTTTGTACTTCACTGATCTTTGATTTGGGTGAGATTAGTGTACACCATATTTGACAATGCATTTCATTACATAGACTTATCCAAGGTCATCACAGACTTCCTTGGTTATAAGTCGGACCATAATGTCTTCATACTTCTCTGCTGGTCCTTGGCTGGGTTCACTCTTCCGGGTATCTGTTTTTACTTAGCCGTCCTACCAACTAGTACAATACTTTTCTGACTCAACTTATACAACATGTCCGACTCTAAGTAAAGACTTATACAGAGAATTCTAACTTATTTCAGGCTTGCTATAACAGCTAGTATGGCCATCATCAAAACATAATAAAATGTTCCTAACAATTTCCCCCTTTTTGATGATGCCAAAACCCTCATAAGCCTGAACATAAGTGTACCAAATTTTTCATAATAAATAATAGAATAAAACTCAATAATTTTATTCATCCATTCAAGGGCAATAAGATATTGCATCTTTTAATAAAAGTCAAAGGCATAGAGTAAATAAAAAACTTATGAAAAGGGCTATTTCTTATTTTCTTCAAACCTGAAGCCCTTGCCTTTGCATTTGATGCCCTTGCCCTTATCTGTTGGGCTTTCTTTCTTTCCACTGGAGCTTTCAGGCTTTGAGTTTCCTTCCCCCTTTTTGGCAGCACCAAACTGTGCCTCAAGAATTTTGTTTGCTGCCTCAGATTCAGGGAGAGGACCATATTGTTTCTCCGAAAAATTTGTTGTTTGCTTCAGTGACAATGATGAGGATGTTGAGTTGTTGGCCAGAGTAGTTCATAACCTCATCTAGATGGTGGAGTTGTTGTGTGTGACCATTCAAGGTATCCACCAATGGTTTGATATTGTCATCAATCTTTTTTGCATAATGATTGAGCTAAAATTTACCCCAACAAAAACAATTTATAACGACTCGAAACCGTGGGCAAACTAACTCTCGAACCGGCAGTGTACCGGGTCGATTGCTAGCATAGCTACAGGAGTACGAGGTCGAACCCAAGGGAAAAGTGTTTGTGAGTACCAAAGCGAACGTGTAACTTAGTCTAGGTGATAAATCTTCTTAAAGTGCTTGTGTATTACAACGACAATAAGGTGATTTTTACTAACGAGTCTAAAGACGGAAAAGGAAGAAAGAATATTAACTACTCGGTTTTTAACGTTATACTAAGGGACAGAGCCGAACCATTATCAAAGTAGCTAGTTTCAGCCCTAAGGGTAGACAAAACCGGGAGTGTGCATTATAACAAACAAATTCTCGCATTCAATTTCACGGGTTCGTGCTCCTAATTCCGGTCCTAAGGTCTGAACAACTCTCTCCTAACACCTTATGCCATGTTAACTACCCTTCCCTAAAGAAGATTCACTAACAAGACATGTTATGCACTAGAGTCGCTTAAACGTTAAAACGAGTAACCTCACATTGGGCTCGGGCTTAACAACTAAGCCGAGTCTACGCCGCGATCTTAGAACCCCTTATCCCACGTCTTCCCGCAAAATACATTTGTAAGGTTGATGTGTGTGATTACTAAATTGGGTGTACAATCCAATCTAGCGATGTTATAATAAGTTCTAAGACATGAAACAAGCAAGATTAAACAATGAAAAGCCTACCCATTCCCAATTTCATCACCCAAAGGGCGATTTCACTAAATTTCACATGATTCGACTATGAAAAGGGATTAGCTACTCATTATACTAGTTAAAATATAAAAGAAACAGTAAATTAAAGACATAATAAGTGAAAGAGAGAAGAAATATACCATAGAAATGAGAATTTCGAATTTTTGATCCAAAAAGTACACTTTGAAGAACTAAAGAAAAGATGGTGACTTAGTGTTTAGAGTAGAAATATGAGCTTGGAAATGGAAAGATTATGCTAAGATTATACTGATTTAAGCTAAGAGAATCTATTCTATGCTATTACAAAATTCGAGCTAAAAAGGGGTAGGTTTTGCTAAGAGAATAATTATTATTCAAGAAATGGTTCAAGAGGGGTATTTATAGGCGGGGGAAAATCTGCAAATTCTGGCCTTCAGACGCACGTTTAGATGCTGTAACCCGGCGTTCCACTTGGTCAAACACGCGTTTCGCATAAGGCAAACGCGCGTTTCGCTTCACTTTTGGGTAGGTCTTGCTTGGTCTTCAACTAAAACGCGCGTTTAGGACAGTTTGGAACGTGCATTTGGAGGACTTGAAACGCGCGTTTAGGAGAGCTTGAAATGCGTGTTTAGGGCAGGTGAAATATGTTCATGATTGTGCAATTGAAACGCCTGTTTGGGGGGTTCAAACGCGCATTTGAACCCCAAATGTTCCAAACTTCATCTTTTTCTCCCTTTTTGATCACTCATATCGCCTCGATCATGTTTCTCACCATGAATCATCACCTTCCGGGTCCTCAAGACACTAATACCCTACAACATCAAGAACGACCAAAACAACCAAACAATTTTGGAGGGTAAAAGTGCTCGGGAATAGGGTTAATATCAACAAAAATAGGTAATAAGCCATCACAGTGATGGATTTACTCCCCGTGCCATAAACTCACGATATCACCCCGAAAATGGTCTAAACCACCCGAAAACATGCTAAACGTGTGGTAAACGGGGGTAGAAAATGCACCGGAATCACGTAAAGTTGACTCCCATCAACCACCCCACACTTAGCCTTTGCTCGCCCTCGAGTAAACTAGGCGTTTTTAAAACAAACCAAGGGATTCAACGTTGTGACATAGGTGCTACCCTTCACACTCTCGAGGTAACAACAAAGTAAGATACACGAACATATACACACCGGTATAACATTATCAAGAAAATTGAGTGTGTGTGGTGCCAAGCTCATGCCAAGTGCTCAAAATGATTGTCGGGTCTTGAATCCCGACCAAAAGTCTACCAACCGTTTCATGCCCACTAGCCTCTCCACTAATCAAGGTCACTAAGTCTGGACACGATCGGGTAGGACTTGAAAGGTTATAACGTTAGGCTAGGGTAATTCCGGTTAATCGAAAAGGATATTTTGGGAACTGGAGAAAAGAAGTACGAGTGAACCTAATCAACAAGTGTACCACTTCATCTCTACCAAACAAACCACCCAAACTCCTCTTTGATTAATTTAAGCATTTTGGGAACTATATGATACTAACATACCCGAACTCATTGCCAAACTCAACTATGTTTCAAGCGTCATGAGGCGAGATCGAATACATTAGCACCTATCTAACTATCCCAACTCCAACATCATAAAAATCACTTTTGAGCTCATCACTTTGATTTCAACCCTTTATTTCTATATACTCCAAGCTTTTATTCATTGAGAACTTCTCAATTTATTTTGAACTTTGATTGATTCTTTTTTTTAAACAGACTTTTCTTTTCTTCCTGTGCCAAATCCAAACACTAGGCCTAATTGAGCTCCTCTTCTCCTTATAGCTCGTAACCGAGAAAACACCAACCCGAACGTAAAACACCATTTCCCCCACCCTACACTTGCATTAGCAAGTGTGGTCTAACAAAAGACTAGGTCCACTCGTAAGGTATATAATGAAGGAAACGTGACCAAAAATAAGGGCTAGGGCTAGGTTTCTGACTAAGTAACAAAACGGCTATAAAACGAATGGTGGTCAGACCATTCTATCAAGGCTGAGAGGGGCTAAGAGGGTCTAATGTTCGGGATTAGGCTTATTTGGCTCTGTCGGGTCAAAGAAGCGCCAGGACCGTCATCCCGTATCCTACTTAGGTGAACCTTTCTATTTCGCCTCGAGACTAGTGGTATGAGAGGTAGTAGTAATCAAATTGTGCACAAAGTGTAGCTTTACGTGAAATTAATAATCTCCATTCTCAAGATAATATCAAACCGCAGTGTACACGTTCGGGTCCCCACTAAGGTGGTCACCACTTGAATGTGAAAGTAACACACACAACACGGTGCTAAAACCCTTGAATTTTTTTTTAAAAAAATGACCAAAATCGACTCGAGCCCGGTCATAGGCTAAGCATACCACATATTAAGCACATTTATCGATTAAAGCAAGAAAACGGCTAAGTCTCCCACCCCACACTTTAAAATCAACATTGTCCTCAGTGTGTGCGAAAAAAAAGAGTAAAAGACTTAGCTGTTTTAGAACCCGGCAGAAAGGCGCACTAGAAATCTCTTGACATCTTCTTTCAATGTCCATCTCGAGCACCTAAAGCCCTATAGACAGAAAACAAAGCAAACACATGCATGGGAAAAGTCCACGTGCCAAAGGATAGCAATAGGTGCGAGTTATAAAGGTAGAAGCCATGCCACAATTATCAACCATACTAGACGGGAATCGCACTCGATGTAAAGATAATCAAAAGAAACACATAGCATCCATGCATAAAATAAGGCCACAGAGGCTCACATAAAAACATCCCCGTCTACGTACAAGAGCCAGAACCAAAAGGAAATTCTCACCCCAAATTCTCTTTTAAGACAAAACTCTCCCCTCTTGCACCCAAAGACCACTCAAAACACATTATTACTACCAAAAAGGTGGGTTGCCTCCCCCAAGCAGCTTTGCTTTGTGTCGTTGGCTTGACGGGATGACTTATACAGTGCCAATTTTTTCAAAGTTATACTATTGGCACTGGCGAGAAAAGGTAGAAGTGCTTTGTTTAACGTCGTTAGCATCGACTTAATGGTACCTAACAGACTCATACCCCAAAAGACTCAAAACAATGACCCGAACCACAAAGCATCACAAAGCACCCTAACACATAGCATATCAATTATAAGTATATTCATGAGAGACACCGCGAGGGGGTTTTAAAGGTGTGGAGTTAACACATGGGGTACCTCTTCTCGCTCGTGAAGTTACCTCTTGCCAAACACTCAATATTTTCTTTTCTGGTTCCTGCTCTGGTTTCTCTTTAAGGTGCCTTTTGCTTGGAGTGCTTCTTTTCTTCACATTGCCTTTGAGTTCAATTCCAAGTTCTGTGATGAGTGGCTTATGGTCCGGTTGAGACAATGATGGTGAGACGGGCGATCCCGGTTTATCCTCGGTCTTGATCTTCACTCCATCAACGACCTTTTGTGCATTCACCACGTCCTCTTCAATTAGCTCCTTAACTTCTGTGGGTTAGTGGCAAGACAAGCACAAGCAAAAGTGGATTCGATAGAATGACAAGCAAGGGATTTAGACTTATACACATTCAATGTCACGCTCTCCTTACCCACATGAAAAGTAATATCACCACTCTTCACATCTATGTTAGCGTCACTGGTAGTCAAGAAAGGACGACCATGAAAAACCTAAGTCTTAGAATCCATCGCCATGTCTAAGACGACAAAATCTATGGGAAAGGTAAATTTATCTATTTGCACAAGAACATCCTCCGCTACCCCCATAGGTGTCTTAACCGACCTATCCACCATTTGTAAGGTCATCCCCATGGGTTCTAGCTCACCCAACCCTAACTTATCGTACAAGGCCCTATGCATTAAGCTCACAGAAGCTCCTAGGTCACACAACACATTTTCAATCACAGTATCACCAATAGTAATAAGGATGGTGAACCCACCTCGATCTCTCATTTTTGGGGGTATCTTACTATCAAAAATCGCCGAACACTATTCATTCAAACATACCAAACCTTCCATTTTACTCTTATCATTTAACAAGCCTTTTAAGACTTTACAATAAGCAGGCATGTTTGCAAGTGCTTCAAGAAAGGGAATGGTCAAGTCAATTTTACGCAAAATTTCAATGAAACGGTTCTGAGCTTGGTTCAAACGACTTTGTACATGACCTTTAGGTGGGTAGGGTAAAGTACTTAAATCAAAATCGGGAGAGGGAGGCGGGATTATACCATTATTACCTTTCACGCGTGGAGGTGAGGTCTCACTTGTGCCCTTCTTCTCCATTGCTTTACTCGGTTCCTCTTCTTCAATGTCAATTGCCCCAAACTCCTTCTCCTTGTCTGTCACTTTATCTTTCTTTGCATTCTCCAGCTCTTCCTTTACGGCCTCCAATTCTCTTCTCATTGCTTCCAACTCTATCTCAAAATTCCCTTTTTCCATGTCTTCTTCCTCAACCGGCCTATAGAAATCATCATCTTCATCAATACCCCTTTCTCTCTTTGACAGATTTTGAGTCCTTTCTCCTCGAGCATTATCAACATTCACCTCTTTACCACTTCTCAAAAATAGGGCCTTCACATTTTGGGGATTATTTTCAATGTCGCTCGGTAAGCCTCCTTCCAAGTTCACCATGGCATTATCGGTGATTTGCCCCATGTGTGTTTCGAGATTCCGAATGGCGGGCCCCGTGCTCACCTTGAACTATCTTATTTCCTTATTTTGTTCTGCCATAACCCAAGCTTGACCTTTCAAATGTTTGCTTTGTTCTAGCATGGTCTTGCACATTTGTTCCAAAAGATTTTCGGTGGAGCTCTTTTGCGGATGGGAGCAAGTGGTGGAGGAGTTTCTTGGTAAGTACCCTCTTGTTGTTGTCTTTGGTGAGAGGGTTGATAGAATTGAGATTGTCCATGAGAAGGTTGGCCTTACCCTTGACTTTGGCCTTGGCCTTGATTTTGCAATTGAACTTGTGGTTGTTGGTAGTGATCTTGTTGTTGATGTTGAGATTGTCGAGGATAGTATTGGGCTTGTTGGTTAGGCGCTTGATAAAATGAACTTTTATTTTGCCTATAAGCTTGGTGTTGGCCTTGGTCAAAGTACCGGTTCCAATTCTGCCCTTGATGGTTTTGATTCCAACCTTGATTATTATTTCTCCAAGAACCATCACTTTGTTGATCATAATTACCATCTTGACTTTGCCCAACATAATTCACCTCATAACATTGAGAATTATCCATAACCGGTTGCTCGATTTGTTGACTTTGTTCGGCGCTTTGAAATTGATTCATAACTGGATTGTAGCCCAAGTGCCCCACACTCAGTTTCCCCATGGCATACATGTTCATCATTTTCTTGGCTAGATCGGTTGGACTATCTTGTGACGAAAAACTAGCTTGTCCTTGCATTGAGGATCGTGGATATAACATATTTTGAGATTTGTGTGTCATCCCACAATCCTTAGCCGAATGTTGGCCTCCACATATTTGGCAAAGCCTTGCCTTTTCATTTTCTCTTTCAAGGTTCTCCAACCTTTTCATTTTCTCAACAAAGCCTTCAACCGGTCCCATGACTCATGTAGCTCTTCTCCTTCGTAAGCGTTGAATGACATGATGGCCTCTTTCATATCCATGGTCTTCGATGGGGGCTAATACTTGAGCAGAAAAGTTTTAATTACATCCTCCCATGTGTGTAAAGAATCATTAGGCAACGAATCATACCACCGCTTAGCTGCTCTTTCAAGGCGAACGGGAAAAACATAAGTTTGAGCGCTTCATCACTCACCCTATTGATCTTCGTTCTGTTGACTATTTGGAGAAAGTGATCAATGAACAAGTGAGGGTTTTCCATGGAGGTTCCCTTGAATATAGCATTGTCTCCCAACAAATGTATGATATTTCTATTCAATTCCAAATTATTGGCGGCTACAGGTGGCATTCGAATTGGACTATGCCCCGTTGTCACTGTGGGTGCCATCACGAAGTCCTTACAAGTTAAACCGCGTGCCTTGATTTTGCGCTTGCTGACCGTTAAACCAATTGGGCATCGTGTTTACACCTTGATTGTGAGCTTGATTTTGGTTCTGTTGAAATTGGTACAACATCCATGCATTGAACTGTTGCATAACAAGGGGATCCATTTGATTCCCTTGGGCCCTATGTTGACAATTATGTGGCATTTGCCCATTCACATTCCCAAAGTTGTTTCCTTGTCCATTCCCACCTCCTTGTGCATTGTTGTTGACAAGAGGCGGGTTTTGATTCAGGACCCCATTATTGTCCGCCAAATTTCCTTCAAAGCCTTGTTCACAGTCTTGTGCCATACAGGATCCTTCTCCCAACTCACCCAAATTACTCTCTTCAAAGACCGGAATCGACTCATCTACTTGATAACCTCTTCTTCTTTGACTATTTCTACGCCTCGTGTAAGCCTCAATCCCGTCTATGTATGGCTCGAGTGGTGTTTGAGATCTCCGGGTCATGCACTATAAAAAGCAAACAACAAGAAAACAATAAAATAAAGCCTAGGCCCAAGCCTTCGGTTCACTTGCATGATATCACAAATAGCACACATTTCCCCGGCAACGGCTCCATTTTGATTGAGCTAAAATTTACCCCAACAAAAACAATTTATAATGACTCGAAACCGTGGGCAAACTAACTATCTAACCGGCAGTGTACCGGGTCGATTGCTAGCATAGCTATAGGAGTACGAGGTCGAACCCAAGGGAAAAGTGTTTGTGAGTACCAAAGCGAACGTGTTACTTAGTCTAGGTGATCAATCTTTTTAAAGTGCTTGTGTATTACAACGACACTAAGGTGATTTTTACTAACGAGTCTAAAGATTGAAAAGGAAGAAAGAAGATTAACTACTCGGTTTTTAATGTTATACTAAGGGACATAGCCGAACCATGATCAAAGTATCTAGTTTCAACCCTAAGGGTAGACAAAACCGGGAGTGTGCATTATAACAAACGAATTCTCGCATTCAATTTCACGGGTGCGTGCTCCTAATTCCGGTGCTAAGGTCTGAAAAACTCTCTCCTAACACCTTATGACATGTTAACTACCCTTCCCTAAAGAAGATTCACTAACAAGACATGTTATGCACTAGAGTCGCTTAAACGTTAAGACGAGTAACCTCACATTGTGCTCGGGCTTAACAACTAAGCCGAGTCTACGCCGCGATCTTAGAACCCCTTATCCCACGTCTTCCCGCAAAATACATATGTATGGTTGATGTGTGTGATTACTAAATTGGGTGTACAATCCAATCTAACGATGTTATAATAAGTTCTAAGACATGAAATAAGCAAGATTAAACAATGAAAAGCACTACCCACTCCCAATTTCAGCACCCAAAGGGTGATTTCACTAAATTTCACATGATTCGACTATGAAAAGGGATTAGCTACTCATTATACTAGTTAAAATTTAAAAGAAACAGTAAATTAAAGACATAATAAGTGAAAGAAAGAAGAAATATACCATAGAAATGAGAATTTCGAATTTGAGATCCAAAAAGTACACTTTGAAGAACTAAATAAAAGATGGTGACTTAGTGTTTAGAGTAGAAATCTGAGCTGGGAAATGGAAAGATTAAGCTAAGATTATACTGATTTAAGCTAAGAGAATGTATTCTAAGCTATTACAAAATTCAAGCTAAAAAGGGGTAGGGTTTTGCTAAGAGAATAATTATTATTCAAGAAATTGTTCAAAAGGGGTATTTATAGGCGGGGGAAAATCAGCAAATTCTGGCCATCAAACGCACATTTAGATGCTGTAACCCGGCGTTCCACTTGGTCAAACGCGCGTTTTGCATAGGGCAAACACGCGTTTCGCTTCACTTTTAGGTAGGTCTTGTTTGGTCTTCTACTGAAACGCGCGTTTAGGACAGTTTGGAACGTTCATTTAGAGGACTTGAAACGCACGTTTAGGAGAGCTTGAAATGCGTGTTTAGGGCAGGTGAACTCTGTTCAAGATTGTGCAATTGAAACGCCCGCTTGGGGGGGTTCAAATGCTCATTTGAACCCTAAATGTTCCAAACTTCATCTTTTTCTCCCTTTTTGATCACTCATATCGCCTCGATCATGCTTCTCACCATGAATCATCACCTTCCGGGTCCTCAAGGCACTAATACCCTACAACATAGAGAACGACCAAAACAACCAAACCATTCCGGAGGGTAAAAGTGCTCGGGAATAGGGTTAATATCAACAAAAAGGGGTAATAAGCCATCACAGTGATGGATTTACTCCCCGTGCCATAAACTCACGATATCACCCCGAAAACGGTCTAAACAACCCGAAAACATGCTAAACGTGAGGTAAACGGGGGTAGAAAATGCACCGGAATCACGTAAAGTTGACTCCCATCAAATGAAATTCGAGATTTGTTTGTACATGGTAAGGAATGAGATGCTGTAGATTGCAAAGCAAGTTGCCCTGTTTCTCCATCACCTCATCTTGAACCTTAATGTGACTGATGAGGGCTTCAATTTTGTGATTGAAGGAGGTTGCATCACTCCTTAATGCAACTTTCAGATTTTGCCTGCTTTGGTACTATTTTTCCATGTCCAAAATTAATTGTTGAATGTCCAGATTGAAGAGTCTCTCTGGATCAACTTCTTCTGGTGCTGATGCATCATCCTAATTTTCCTTATCTTCCTCATTCTCCTCTTCTTTCTTTTCTTATTTCATTTCTTTTATCTCTTCTTCAGCACTCTCAAGTTCAAGGAGAGGTTGCTGAGAGGTGCTTGCACTTGCCTGGCGATGGAACGACTGATTTTCTTTTTCATGTGATGGAGACGTAATTTCTTCGGCTGATTCTCCCCCTTGATCAATTCTAGGGGTGTGGACAAGTTCGGCAGAGTGAGCTTGATCAGCTGGCTCTCTCTGCTGTTTGGCCACTTTGGTGAGGCTCCTAAGGAGTACCTCTTGAATTGTCAGATCATCATCAGAAATGTCCATATTTTCATGATCTCTTTCAAACTGATCTCCTTCCTGTGGTTCTTTTGTATTCTTTTCTGCCTCACTGTCAGTAGCAATTTCTTCATCTTCACTGTCTTATTCATCAGATGAAGTAAGACGGTATCCTTCTTCACCTTCTTCCAGGTAGGTGACTTCTTCTTGTTTCTCATCCTCAATTGCCACAACATCACTGATCACCACTGGGTTATCCTGGTTGCATGCTCTGACTATAGGGGTATCATCTCGTGCTTTTTGAGATCTGGTTCGTCGTCCCACTCCTGATCTACTTCTTTTAGGCTCTTTTCTTTTACTTCCGGCAGTAAGTTTGGGTAACTGGGATGCCTTTACATAGGTAAACATTACCTTGGCTTTGTGTGGAGGCTGTAGATGTTGAAGAGGGAACCCATAAGATTTCCTCTCCCAGAAGTCACCTTTCTTTTGCAAAACATGCTTGGTGCCGTAATTGCGAGATCAATTTCCTTCTTGATTTGACCTTTCAACCAATTCAAAATAAACTGTGACCAGTTGAAGGGAATTCCTTGATAGATAATCGTCATTAGCTTAACCCGTAGCTCTGTCAGATTCTCCATTGACCCTTTTCTTCCTTGAATGTTTTTGGTGATTACTGGTGCAAATTCAGCAAATGAATGTTTGAGTGTTGATCTTAGGAGGTTGTATGTCTTGCTGTTCTTTCTGGGATTCTTGGCTATTTTTGTCCAGAATGTTTTGTTATCAATCTGTATATTTTTCACATCAGTCGAACTAGTGTTGGGAAGATTCAGAAAACGGTTGAGTAAACCAGGTGTGATGACCACTTGTTTGCCAAATATGGAGCTCTTAATGCAATCGGGGTCACTCTTCTTTGTGTTGGGCAGATACATTGCATTTTTCCAAAATGCAATCAGATTTTCATAGCATATCCGATCAATTGGGCGGTTTAGGAAGGTCATTAACCTCAGTTTCATACAGCCATCAACCAATCGCTGAGCTTGTGTTTCATTGTCACAGAAGGAGAGGTAGTGTTCAGGCCTGAAAAATGATCCAGTGATGATCGATTTTTTGAAATATTGTTCTGTGGTAGAGATTGTAGAGGATGAAGCCATTGGTGAATGGGATTAATATTTAGGAAGGCTTCGATTTTTCAGAGAAGGAAATAGGTTGTTTTGATTTCGAGAGAGCGTAAAGAATTCTGAAAAACCTCTCAGTGTTGTTTAAATAGGGTGATTCTTGGTAGTGTGAACGTGGTTGAATATGGAAGGATTTTGTGACGTAATGGCGTGATTTTATGTATATAAATCACGGTATTTGAGTGTAGGGGGTAGTGGATTGAGGTAAGTAATGATAAATCCTAGGAATCGAGGCGATTGTAATTTGAAAAATAATATAGTTACCTCCACGATTACTAATTGATCTCCACGTGAGTGATTTTTCTGATATAATCCTCTATAACTTCTTGATTTTCCACGTGTATAAAACTGATTTAGTTCACACTTTAGTTTGCTGTTTAGTCCAATGCATATTTCGGTGGAGTGACTTTACTGGTCACTAAGCCGGTTTAGTGACTTCATCACTGAGCTACTAATATAACGGTTCCTAACAATCAGTGTAGTTGACTTCACTGAGTTCCAGTGCCTTACCAGACACAAGAGTTTACTCATTACGGCAAACGTTCAGTCAGCTGATGAAGTTACTTAGCTGATTACTCCAGTTAGCTGCTCCTTAGCACTTAGTCAATTTCTATCATTCCCCACTCAGTTCTGAACTTGCTGAATCTTTCATGACTGAGTGGTTTGGTGAAAATGTCAGCCAATTGATCTTCAGCAGGTATATATCTTAGAATGACATCTCCTTTTTCAACATGATCTCTGATAAATGATGTCTCACATCAATATGCTTAGTTCTTGAATGTAGTACTGGATTTTCAGTGATACAAATTGCACTAATGTTGTTACATATAATTGGAATTGTCTTCTTCTCCATTCCATAATCCCTTAGTTGTTGTCTGATCCATAGTACTTGTGCACAGCAACTGTCTGCTACTATATATTCTGCTTCAGCTGTTGATGTGGATATAGAATTTTGCTTTTTTCTAAACCATGATACTAGCCTGCTGCCTAACATTTGGCAGGTTCCAGAAGTGCTTTTTCTATCTATATTGCATCCAGTATAATCAGAGTCTGAATATAATATCAACTTAAATCCTCCATCTTTTGGATACAAAATTCCAACATTGATGGTGTTCTTCAGATGTTTGATTATTCTTTTAGATGCTAGAAGATGTGATTCTTTTGGGTGAGCTTGAAATCTTGCACATACTCCTACTACAAATGCCTTATCAGGTCTGCTTGCTGTTAAATAAAGTAGGGATCCAATGATTCCTCTATAAAGCTTCTGATCTACATCCTTTCTAGTTTCATCTTTTCCAAGAATAGCTCTTGCACACATTGGTGTATCTGATGTCCCACTTGTGTCCATGCCATACTTGTGTATCAAGTCTTTTGTGTACTTGGCTTGATTGATAAAGATTCCATCTTTCATTTGCTTAACTTGTAGCCCAAGAAAATAATTCAGTTCTCCCATCATGCTCATCTGAAATCCGCTTTTCATTAAGTTTGCAAATTTCTCACATAGATTTTCATCTTCTGATCCAAAGATAATGTCATCAACATAATTTGGATTGAATGAGTGCGTGTTCCTTCCTCTAGCTTGAAGAGAGTCTTGTCAATGGTTCCTTTGTTGAATCCATTGTTGCTCAGGAATTGTGATAGTGTTTCATACCAGGCTCTGGGTGCCTGTTTGAGTCCATAAAGTGCCTTTTTTAGCTTGTACACTTTGTCTTCTTTCCCTTTGAGTTGAAAACTAGGCGGTTGTTCCACATATACTTCTTCTTCCAAAAGTCCATTTAGGAATGCACTCTTGACATCCATTTGGTAAACTTTGAAGTCTTTGTGGGCTACAAAGGCTAGAAATAGTCTGTATGCTTCCAATCTTGCTACTGGAGCAAAGGTTTCATCAAAATTTATGCCTTCTGCTTGAGAATAGGCTTTTGCTACTAGTCTTGCTTTGTTTCTGACAACTGTCCTTTATTCATCCATCTTGTTTCTGAATACCCATTTTGTTCCAATGATGTCGGCTATGTCTGGTCTGTCAACAAGTTCTCAGACCTCATTTCTTTCAAATTCATTTAGTTCTTCTTGCATGGCTGTAATCTCACCAGCATCTTGGATTGAATCATCTATTGTCTTGGGTTCCACTTGTGATAGAAAACATGTTAGCATATTCTCCAGCTGTCTTCTAGTTCTGGCTCCTGTATGAATGTCTCCAATGACTTGATCTTCAGGATGGTCTCTTAACCAGTTGAGGTCAGGTTGAAGTTGTTCTTGACTTGGTGCTTCCACAACTTCAGTTTGTGCATCAGCTTAATGTTCTTGTTATGGTGCCTCTTCTATTGTATGGACAGGTGGCTCATCTTGATTTCCAAAATTGTGATTCAGAATGGTAGCTGGTACTGTTGTATTCATATAAATTTATCTTTGACCTGCTTCTTCTTCAAATTCTTGAAACCTTTCACCATTTGTGTTTGGTTCATCAAGGACTACATGAATTGATTCTTCAATCACCAAAGTCCTGTTGTTGAGCACTCTGAAAGCTTTTCTTGTGTCTGAGTATCCCATAAAGATTGCTTCATCTGCTTTATCATCAAATGTATGCAGTTGATTCCTGTTCAAAACAAAGCATTTAGATCCAAACATATGTAAGTGTGAAATGTTAGGTTTTCTTTCATTCTATATTTCATATGGAGTTTTTCCATGATGTTTGTTGATGATTGATCTGTTTTGAGTATAGCATGTTGTATTTGCTGCTTCAGCCCAAAATCTCTTCGGCAAGCATGCTTCTACAATCATTGTTCTGACTACTTCTTTGAGTGCCTTGTTTCTTCTTTCTGGTACACCATTCTGTTTTGGAGTCCCTGCTGATGATAGTTGATGCAGTACTCCATTTTCTTCATAGTAGGTTCTGATAAATTTATTTAGAAACTCTGTACCTCTATCTGATATGATCTTGATGATCTTTAGTTCCTTTTCATTTTGAATTCTTCTTAACAAGTCTGGCTGCTTTTTGAGTGTTTCTCTTTTCTTGTTCATGAATATGGTCCATGTGAATTTGGAGAAGTCATCCACCACTACTAGAGTGTATTTCTTTCCACTTACACTGACTGGTGTGACTGATGCATGGTCCAAGTAATAAAAATACTCGATACCTAAATAACACACTAGCAAGAGAACTAGGTTCAATCGTAGTATAGTTAGATAGAGTCGAGGTCGATCCCACAGAGACTCGGCTTAAACGCAATATAACTTATTTCAACTAAAAGCAAATTAAAGGCGGTCTACGACCAACAATTAACGTAGAATTAAAATCGACACAATAGAAACACAAAACCAACAAAAGACACAACGACACTAAGACACTTATTTTTATAGGTTTTATAAATAATTAACAAACGGTATTGATAACACTAGTAGTACTTACTCCCCCATGCTATGTAGATTGACGACGAGACAAAACAAGACATTTAAGATTAATTATTCGACTACGGAGTCATCCTCAAAATAGATCTAGCTCCGGGTAGGCCATCTAGATCATCGTGTCTCCATCACGTGACTTCACATTTTTAGTCTCCATCTCATATAACTTCTGACACAATTACGAAACTAGGGATGCCGGTATAAACCGTAACCTCATCTAAGCAACATTCCTATGGTTAGGCGTACTTCTTAGACACCGATTCAATCTCTGTCCTAAGTAACAATCACTTTTTAGGTCTCATGTTAAATTACGATGACAAATAATTAAGTTGATCAAATTTAATTACTCGTTTAAATTACAAAGCAGAGAACCTGACGTAGTCGAAGCCGTTCACAGACAAATCAAGAACATCACAGATCTTGCTACTAGCAAGCTTAGATCTGAACCAGATTTGCTCGTGAAACGTCTTTTACGTCTCAGATCTACATAAACATGGATTCGTAATTAACTACATAACGAAATCAATACACAAAACAACTACTCCATAACGAAATAAAATAGATCTACGAATAAAGATTGCATAATTGAGTAGACATTACCCTCGAAGACGAGCGTGATTCCCACTCCTCGATACGATCTCTAACTGGAGATTCTAACGACTCCGTAATGAATGAACATAAAATAAAGAAAACATATATTTAGAAAAACAATGTTGTGAATTGTATTCTAGAGTATTTCTAAAAGGTGTGTATGGCGTGTATTGTATGTCTCTATTTATAGGGGTTCAAGCTAATTAAGAGATATAATAAGAGATAACTCCCGGCCGATCTCAAAAGCAAAATGCGCCCCCCCTTTATGCGTCCTCTCCATCGGCGCCAACTCTTCGGATTGGCTTGCCGGCTCTTGTCACGCCTTACTCCTCTTCTCGTGCTTATCCGATCTTTATCTTCAATGCATCCGGATTTGATTTGATTATCTTGTAATTTAATTTGTCCATTTGTAAATATCCTCCAAAAATTATCCCAATCTACAAAATAAATATTTATCCCAAAGTAAATCATATTTAAATAAAAACGGATAAATACCAAATTATATAATAAAAACGGATAAATACCAAATTATATTTTATAAATCACAAAACACTAAATAATCATTATAAGCATGTAGTTTAATATAAAATATATATTATTAATCTCGATTTAAGGACAATGTTGATGGCTTTTACGGGCATAATTTGACCATCATCAACTACCCCCCACTTAGACTTTGATCGTCCCAAACAAAGCATCAATAAGTCATTCCCCAAGACAACATTTCCCGTGGTCAAATCATACTTACACAAGAAACTCGAGTCAACTCATACCATTCATGCTCATAAGGTATCCATTATTCACTACTCGTTATGAATCGACGTGATGTGTGCATGTGCATTTAGTTTTATATATTCGCGGCAAGATTAAAGTTTATGCTAACATCGCAGTCTCAACCTACTAACATCAGCATTCCAACTTCTTAAGCCTCGCAATGGTTAAAGACATGGTGCAATAAGCAAGAGCGTCATCCATAAGGTTTTTGGACTTGGAGACCGAGAAAAGTACTCGAAGCCTCTTAAAAGTTGAATTTTTTCCATTTTCATATTTTCAAGCATTAACACATCTTAAGAAAGAAACTTGCTTTAAAAGTAATTTATGCTTTGCAAGAATCCCTCTCTAGCTCACGGATTAGTGGACAGCATTGAATATTACCACAAGCGCGGGGCTACTATGGTAATGTTACTACAAGCCCAGTGTTTAACATTTTGTGAAAACACAGATAATTCTCAAGTTTATTACTCCGCTTAGATGGCTAGAAGATAAGAATACATCAGCAGATAAATTTCGATTCTAGGTCTGCATAACCAATCATCTACGCAATGTACACATAATTCTTCTTAGTTATTATAATTTGTGCGGTATTCATCGATTAAAATTGAGTAAGCAAATAATAAATAACTACTTGCAATAGTTGGCATGAATATCCTTAAATTTACATTCACATAAGTATAAAAGGATCATGTACTCATGCAACTTGGTTCCTTCCCTATTAATTCTATGTACAAGAACTCACAATTCTAAGGGTACGAGATAATTAGTTTGGCATTTGTTCATTTTTTTTTTTTATTTTTCACCGTTTCATTCATTTTTCAATTGTAACACATCATAGCTAAGTCTCCTACCCCCCACTTAAACTTGGCATTGTCCCCAATGACAAAGAAAAATGAGATTTTAAGAAAATGACTTAGCTCTGGAAACGGCTCTCTAGTAGACAGAATATCGGTGTAATCCAATCACGTCATGGAGAAGCAAACGAAAACCTGTTTAAACAAACTAAATAGAAGCTCCACGAAACCATTAATAACATGTCAATGGCTGTTATAAAACAATGTGGCAGTAATTAGATATAGAATATCCAAAAACAATTTAAGCCACTTTATTTCATACAACCAATGACAAGGAAAACGAAAGAGTTAAAACTACAAAACTCACATGTCGGCTATCAAGGAAAAAAACCTCATTTATTCCTAATTTAGAATCGGAACATGGCGAGATGAAAAAACCTTAAGAGTCGCATGCTACTTTATTCAAACAAAACAAAAATAAAAGATAGTTTTTCAAGAAATAGTTCTGTGTTTAGAGTCGTCAGCTCGACTTAACTCAACGATGGTTTAAGTATAGGTGGGATCTTCAAGAGTGAAGACTTCCTCCTCCTTACCATGACCAAGACCAACGTAATGTTTCACACGGTGTCCATTAACCACAAAAGTGGATTGATCTTTAAGGTTCAATAATTCAACAGCTCCAGAAGGGAAAACCTTACTCACTCGATAAGGGCCATACCATCGTGATTTTAACTTTCCAGGAAAGAGTCTCAAGTGCGAATTGTAAAGAAGAACCATATCGCCTTCCTTAAAAGTGTGGTCCAATATCTTCTTATCAGGAAATTTATTTGTGCGCTCCTTAAATATTTTTGCATTCTCATAAGCTTCCAGACGAAACTCCTCTAGGCGAGTCAATTCCAACAATCTTCTTTATCCAGCTAAAATTTCATCAAAATTCAACATACGCGTAGCCCACATGGCACGGTGTTCAAGTTCAACCGGTAGATGACATGCTTTTCCAAAAACAATCTTATAAGGGGACATACCAATGGTCGTCTTATAAGCAGTTCTATAAGCCAATAAAGCATCATCTAATCGCAATGACCAATCTTTTCTAGTCGTATTCACTATTTTCTCCATAATGCACTTTATTTCTCGATTTGTAACCTCGACTTGTCCACTTGTTTGAGGGTGATAAGCAGTAGCTAACTTGTGTCTAACCCCGTACTTAATCATCAACTTTTCAAACGGCCTATTGCAAAAATGGCTTCCATTATCACTAATAATGGCACGAGGGGTTCCAAACCGTGTAAAGATATTTTTTCTTTAAGAACTTCAGTTCAACTTTCGCATCGTTAGTAGGCGAAGCAATGGCCTCAACCCATTTGGACACATAGTCGACCGCCACTAAGATATAACGGTTGGACAAAGACGAAGTAAAGGGTCCCACAAAATCAATACCCCAAACATCAAAGAGTTCCACCTCTAGGATATTCTTCAGTGGCATTTCATTCCTTCTCGAGATATTTCCTGTCATTTGGCAAGAATGACAAGATCTAGCATATTGATGCGCATCTTTGAACAAGGTCGGCCAGTAAAAACCACACTGGAGAACTTTCACAGCAGTCTTGTCTCCTCCATAATGTCCTCCGGCCTCATAAGCATGGAAATGTCTAAGGATATCATACATCTCTTCTTCCGGCACACACCTCCTAAAGACATTGTTGGATCCTAGCTTAAACAAATAGGGCTCTTCCCAATAATAGTGCCTAAGATCCTTGAAGAATTTCTTTCTTTCTTGGGGGTTGAGATTTGGTGGCAAGTATTTCACGGATAGATAATTCACAAAGTCTTTAAACCATGGTTGTTTCTTTTATTTTATAACCTCAATACGCGAAGATACTGCAGCGCAATCATCGTTTCCATGTATGGCCGTGATGGAGAATAGTTGTTCATCAGGAAATGTTTCTCCAATCTCGGTTATTGGTTCATTATCCTCTATTTGTAGACGGGAAAGATGATCAGTAACCAAATTCTCAGATCCTTTCATATCACGGATTTCTGCGTCAAATTCTTGCAATAGTAGAATCCATCTCAATAACCTTAGTTTGGAATCTTGTTTGGCTAAAAGATACTTCAGAGCCGCATGGTCAGTTCAAACAGTGACTTTAGATCCTACTAGATAAGATCTAAACTTGTCAAACGCAAAGATAACAGCCAGAAGCTCTTTTTCAGTAGTTGCATAATTCTTTTGAGCAGTATTTAAAGTTCGACAAGCATAGTGGATGGGCCTAAAGATCTTGTCTTTTCTTTGTCCTAAGGAAACACCTACAGCAGTATCGCTTGTATCGCACATCAATTCAAAAGGTAGATTCCAATCAGGCGCAATCAGAATAGGTGCAGTAATAAGTATGCTCTTTAACTTATTGAAAGCCTTCATGCACTCATTAGTAAACACAAATGGTACATCCTTGGCCAATAATTCGGTAAGAGGTCTAGAGATTAAGGAAAAGTCCTTCACGAACCGACGATAGAATCCTGTGTGGGCCAGAAAACCTCGCAATGTCTTAAGATTGGTTGGTGGAGGCAGTTTTTCAATCACCTCTACTTTTGCTCTATCCACCTCTATACCGTTCTTTGAAATACGGTGGCCAAGTACTATACCTTCAGTAACCATAAGATGACATTTCTCCCAGTTAAGCACTAGATTCGTCTCCTCGCATCTCTTCAACACTCTTGCTAGATGTGTGAGACATAAATAGAAATCGTCTCCAAATACGGAGAAATCATCCATAAAGATCTCTAGGAAATCTTCAACCATATCAGCAAACAGAGAAATCATGCATCTTTGAAACGTTGCTGGTGCGTTGCACAAACAAAAAGGCATTCTATTGTAAGCAAAGGTTCCATATGGACATGTAAAAGTGGTCTTTTCACGATCCTCGGGTGAGATATGAATTTGATAATATCCCGAGTAACCGTCAAGAAAGCAATAAAACGCATGTCCGCTCAGTCTATCGAGCATTTGATCAATGAAGGGAAGAGGGGAGTGATCCTTACGAATAGCATCATTCAACTTCCTAAAGTCAATGCACACTCTATGACCAGTAATGAGTCTAACAGGAATTAACTCGTTTAACTCATTGGCTTGTACATTCAAACCTCCCTTCTTCGGAACTACGTGGATCGGGCTAACCCATTCAATATCAGAGATAGGAAAGATGATTCCCATCTCTAACATCTTAATAATTTCATCCCTAACCACGTCCTTCAATTGTGGAGTCAACCTTCCTTGGGGTTGTACAACCGCTTTCTTTGCAGGATCGACAGAGATTTTATGCATGCAGACGCTCGGACTAATGCCTTTGATGTCAGCTATAGTCCATCCAAATGCTTCGTGATACTCTCTCAACACTCTCATCAACTTTTCTTCTTGTATTTCAGTCAAGGCAGAAGAAATGATTAGCGGCAAGGTTTCATCTTGAAGGGATACATACTTCAAATGTTCAGGCAGAGGCTTCAGTGTCAGATTGGTAGGAGGTTCTTCTAGAGAGATCTTTAACTTTTGTCCAGTTAGCTTAAGTTCAAAGAACTTATGCCACGTCGGTCTATGCTAGAATTTCTCAACCTCGGTAGATTTCATCTCCTGAACATGTCCAGGGGTTCCTCTACTACATCCAGGCCATATCACTTTCTCTTCTTCGCTATTCTCATATGGCACTTCATCCTCTAACTCTATGGTAGCCTCGAGGAAATCCTTAATATCCTCATATTGTTGGAAGTCATTGGCAAGCTTGTCAACAGAATCCAACATGAAACATGCATCCTCTTCATCATCACGATTTTCAAAGTGTTAAGCACATTGAATGCTATTTCATCTCCATTAACTCTTAACACTAACTCTCCTTTGTAAACATCTATAAGCGTCCTACTAGTGGCCATAAAATGTCTTCCTAAGATTAGGGGCACTTCGTAGTTAGCTTCCATATCCAGTACAACAAAGTCAACAGGAAACACAAACTTCTCAACTCTTACTAGCACTTCCTCAACCACTCCACAAGGTTCCTTAACTGAACGATCAGCTAATTGAAAAGTAATTGAAGTCTTTTTAAGGTCTTTCATACCGAGCTTTTGAAAAATGGATAGAGGCATCAGATTTATGCTCGATCCTAGATCACACAAAGCTTTGTTCAAACATACGTTACCTATGGTGCAGGGAATGAGAAAACTTCCCGGATTCTTGCACTTAGTGGGTAATTTATGTTGAAGAATGGCTGAGCACTCCTCATTTAGGCAAATGGTCTCTAAATCTAGGAGTTTCCTCTTAGTAGAGACAGCTTCTTTCAAGAACTTGGTGTACTCAGGCATCTCAGCAAGTGCCTCAACTAAAGGTATATTGATGTGTAACTTTCTAAAGATATCAATGAACTTCTTATAACTCTTGTCATCAACCTTAGGCTTAGGTTTGCGTGAAGGATAAGGTAAGGTTGAAGGGTCAACATCAGTGATAATATGGTACTTATTATTATAAAGCTCAACTCTAGGGTCAGCAGGTTCCTTATAGGCTTCTTGCTCCGGTGGAGTTCCAGAGGTATTTGCTTCCTTGCTTGGCTCACCATCCTTACTTTCTACAGATTTCTCTTTTTCTTTTAAAGATGGTGGAGTTACTTCTTTCCACTTCTAGTCATGATCGCATTCAAATCCTTAGGATTCTTATCAGTGTTGCTTGGCAATCCTCCAGGAGGTCTAGTTGAGACTTGCTCAGCTAGTTGTCCTATTTGGTGAGTGAGATTCTGGACTATGGCTTCTGGATTGGTCACCTTAGCATCGGTCTTCTGACAATATTGGCAAAAGTTAGTGGCTAATTCAGCCATCGATTTTGAAAGTTGTCCCATAATGTCGGTAACGACATTACTCAATTTTTCTATCGCAGCTTCCCAACCAAAAGTTTTAGTTTGATGTGGCACAAAAGCAGTAGGCGGTTTAGGCCCATTTCCTCCATTACGGTCACTATATCGGAATCCAGGATGGTTATGATTAGGCTTATATCCTCCCCATTGATTTCCTGATCCCCCAATATAATTGACTTCTTCAGTACCAGCATTCTCATTTTGAGGTATCACTTTGATTCCAGTCCCTTTCTCTACTCTTGCCATCCCCTCTTGCATTCCATCTACCTTATTTTTGATAACAGACAGTTGTTCTAAGATTCTAGTAGATGCACTATCCTCAAATATTTCAGCAGCCATCTTCACAGCAGCTATGTCATTGCCTCCCCATTGACTATTCATCGCTATTTGCTCCATTTTTCCTTGTGCCTCCTCAGGAGATAAAAGAACAAACGCTTCATTGCTAGAGGCATCTACTCTAATTTTCTCAGTCTCTCTCAATCCATGGTAAAAAGTTTGCATTAAAAGCCAAAGAGAGATATCATGATGATGACACTTTCTCATAGCTTCCTTAAAACGCTCCCAAGCTTGATCAAAACTCTCCCCAGGTTGTTGCTTAAATCCTAAGATATCCTGGCGTAACTTAAAGGTTTTTCCTAAAGGAAAATACTTAGTCATGAATTTTTGCAACAATTGTTCCTAAGTAGTGATAGATCCAGCCTCTAAAGAGAGAAGCCATTGCTTATCTTTATCTTTCAAAGTGAAAGGGAAAATCTTAAAACGAATGTTGCCCTCCGGGATTAATTCTGGCTTCACAGTGCTAACGATTTCCAAGAAATTTGTCACATGAACACCAGGATCCTCATTTTGGATTCCATGAAAAGTGGAATAGTTGGTCACCATTTGAATTACATTAGGCCTAGGGTGATATACTTCCGCAGCATTTTGTGGTGCTACGATAGCGGGAAGGAATTGCTTAATAGTGAGTGTTGCATAACTTTGTAAAGTGCGCCTCGCGGCTTGGTTTCAATTATTAGCATTAAGATTATTGGCATTATTAACATTATTGGCATTATTAAAAACTTCAGGATTAAGTACCTGGTTTGGATTGATCGGAATGTCTTCTATTTCTGTCTCAGATTCAGAATGGTCGGTGGTATGTCCTTTTTCTGATTCGTGCTCGCTTTCCTCAAGACTTGGATCCTCTTCTCCTTTCTTAGCCAGTTCTCTAGCTAACTTTCTATTTCGCCTTGCAAATTTCTCTATTTCAGGATTATATGGCTCAAGCTATTCCTTCGATTTCTTGGTAGCGTACTATAAAAAAAACAAAAAACAATAAAAAAATTAAAAACTTAAAAGGCTAGGCCTTTAACTAGACTAAATAATAAAAATGAAACTAAAATAGACTCTATTCACAATATTTACGAATTTACTTTTAATAAAATAAGCTATACTTAATTTAATGACACGAGTCCCCGGCAACGGCGCCAAAAACTTGATGCACGGTCCAAGTAATTAAAATACTCGATACCTAAATAACACACTAGCAAGAGAACTAGGTTCAATCGTAGTATAGTTAGATAGAGTCGAGGTCGATCCCACAGAGACTCGGCTTAAACGCAATATAACTTATTAAACTAAAAGCAAATTAAAAGCAGTCTACGACCAACAATTAACGTAGAATTAAAATTGACACAATAGAAACACAAAACCAACAAAAGACACAACGACACTAAGACACTTATTTTTATAGGTTTTATAAATAATTAACAAATATGTAGATTGACGACGATACAAAACAAGACATTTAAGATTAATTATTCTGACTACGGGAGTCATCCCCTAAAATAGATCTAGCTCCGGGTAGGCCATCTAGATCATCGTGTCTCCATTACGTGACTTCACATTTTTAGTCTCCATCTCATATAACTTCTGACACAATTACGAAACTAGGGATGCCGGTATAAACCGTAACCTCATCTAAGCAACATTCCTTGGTTAGGCGTACTTCTTAGACACCGATTCAATCTATGTCCTAAGTAACAATCACTTTTTAGGTCTCATGTTAAATTACGATGAAAAATAATTAAGTTGATCAAGTTTATTTACTCGTTTAAATTACAAAGCAGAGAACCTGGCGTAGTCGAAGCCGTTCACAGACAAATCAAGAACATCATAGATCTTGCTACTAGCAAGCTTAGATCTGAACCAGATTTTCTCGTGAAACGTCTTTTACGTCTCTGATCTACATAAACATGGGTTCGTAAATTAACTACATAACGAAATCAATACACAAAACAACTACTCCATAACAAAATAAATTAGATCTAAGAATAAAGATTGCATAATTGAGTAGACATTACCCTCGAAGACGAGCGTGGTTCCCACTCATCGATACGATCTCTAACCGGAGATTCTAACGACTCCGTAATGAACGAACATAAAATAAAGAAAACATATATTGAGAAAAACAATGTTGTGAATTGTATTCTAGAGTATTTCTAAAATGTGTGTATGGCGTGTATTGTATGTCTCTATTTATAGGGGTTCAAGCTAATTAAGAGATATATTTCAAAATATCAAAATAATAAGAGATAACTCCCGGCCGATCTCAAAAGCATAATGCGCCCCCCCTTTATGCGTCCTCTCCATCGGCGCCAACTCTTCGGATTGGCTTGCCAGCTCTTGTCATGCCTTACTCCTCTTCTCGTGCTTATCCGATCTTTATCTTCAATGCATCTGGATTTGCTTTGATTTATCTTGTAATTTAATTTGTCTATTTGTAATTATCCTCCAAAAATTATCCCAATCTACAAAATAAATATTTATCCCAAAGTAAATCATATTTAAATAAAAACGGATAAATACCAAATTATATAATAAAAATGGATAAATACAAAATTATATTTTATAAATCACAAAACACTAAATAATCATTATAAGCATGTAATTTAATATAAAATATATATTATTAATCTCGATTTAAGGACAATGTTGGTGACTTTTACGGGCATAATTTGACCGTCATCTGTGACTGGTCCAAAAAGATCAATATGCAATAGATGTAAGATTCTTGTTGTTGACTGATAGGGCTTTGACTTGAAAGAGCTTTTAATTTATTTCCCTTTTTGACATGCACACATAGACCTTCTTTCTTGAATGTGATATCTGGTAAGCCTTCAACTAACTTGTTCTTTCACAGTGTGTTGATGGTTTTGAAGTTGAGATGATTCAATCTCCTTCGCCAAATCCAGCTGGTTGATTGTTTACTTTTGACAAGCAAACATGTTTCTGCTCTTGCTATCTTTCAATCTACCACATACATGTTGTCATCTCTCCTTCCTACAAGTACAACTGTGTTGGTCTGACTGTGAATCACTTTGTATCCTTCATTGTTAAAGTGCACATTGTTGCATTTGTCACAAAATTGACTGATACTTAGTAGATTGAAATTCAGTCCTTTAACATAAGCAACATTTTGAATCTTCAAACTGTTTTTGAGCATTATGCCTTCCCCCTTAATTTTACCAGGGTTTTCTTTGCCTCCAAAAGTACTTTTGGGTCCATCAAAAGCTTTAAAGTCAGTGAGCCATCCTTTGTTCCCTGTCATGTGTCTGGAACATCCACTGTCTATGTACCAGACATCCTACAAAACAAATTAATTTTGTTTAGGTACCCAACACTGTTAGGGTCCATGCCCGTTAGCAGTCATGCCTCCTACTCCAAGTGTATATCCAAATGATCTTCTTTTTTGATAGTTGAAGTCATCAACTTCATATGTATAAGGCATGGCAGAATACGCTCTAATCTTTCTACTAAAGGTATTCTGATACTTTTCTCTACTTTTTGGTGTATTTGCATCTTTTTTCACTCTCCAATATGTAGAAGGAACCTTATTTCCATGCTGCTTCTTATGTCCAGGAATATGCCTTGGTTGGCTTTTCTTGAACACATTATGCATGTTATGAAATGGTTTCTTCTTATATTTTGGGGGTGTAATATTCCAATCACCATCAGAAGGGTAAAGTCTTCGCTTACATTCCTGAACTGTTTTGCCCTTATTTGGAAGGATTGATGATTTACTCTACTGTTTCACTACACTGGGTTTTGACTTCACCGGTGCAGGATGAGTGGTAGAAACTATGACCTGTCCTTTTCTAAATTTTGGTCCAGTCTTGGTCCTAGATTCAGATTTGGGTTGTCCATTGTTTCTATTGTCAAACTGACTGTTGTAGCCAAGACCAGATCTGGATCCAAACCTTTTTAGGGGTTTGTAAGCTGGTGCACTAAGTGGTGCAGTGGTGATCTTAACTGGTAGGGTGATTTTCTCAACTGGTCTTTCAATATTGGATGGGTGATCATCTGCTGCTTGTTGATCAGTTGAGTGGATCTCCTTAATAGTTTGTTCATCTTTTACTTTGTCCAGTTCTTTCTTTGATATTTTATTTTCCATTCTTAGATTCTCACATTCATGTTCCAGAATTTCATGATTCATCTCAATATCTTAAAATTTTCTCATGAGATTTTGGATTAGGTATACAGAATCTAGTGGGAGAATAGAAGATTGTACAGTGTCAGATGTGGATGCACTAGCTGATGAGTGTGAGATGGATGTTACCTCAATTTCATTAGATTCTTTTGCCATAAGGCATAAGTAAGCTTTTTCATTGTCTCAGCTGTCAGCTTCATCATCATCACCAGAATCATTTTTAGATGATTCTTCATTCTTTTCACTGCTAGTTTCAGCGTTGAGTGCCTTCTTGCTTTTTCTCTTTTCTATTGTCTTGTATTTCTTTTTATCCTTATCTTTGTCTTTTTTTCATGGAAATCAGCCTTGAAATGACCTTTCTTCTTGAAGTTGAAGCATTTGTATTCACCATCCTTTTCTTCATGTCTTTGCTTGTGCTAGACTTCTTGTATGATGATGAACCTCCTTTAAATTGCTTCTTCTTGCTAAACCTGTCAAAATGTTTTACCAGTAAAGCTACATGTTCCTTCAGCTCCTGTGTCTCTTTGATGTTTGCATCAGGTGTGTTACTTTGCTGTGGTGCAATCACTGCACTGGCTTTATGTGCCTCTGCTGGTGCACTGCCTTTGCCGTTCAACTCAAATTCATGAGCCTTTAGTTCAGACATTAGAGTTGAGGTATCAGTGTTTGCAAGATTTGTTGTTCCTCTGATTACTGATGTGATGATCTTTCATCTTTCACGTAAGCCTCTCAAAATCTTCAGGCACACTTCTTTTTGTGGATATGTGTGTCCAAGTTGTTGCAGTTCACTGATGATGCTTGAGAATCTGTTGTCCATTTGATCAATGGTTTCACCAGCCTTCATTTTGAAGTTCTCAAATTTCTGTTTTGCAACAGATAATTTGTTTTCTTTAACTGCTTATGATCCTTCATTGATCAGTGCTAATTTGTCCCACATCTCCTTTGTTGTTTTGCAATCTTTGATCCTCATGAACATATTACTGTCCAGAGTCTTCAAAATCATGTCTTTTGCAACAAAGTCGAGGTTTGCTCTTCTCTTGTCATCATTTTTCCAATTTTTCTTGAGTTTGTGTATTACTTTTCCTTGATCTGCTCATGTGGTTACCACAGTTGTGATCTCGATTGGGCCATCATTGATTACATCCAGCATCTCCTCATGAGTTGCTGCAAGATGAGACAACATTCTTATTTATATTCATCAAAATTATTAACATTGAATATATGTACCTTTCACATAAAATTTGAGGAATCCATAAATACAAATAAGATATATATATATATATATATATATATATATATATATATAAAGCACAAATTTGAAAACTAATTTAAAAATATGTGATCTCCTTGTGACCAGAAATTAGATCTGAACAGATTCTGATACTAGGAACACTGCTCTGCTACCAATTGTTGGTCCGAGAGAAGGGTAAAACTATAGTCAGAGGGGGGGATGAATGACTATAGTGGAGTTTCAAAAACTTTTCTTGTATTTAAAACCTTTTGGGCAGCGGATTAGTCCCTTCTTAAAATGTTGTTTCAAAGTAGTTTATGCAATCACAGATATAGAGTGTATAATAAAATAAAGTGCTGTAAGGTAAATTGCTTAAAGTAAATAGACACAAAGGTTTATAGTGGTTTAGGGTGGTGTAATCCCTTAATCCACTCTTCTCTTGTGATGATTGAAAGAATTCACTATTGTTTTCACAGATACAATAGTACAATTGTCCTTGACTACACAAGCTTCACAATCTTCAGGACTATCACTCCCTGGCTTAAAAAGCTTCAGTGACTTAGTTTCTATCACTGCTCCTTGAGAACAAATCTTTCAGCAGCTATCACAAAGGTTGCAACTCCTTCTCAGATTTCTCTGATTCAATTCCCTCAGTTGATGTGAATTGGATTCACAAATTTGTTGATCAATCTCAGAGCTTGATTTGCAATTGAAGTTCTGATTCCTGAGTTGATCTCTAGATATTTCCTCTTAGTACAGATGGAAGGCTTTTTCTTTGACAGACTTTCTGCTTGTATTTTTTTCCAGACATAATCGTTGTATTTCTTTTCTGTCAATGCCTTCTATTTATAGCTTTGATAATCCTTGATTTGATTTTCCGTCCGTTGGCTATTTAATATGGAGAATAATCAATGATTTAATTCTTGATTCCCCCTTAATTATTCCTTGATTTCAGTGATCGGATTTTTCCTCAAACATTTATCAGAAAATCCGTCCTTGATTGATCCTCAATTGAATGTACATTTAATGCTTGATCTTCATCATTTGAAATCTGAATGAGTAAAGTTTACTTGATCATTCCCTGAACGGTTAAGTGATTCTTCTGACTTGGCTGTTTGGTTCTTCCTTCACTTCTCTATCTTTACTCAGCCGAAAGTCAGTTTACTTTGCCGGTTTACTGTATTGTTGTTTTCTTTAATTCTTTCGAGTACTTTTTGTATTTCACTGATCCTTGATTTGGGTGAGATCAGTGTACACCATATTTGACAATGTATTACATTAGTTAGACTTATCCAATGTCATCACAGACTTCATTGGTTATAAGTCAAACCATAATGTCTTCATACTTCTCTGTTGGTCCTTGGTTGGCTTCACTCTGCCGGGTGTCTGTTTTTACTTAGCCTTCCTACCAACTAGTACAATACTTGTCTAACTCAACTTATAAAACTTGTCAGACTCTAAGTAAAGACTTATACAGAGAATTCTAACTTATTTCAGGCTTGCTATAACAGCTAGTATGGCCATCATCAAAACATAATAAAATGTTCCTAACATATTCCATAGGGACAAGTGAAGGTAGTTTTCTCACGGTCCTCAGGGGCAATGTGTATATGGTAATAACCAAAATACCCATCTAGAAAACAATAAAAAGCGTGACCGCTCAATATGTCCAACATTTGACCGATAAGTGTTTCCTGAAGTCAATGCAAACATGATGTCTAGTAATCATACTCACAAGGATCAACTCATTGAATTCGTTAGGTAGTACAGGAATCCTCCATTTCCAACATCTTAATTATCTCCTCTTTAACAACGTCATTTAACTAGGGCATCACCCTTCTCCGAGGTTGAGCCACTACTTTCTTCTCCGGATGTACAGAGATCTAATGAATACAAACAGAGGGGCTTATTCCTCGAATATCCGCAATGGTCCACCCAAAGGCTCACTTATGCCCTCTCAGTACTCTCAACAGTTCTCGTCCTCTAAGGGTGATAATGACTATGAAATGATAAGTGGGAGAGTACCATCTTGTAAAAATACGTACTTCAGGTAAGAGGGCAAAGGTTTCAATGTTAAGTTCTTTGGTGGCTCCTCTAACGATGATTTTAGTAGCTTTCCAGTCAATTGTAGATCAAAGAACTTGTGCCATGAAGGTCTATGAATTAATCTACCTATCCACAGAACATGCAGGCTCTACTTCTAGTACTTGACCTTCGCTGCATCCGGGCTAGGTCCCCTTCTCACTTTCTTCTTCTTTCAAAAGAAAAGTCTCTGCTACTTCAGGGTCTCGTGCAACTTTCTATTGAAATTTCAAGACAAGTTCATCAATGGCATCTAGCATGTAGCATGCTTCTCCTCCATCATTTTCATAACCCATTGTCTTCAGAACATTGCATACCAAAATTGTCTTCATTCACTCTCAAAATCAGCTCTCTTTTATGGACATCTATCCAGGTCCTACTAGTCGCTAGGAAAGGTCTTCCTAGGATTAGATGTACTATTTGCTTCCATGTCCAACACCACAAAGTCTTCAGGAAAAATGAACTTATCAACTTTCACTAGATCATCATCCACAAGTCCACAAGGTTGCTTCATGGATCTATCTGCCAACTGAAGGGTTATAGATGTTTTGTTCTGCTCCTTTATTCCTAACTTGTGGAAAATAGATAGTAGCATCAGATTGATACTGGCTCCAAGGTCGCATAGGTCTTTGTTTAACTATACACCTCTAATGGTACAAGGTATGAGGAAGATCCCATGATCTTTCCACTTAGGGGGCATTATGCGTATCAATACTGCCGAGAATTCCTCATTCAAACAAAAATTCTCAAGATCCAACAACTTTCTCTTAGTAGAGACAACTTCCTTTAGAAATTTTGTGTACTCTTGCGTTCCCGGCGGAGCTTCTACTCAGGGGATGTTAACTTGCAGCTTCTTAAACATTTATATGAATTTTTTATAACGAGTATCCTCATTATTCGACTTAGATTTCCATGAGGGATAGGGTAAATATACAGGATTAATAGTTACAATTCTAGACGACTTACCTGCTGCCTGCTGCTGCTTTCCTTGATCGTCTGTTGAGTTTGCAGATACTCACAATCTAGGGCTGCCATCTTTCAATTGTGAGTCCTCTGTTTCTCATGACCCTGCTTTGTTTTCATCTGACACTTTGTTTCTTCCTGGATATCTGGCATGACCGGTCCAAGTAATTCCTTTCCACTTATCATCATGATTGCATTCACATCCTTCGGATTCTTCTCTGTATTACTCGGAAATCCTACCGGAGGATGTGCTGACATCATTTCGGGTATTTGTCCCACTTGGTGCGACTAATTTTGCACTAAAGCTTCTTGGTTCGTTAGTCTTGCATTAATCTTCTGACAATGTTGCGTGAAACTGGCACATAGCTCGCTCATGGACTTAGTAAGTTGATTGATACTTTCGGTCACAGTTGTGCTCATCTTGTCCATGGATGCTTACCAACCACTGGACCTATTTCACTGAGGCATGAAACCACCAGTTTTCTTTCATCCCTCGCCACCGTTAAGATCAATGTATTTAAAACCAGGATGGTCATGAGAACCTGAGCAATATCCGCTCCCATAAGGATTTCCTTGTCTTCCAATGTATTTCACGTCCTCATGTTGGTTGCTTCTACTCCTTGAACTTTCTCCACTTTGGCAATGCGATCTTGCATCCCATCCATCTTCTCATTCATGACTAATAGCTTGTATAAGATCTGTTGAGAGGTACCCTCTCCAAATACGCCTTCAGCTAATTGCGCAGTTTCAACTTCATGTGTTTCCTATTGACATGTAAGTGCTATCTATTCCATTTTTCCCAATGCTTCGTCAGGGGATAACAACACGAAACACCCATTCTTGATGCATCTACTCTTATCTTCTGACTTGGCTGCAATCCATGGTCAAAACTATGCATCTTCACCGGCAATGTGATATCACGACATGGGCATCTCTGATGTGGCTCCTTGAATCTCTCCCAACCCTCTTCAAATGTTTCATTCAGTTTCTACGTGAAATCCATGATCTCTTACCTTATTTGAAGTGACTTCCGATGTGAACAGGACTTATTCATAAATTTCTACAAGAGGTCTATCCAAGTTTGGACATAACCAGCTTCTAGAGACAAAAGCCATTGCTTCCTCTTATCTTTCAATGTAAAAGGATTCATCTTCAACATGATATTTTCCGCCGGTACTCCTGGTGGCCTCACCGTGCTGATTATTTCTAGAAATTTGGTGAAATGTACACTCGGATATTCATTTGTCATCCCATTAAAGGTATTGTAGTTGGTCACCATTTGAATGACATTCGGCTTTGGATGGAAAATCTCAGCTTCATTCTCTGACTGAACAATTACTGGAATGAATTGCTCGATCGTTTCCAGGGCATAGCTCTGTACAGTTCTCCTATCTGCAGCTACGACTGCTTGATTTCTTCCTCTATTAACTCCGTTTTCTCCATTCACTCTATTCATTTCTGCAATAGTCTCATCAGGGTCCTCTAAATCTTGAATCTCTTCATCTATATCCTTCTCACTTTGATATCCTTCGTGTGAACTCACGTTGTCCGCCAGCCTCTCAATATTTTCTTGAGCTTCCTTTAGCTTCTTCTTAGCGAACTTTTCAATCTCAGGTATGAATCTATCGAGCTTGGCTACTGAACTTCATGTGGCATACTACAAGACAAAAAAAAGAAGAAAAAGTTAGTTACTTGCCTTGGCGGCTGTTACACTCGCATGGCAGACTCAAAAATATACAGACTCTGACTACTAACATTACAATGACTGCACAAAAATGATTATGTTAATTCCCAGAATGCTCACAATTGAGAGAACACCTCTCACAATTTCGAGGCAAAATTTCCAAAAATAAACAGAACAGACACTGTTACGAATCAAATATTCACAGACTGATAAGCGGACTCAATGAACATAAAACGAAATAATTAGAAAAAACAAAATTATGTACAAGTTCACAATCTCGAATTAAAAACTATGACACGAGTCCCCGACAATGGCACCAAAAACATTGATGTCATGCTATGTGCAATCATGAACTACTAGCAATAGTATTAGATCTATCATAGTATAGTGAAAGGCGTAGCAATTGTCGACTCTACAGAGACTCGTAAAAACACGAAGAAATCAAGATCGAAAACAATAGATACAGTTTATGACCAACAACCGTGCAGAAGAGTAACCAATGTTGAAAATCGATTCACAAGAGCAAATATGCAACACAATACTAGGATTTTTAAATGTATTATCGCTAACTATGAGTTATTAGTTAATTCCCCACAATCTATGCATTGATGTACCCCGTGGTGAATTTTAGATCTTTAATAGCTAAGAATGCTATCCCTTAATATTACGTTACTTCCATGGGACGGACAGTAAATGGCTATATGCAATAACCTCCTCCGTTGGTTGTATTAATTCATACACATTAAGATATCGGAATAGCCGGCTCAAGACCGAGGACCACCCTAAGCAGCCATTGTAGATTGATGGGCACGATCCTAAGGATCGATCAAGACCATGTCCTAATTAAAACTTTACTTTGTTAGTCCTTCATGCTAATTTACGATAACATGTAAATAGTTGATCAGGCTAAAAACATGTAAATTACATATGTCGATTGATGTGCCATGGTATGTAATCATGAACTACTAGCAATAGTACTAGCTCTATCATAGTATAGTGAACGGCGTAGCAAGTGTGTCGAATCCACATAGACTCGTAAGATAAGTTTAATCCAGATTGAGAACAACTATGGAAAAAGAAGTAAATATGGTAGCAATGAGCACACAAGATCAATCACAATTATACTTCAATAAGTTTTATAAAGATTATTTCTAACTACGAGTTATTAGTTATTCCCCCCACATTATGCATAAATCATCCCCGTTGGTAAATTTTAATTCACCTACGGGTGCTAATCCCTAATATTACGCTACTTCCATTAAAAGGACAGTTGGTGCCTATGTGCAATTAACTTCCATCGATGGTTGTATTAATTCACTTGCATAAGAATTAGGACTATCCGGGTCAAGACCAAAGACCTCCCTAAGCAGCCATCGTGGATTGACTGGCACGTTCCTAAGGATCGATCAAAAATATGTCAGTACTAACACTTCACTTTATCGTCCATCATGTTAATTTATGATGACATGCAAATTTTTGATCAGGCTATAAACATGGAAATTAAATATGTCGATCAGATGTAGCTGGCGCCGATTATCATGAAACATGATTTACTAGGTATTCAGATCTAGCGATGTAGACCATCGCAGATCTGAAGAACGCAACCTCTATTTCATGATTTCTTCACCAATGATTCAGACCCATACACATACGGGGTAAAATAAACTAACTACTATATAGCAGAACTAATATAAACAATTAAAGCATATTAATCACACAAGAAAAGAACGATAGATCTACATTTAGAAAGCCAGAAAATCATACTCTCGGAGACTAGTGTAGATCTTGCGTAGATCGCTCCCTATAGGTGGAAAATCCTTCAGATCCGTGACTATAACTCATAGAGAAATATAAAAGAAAGAAAATAATTTTATCGCATAAAACTTGTGACATTCAAAGTACTTGCTCATTGCACACATTACAACTAGGGCTACTTCCTCTTACTTATAGTGCTAAAACCAACTTAGTTAACCCTAAAAACTACCCCTCGTCTACGAAAACGCATTCCGGAAGGTTCTCGGTTGCTCGATGAGTCGGTTGCCGCTCTCGCTAAATTGAGGGTGTTTTTGTCCTTTTTCTACTACCGACTTAATCTTGGAGGGTTCTGGAATACCCTAGACCCATTCATTTTATCAGCCTGCTTCCCGATTTGTCCTTAACCCTTAGCCCAAATTTCGTAACCTAAAAATAATCCAATAAAACACGAAATAATACCAATTCCATATATAATAATTCAAAATACCAAATACTCGTCCCGTGAACCCGACATATAGCTTTCAACACAAATGGTTCACATTTAAAAGCCGGAACAACTATTTTAGTAGAATGTCAATGTCGTAGGATATGTTATTTTAACCGTCATCAACTACCACCCACTAACCCTTTGCTCGTCCTTGAGCAGAGTATCAAGGGGGAATGTACCTGCAAAAACAACCCCCACTAACTCTCACATGTTCAATAAATATTTTGGGCAGAACACATGTCAAGTACCAATCCATAAGCTCCCCATTAATCATTACTTATCAATGCATCAATGTGTCGTGTGATAAATCATCATGATTGTGAATTCGTGAAACGAATCATGTTATATTAACCTCGCAATCTTAACTTACCTATGCATAGACTCGCTTTTCTTGCCTTCAGACTTAGTTACACAACATGAAACATTAATCAGGCCGAGCAGACACGAGGACCGAGTATTACTCCAAGGTCCTCGTTTGTTTTTATTTCTGTGCGAGGGCCGTGCGTCATACGCTCCGAATTCGCTTCCCTCCTGCCTTTTTGAATCAAATTTCATTATATTGGCAGATTTCTGTCTAGTTTTTTCTTTAAAGCTCACTTTCTCACAAGCCCATTTTGTCTCGTTTTACCTTTTGTGGCATTCAAGTTTCTTCCCTTGTCCTCCGACAATCGGTTGAAGTATATACACAGAGAAATAATGATTCCCTATTAAAATAACTCATCATCTAATCTCAAACATTTCTCACTCAGATTACGTGCTCAAATAATTGAAAACAACTGTAAAATAACAATAATAAGTCACTAATTCATGCAATCTAACACATGCTCATTCTTCCATACTAAATTGAAGAAGCAATAGCTAGCTTCAAATCATTCTTGGACTCCTTTTCTACCGATTCCTTACTCAAGACGTTCAATAGGCAAGCTTAAAATAGTGTCAAATTTTCAATATTACTGAATTTTTCAGTTTAAAATTTTCAATTTCAAACGAAGACCGCCCACTACCCGCCCACTAGTTTAGACATTGTCCCCAATGACTATAAAAAGGGAAAATTTAGAAGGGACTTAGCTTGGGAATAGGTCGTCCGAGTCAAGAACTAAATCATGAAGCATAACCATCATGAATAAGCTCCCATGTTATCTATTTTCCAAGTTTCCACCTGCATATCAAACACTTCCAATAACTTTGAGTAACATGCCAAGGGAAATAAGAAAATAAGGTGGCATTAATTGTGCATACCTAGGGAATGCGCAAAAACAGTTTAAGCCACTTTATTTTTTATTGACCTAAGAAAGATGCAAAACTTTTGCGAGGGTATCACATGAGAATCGCTAAGGAAAAAATGACATAGATCTAGAGTCAGATGCAAAAAATATCTATGAAAGGAAAAAAAAAACCTTCTCCATTGTCAGGCTAATTTACTGACTCAATGAAATAATAAATAAAGGTTTGTTAGAAGTAGTTCTGAATTCATAGTCGCCAGCTCGAATGTACTCATAAAGCTCTATTACTCGTATTGTGGGTCGTCCAACATAAAGACTTCCAATTCGATATCGTAATTGCGCTTTAGTTAATGCTTCAGCATGTGGTCGTTCACTATGTAAATCCTCCTTGAGTATTCATCATTTACTTGACATGCACTAGAATTGAAGACTCTTATGACGACAGATGGTCCAAACCATGTAGACTTCAATTTTTCTGGAAAGATACGATGACGTGAATTTTATGCCTACACCTTATCTCTAACTTTGAAGGTGTGGTTCATAATTCTCTTTTCGTGTTGGTGCTTCATTCTTTTCTTATAAATCTTCGCAATCTCGTATGCTTGTAGTCTGAACTCTTCCAATTTGATTATTCAATTCTAGTATTCATTTTTCTTTGGTTAACTTTCATCCAAGTATAAGAACCGAGTAGCCCACAGGGCACGATGCTCTAGTTCAACCGGTAAATGATACGATTTCCCAAACACTATTATATAAGGTGACATCCCAATGGTTGTCCTATAAGCACTTTTATACACCCATAGAGCGTCGTCTAATTTCAAAGACTAGTTCTTACTTTTGGGATTCACAGTCTTCTCTGAAAGCCTCTTGATTTCTCTATTTGTAACTTTCACTTTTCCACTTGTTTAGGGGTGATATGCTCCTGCAATCTTGTGACGCACCTCATACTTCATCATCAACTTCTCAAACAATCTATTATAGAAATGGCCCCCTTTATCACTAATCATGGCTCTTGGTACCTCAAACCTCGTTAAAATATTCTTCTTTAGGAATCTCAAGACAACCCTGGCATCATTTGTAGGTGAGGCCACTGCCTCCACCCATTTGGAAACATAGTCGACTGCTACCAGGATGTAATGATTAGATTTCGACGATGTAATAGGTCCACCAAATAAATTCCATATACGTCAAATAGTTGTACCCCAAGGATACTATGCAGTGGCATCTCGTTCCACTTAGAAATGTTACCTTTCATTTCACAGAAATGACAGGCTCTAGTAAACTCATAGGAAAATTTAAATATCGTTGGCTAGTAGAATCCACAATGAAGTACCTTTGCTGTTGTCTTATCTAGCCTATAATGGCCTTCAACTTCCCTTGAATGCCAGTAGCTCAGTATGAATAGAATACAACCATTCTAAAGATAGAAAATGTAGCTTACAACAATGAAACGTCTTACGAAAGGAAGTACAACAACTATCTTATCAATACAAAACAAGTTACAACATACTCTAAGAAAATTACAAGATACATAATACACCTAGATAGCAACATGGTAAAACTCCATATCAAGCATAGCCAACATCCTCCTCATAATTGTCATGATCCATCTCAACCTGCTCGTCTTCTCACCCCAAAGCACAAACAAACATGTAAAAGGGTAAGTACATAGGTACTTAGTAAGAGTGAGAAGTTAACATATAATTAAGTTCTACAACGAAAAGGTTTACATTATTATTATTAAGTTATCCTTGTGAGACCGACTCAACTCTAGGGTTCACTTCATGCTCATCAACATGTTGTGACTATTGGTTTCTAACTTAGCTTATCTTTGTTACATCAGTATTCAAGGGCACTATGCATGGTGTAACTCACCATGGAGTAGGTACAACATATTGGTGGATCACACCAATAACCATTAACCACGGACGTCTATTCTGGTAGACTCCGATAGTGTAAACGTTCGGTGAAGCCCCCCCGCACCTAGAGTCTATTCTGGTAGACTTACAAAGTTGTTCATTCGCGATGTCCTTCCGCACCTGGAGTCTATTCTGGTAGACTTACGGAATTATCCACTTTATCCGAACGCCCACACATCGCGATATAAACTTGTGCCTTACCAAGAATGGCATGATGTTTAATCTTTTAACGACCCAAGTAAGATTGTTATTAATTGATAACTAGCCACCTAAGTATTTTCAAGTAAGTTCCCTCACATCTCCTACTTTCTTACTTATACCACTAGACATGGACAAGCCCTACCACATACACAGACATTGATGAATTCTAATTCACCAAAGCACATGCCTATCATGCCCTTCTGACGGTCCCGAACTTCAACTCTTTGGAAGAGTACATTTGGTGCTGAAACTAAATGCATCAAAAACTCAATCAAGGATTTTTCAAGTTTATTTAATGTTATTAGATCAAGAAACAACATTTAACATGAATCCTTGCTACAAACCAACACCAACACCAACACTCAACCTAAACATTGTAAAACCATGATTATTCGTTAGGAAGAGCCTCTTACCTTAATTTCCAGCAAAGACGATCCAAAACCTTCAAGATACTGCTCATCTTCTTACCCTTCAACCCGAAACCTAATTGATCAACAAATAACCCTAAAAACCCTATCTTTCTTGTAAAACCCGAAATGAAAAAGTATGTAAAACTAAATATTAACTAAAGTAATTGCTGTGAAACTATTTTTAGAATAATCTACGCTCCAAGACGATTGTTTTGACTACTAATGGCTACAAAACAGAGCTACGGATTGAAAGACACAATTTTTTGAAGAATCGAACTCGACGAATACCAAAAACTAGGGCTAAACCGAAAACTTACGAAATTAAAAGATGTTGTACTCCAAAGTTGCGTCTCGTCGCGGTAAACACTTTTCTCTACTACGTCATCTTGAAACGATGAACGGATTCGCCTTGCGATTGGAGTTTATATTCATCCTTTTTTTCTGAAAACTCTGCATCGTTTCCTCTGGCTCTCGTCGCTTATTCTCTTTTTTTTTCAGAATTGGCGTGATACAATTATGAGGGAATTTCGGGGATTATTTTCCATAAATAGTTATTAATTAATCCATTAAATAAATAGCTAAATCCTTTTATCCCTTATAATTAATTTCCAAGCCCTTTAATTAAATCCTTTTTTAATTAAATAAATAGGATAAATAATAACTAGGTCGTAGTGAAAATACCCAATTACTATTTTACCCTTTCATAAAAGTCGGGATGTTACATTCCATGTCTAGCACAACAAAGTCGACTCGGAACACAAACTTATCACCTTTTACCAATACGTCCTCTACGACTCCATATAGTTGTTTCATCGACCTATCAGCCAACTAAATGATTATTGACGTTTCATTCAATTATTTCATGCTTAGCATAGGAAAGATGGACGGTGGCATCAAGTTGACGCTCGCCCCAAAAGCCCGAGAAGAAATCATGGATCAGCAGGATAAGCTCAGTAGGTAGAGGTATTAGAACTCAGCAGTGAAAAACTTGTAGGCTTAATTGCAAGGAAACTTGGTTACATTCTGGTTGCTTGAGTCCTCTATTTATAGGAGAAATTCCAACATTGTAAATTGAATTTTGAATTTAACCGTTGTTAGAAGTATCTGATTTTTCCCCTGATATTCTCTGCTACAGATTCTGTTAGTGTCCTTTTGACATGACAGACTGTCAACCAATGAAAAATTTTCCGTTAGATTTGGCTCTAATATCCTTATAAATGACATTTAATATCCACCATTAATTGACTTGAAGATCCAATGCTTGATATTTATTCTTATCATCAAAACCCTGCAAAATAATCCTTGAAATCTTTTTTGAAATGGATTAAATTATTTGTACTATCTCAGCAGTGCAAAATGATAAAGGTCTGCTGAGATGTACATATGGTCAACTGGATTCAGGATCTGTTGTGTTCCTTAATTGCTTTTCGGAACACTTCAGTGACTGCATGTTATCTACCCTTTATTTTATGAGGTTAGAGTACACCACTTTTAAAACATAACTAAGTCTCTTTCATCACATGTATTTTTTGGAACCTTATACCTTCAATACAATACTTATATTGACAGTCCAGGCAATCAAAGACTTATTTGAATTATACCCTTATAGTCTACGCTTAAATCTTTACTACTGATATTAAACCCTCAGCATTAAATATTCATTACTGGGTTTGAAATCTCGTCCTTCAGTATTCTCAATTGAGTTTGAAACCTCGGCCTTCAGTCTGCTCCACTGAGTTTGAATTCTCAGCTTCATTGCTAAGTATGAACCATCAGCATTCAGCACCACAGGTCATAGAAACTCTACTGAGTTCTAAACCAAAGCAGGTTTGCGGATAATATCCGTTGACTATTACAGTTCCTGCTTGATCAAACCTATGCAAGGATCAAACTCTAATAAACCTAAAAATTAAGTTTGGACATTTTTTTGCTTGCCCTATTACAAATTAAATTTTTTCTAACAATTTACCCATTTTTAGTGATGATTTCAATACCTTCCATACAACAATGCAAAAAGATAGACGATAAAAAAATGAAGCTTCATATATATCATTGATCAACATAGTTTGTTCAAAAGATATTACAAATAGTTTGCATAAAATAAATAATGTGATCTGTTGGACTAGTCATGATTCTTATTCTGCCATTGCTGTATTATTATGTTCTTCATCTCTTCTACCACTTCAGCGATCCATCTGTTCTCTGTTGATGCAAAATTGATCCAGTGATGTATGCCCTTCCAATATCCCCATGCATCAGTTAGGATCATCTCAATTCCATGAGACACATAACCTCCCAAAACATATAGATTTTTTAATTCTCTATGTGAATCATCAGGTGAAGTCAGTGCCAATGATTTTCCTTGTGTTTCCTGTTGGCAGTTAAAACAGCCATTCTATTTTTGATTCTCTGATCAATAATTTTGGTTTCAAAGAATAGCTTTAACCCTTTCTACATTGTCTTCCAATAATAGGGTCTTATTCCACATCGATTTCTTTCTGGAATCGAGCAAAAATCTCATCATTTAAGGCAACTCTACCAGGTGTTGGGTTCCTTGGTACAGCTAAGTCAGCTTCATACTTCTTCTTTCCAAATAGTCTTTGTGCTTCCTTTACTTCTACAATATCAACTTCCCTCTTACTGACATCATCAATAAAACGAGAAAACATAGCAGTAATCCCAGTTTGAGTGTCAACTATAGAGATCAGCTAACTCCCAATAACATCCATCCTTGTATCATTTGTGGCCGAATGAAGTGTCAGCTTCTCATTTAAAGTTGCAATGTTTCTTTTCACATTATAATCTTCAAGTTTCAAATGATTGTCAAGATTAGCCAGAGTTGTGTGCAGCTGAGTGTAATTTTGCTGCAAATTTTTAACTATGTTGTCAGTTGCAGTAGATTCACTTCTTCTATTCTCCACAACATTTATCATGTTGTCCATCCTATATTATTGTGATATCAGCTGATCCCTGAAACTAGAAATCTTAGCTTAAACACAGAAATCTGAGCAACAATGTTCCAAGGAATGTAAGCATCTTCTGGTTTTGATTGTTTCACTATAATTGCAGTTAAGGGGTCCCAATTCACTTTAGGAACTTGATGCTGAGCTATCAACATTTTCTTCATTTATGGACGTTCATTGTGTAGAGCTTTTTCATCTGCTGTCTGACCCTCACCATTATGAACTAAACCATCTTCCGCAACATGTAAAGCAACATAAAACAATTTCTCATCCGACCTATGTTCAAAAACTGTCTGATCCCCAGCTTGCTGAACCACCCCATCCTCTGTTGTCTTCATAAGTACATCTTCATTTTGAACAACTGCTTGTGTAAGAGATCTTCACTCTGACTTGCAACAACAGGTTCAACCATAGCAGGTGTGGGTACGTCAACATGTCAAGGTGAGTCATCAATTACAACTACTGGAATAGGAGGTCTAGTAAGTGAAACCACACCTAATTCACCAACTTGAACCTCATCAGTACTAGGAAATAATGTTGTGTTTTCTTCCAAAACATCTCCTTGATCTGCCTCAATTTGCAACTGAGTTGTAGTTCTTTCCAATGTGCTTTCCGTATCAATTATGTCTTGAAACTTCACAGATTCATTTGACACACCAACCAAGGCTTCATTCCTGATAACCTCATATGAATCTCCTAGTGTAGCTCCTCCTAAAATAATTTTACCACACTCTACAGTCTGACCTTTATCAATAGTCTGATCTTCCACACTCAGATCATCAGCTATCCAAAACAGCTCATCTTCACCTCCCAAAATAAATTTTTGGTAAACAAATACAGAACCTTTAGTGTTTTCAGCAACATTCTGATCATCACTAGGTTTGTTTCCAACATCTTCAGCAGTTTTTTTGACCTTTTTTCATCTGCTTAGGGTTGTCAACATACTTATCTTCCTCAGTTGATCTGCCCCTCTCAACAACAGTTGTACTAGTTTCACCTGGGTCAGACAGGAATATCTTCATCAGAAGAAGATTCATCACTATCATCACGTCTATTTGGTGGATCTTTGAACAAAATACTTCCCTTCTTTCTGCTCTCAGCAACAACATCAGCTAATTTACAGAACATTTTTGTATAATCTATTACATGTAATTGATTATCAAGCTTTAGTACTTCAAATACCCAATCTTCAAATCTGATAATCTCATCTTCTATCTTTTTCTACTTGGTGTAAGGACCGAATTTACAGTTCATATATTTTATGATCCTCTTGTGTGCAGGATCTTGCCTTTATTTTCTTGGTTTAGGAACATATGGCATTGCTGAAATTAATTTTGTTGTTTGCTATGCTGATACAAGTATGTTAGTACCAACAATTTCCATTTGTTCAACAACATATTCCCATTGTGTCTGATCTTCATCTTTAGACACTTGAGCAGCTTACTCAGTTTCTTCCAACTCTTTTTTATTTTTAAAAAATCTCAAATCTTTGCCAACTTCATGCTTCCTTTTCACAACCTTCTTGACTCTCTTCTTTGGTCTTTGAATTTGTTCAGCAGCAAACAAAGCATAATCTTGATATTCTTTACTAACTGCCTTTTTCTTCTTTGATTAAACTTGACTAATTGCAAACTTGGTTTGCTCAGCAGATATAGATAAGTCTGCTGACCTTCTAGGCTCAGCAGCAACTGGTTGATCTACTGATCTCATAGACTTGGCAGGTCTTTCATCTTGCACTTCTGGTGCAGCAGCAACAACTTCAGGAACATTTACCAGGTTAATTTTTCTTTTTGTTCTTCTCTCATTCTGTAATTCTTCTTCTTTGCTTGTTCCTCAGAAACACTTGTTCTAGAAGAAGCACAGTTTTGGATAAAATATTTTTTATTATCTTTCTCTTCCCGGGGTTTATATCAAATGACTGTTGATGAGAAATTGGCAGATGATTCCGAATCCTCTACACCATGAAAGCCAGTGATTTCTTAGTGTGAACATAACCACTATTAGTGGGTTTTGTCTTATTTTATTTACTCATTTCCATTTCAGCATAGTGAATCTTTATCATGAAATAGGCCAGATATCTAGCCCAATTAAAATCCAAACTCTTCGAAATAATTGCCATCGGGTCTATCTTCAGACCAAAAATTGTGATATATCTTCCTAATAACCTTGATAAATTCTTAGCTATCAACTTGCTCAACTTGTCAAACTCCTTTCTAATGTCAACAAAATTTATTCTGATTGATGCGTTGACGTTGGGGTTTGTTTTGATTTCTTCCACAAAGAGAACCTTGTCAATCTGCAAATCTTCTGTGACTGAAGTAGCAGAACGTGTTTCAAACCCAAACACTTCCTTCATCAATATTTCATTGACTTTAAAAGTCCTTCCATTCATCTTTGTCACAAACTCATTTTGATCAGCGAAAACAACCATGTTGCTCCAAAATTCACAGATATTTTTATAGAAAATAGTTCTGAAAGGAAAGCAAAGAGAATTCTCCAGCCTTTTGATTTTCAGCATCATGGCTCCTTGCTGATTCATTATTACCAACATCATAAATGAAACTTTCCATGCTTTGGCTAACTCCGGTGTAAAAATCAATGGTGGCCATTTGAAGATTTAAAGAAGAAAAATATGAAATTTGCAGGTAGAATTTTCCTTGAGAATTTTAGAAAATGTAAAGGAATGATTCTCAACAGGTTCATGTTATACAGCCAAAAATGGTACAACTGTAACAGGTAAAAACGGTTCTCCTTCAGAATCCCAATGTCATGCAATGTACCAATCAATGAAATGATGCCATATGTCCCACAATGTAATAAGCAGTTATATCCGTTCATCATGGTAATAAATATAAGGTTCGAAAACTTTTATCTTTACCTTGAGTAGAGCAACTGAGATTTGCTCCACTCGCTTGCTTCAGCAGTGTGATACTCTGCTGACTTCCAGATGCTCAGCTGATGGCTTCTTCTGATATTTTTGGAAATTGTTCAACTGATAATACAAGATGAAATTTAACACCAATGATTGATCTTCTACGTTTGTTTACCCAACAGAGTGAAGATCAATCCCTTTGTCAATTTCACTTGCTCAACTTACCAACACAAATGAGCAATAAGGAATTGTTGATACCAATTACCAATATGCCAAATGAGCTCACTCAACATCACAAAGACTAGTACATTTGGTGAATTACATTGCTCAACTGACCATTCCGTAGATCATCTGACCTTGATAATTCCAAGTTCAGTTCTTAACTTAGGAAATATTTCAGCATCCAATGGTTTTGTAAAGATATTTGCCAGTTGATCTTCAGTGGGGATAACATCCTTTCAACATGATCTCTTATAAAATGATGTCACACATCAATGTGTTAGGTTCTTTAGTGCAACACAAGATTTTCTGTTATAGCAATTACATTTGTGGTATCACACATTATGGGAATTTCTCTTTCTTCTATCCCATAATTCCTCGACTGTTGTCTCAGCCATAACACTTGAGCACAAAAACATCCAACATCTACGTATTCTGCTTCAGCAGTAGATGTTGATATGGAATTATGTTTCTTCTTGAACCAGGAAACAAGTCTACTGCCCATTAGCTGACATGTTTCTGAGGTGCTTTTTCTATCAACCTTGCACCAAGCATAATCAGAATCTGAGTAGGATATTAGCTTAAAGATTATGTCTTTAGAATACCAAATTCCTACTTACAAGGTCTCTTTTAGATATTTGATAATTCTTTTCACAGTAGCTAAGTGACTTTCCTTGGGTTTGGAAATAAATCTAGCACATACACCAACTGCAAATGATATGCCAGGTCTGCTGGTTGTAAGGTACATCAGACTGTCAATCTTTCTTCTATAATGGGTTTGACCAACATTTTTCCCGTTTTTTTTTTCATCCAATCTTACACCAGTACTCATAAGAGTGGAAATCTTAGAACTCTTTTCCATACCAAATTTCTTCAGCAGCTCATTGGTGTATTTTGATTGATGAATGAAGATTCCATCTTTCATTTTCTTTATTTGTAATCCCTAAAAATAGATCAATTCACCCATCATTCTCATCTTGAATTTACTCTTCAAGAGATATGCAAACTTTTCACACAACACTTCATTTTTAGAACCAAATATGATATCATCCACATAGATTTGTACTAGCAGGTTACTATCTCCATCACGGATTCTAAAAAGATTCTTTCCAATGGTTCCATTTGTGAATCCATTTTGTACTAAAAACTAAGACAAAGTCTCATACCAAGCTCTTGGTGCTGGCTTCAAACCATGAAGTGCCTTCTTTAGTGTTTACACTTTATCTTCTCAGCCTTTGACTTCAAAAATCCAGGAGGTTGTCGTACATAAACCTCCTTTTCTAGAATGCCATTCAGAAAGGCACTCTTGACATCCATTCGGTAAAATTTGAAGTTCTTGAATGCAACAAGAGTAAGAAAAAATTTGGTTGCTCTAATATAACAACAAGTGCATATGTCTCACCAAAATCTATCCATTCTTCTTGAGTATAGCCTTTTGCAACTAGTCTGGCCTAATTTCTAACAATGGTACCAGATTCATCAACCTTGTTTCTATAAACCCATTTTGTACTAATGATATTTGTATGATCAGGCCTATTAACCAGTTCCTAGAATTGATTTTGTTCAAATTCATTCAACTCTGCTTGCATGGAAATTATCCAATCAGGATTTCCTATTGATTCTTCATTTATCTTGGGTTTCAACTGAGATAAGAAACAAGTGAGCATAGCATCCAGTTGATTTCTTGTCTACACACCTTGCTGTACATCACCAATAACTTGCTCAGCAGCGTGATCATTCAACCAGTGCAAATAATATTCATTTCATTGATTTTCAGGAACTTGCTCTGCTAGGAGCTCTGCTCCCGGTTCAACAAGGGGAGCAGCATGTCCAGCAACAGGTTCAGTGGGGGGAGCATCAGTAGGACTGTTGGTCCCAGAGAAGGGTAAAACTATAGTCAGAGAGGGGGTGAATGACTATAGTTGAGTTTCAAAAACTTTTCTTATATTTAAAAGCTTTTGGGCAGCGGATACGTCCCTTATTTAAATGTTGGTTCAAAGTAGATTATGCAATCACAGATATAATATGTAGTGATGTAAAGTAAATTACTGAAAATAAATAGACAGAAAGGTTTATAGTGGTTCAGGGTGGTGTAATCCCATAATCCACTCCTCTCATATGATGATTGGAGGAATTCACTATTGTTTTCACAGATACAATAGTACGATTGTCCTTTGTCTACACAAGCTTCACAATCTCCAAGACTATTACTCCCTGGTTACAAAAGCTTCAGTGACTCAGCCTCTATCACTGCGCTTTGAGAACAAATTTTTCAGCAGCTATCACAAAGGTTGGAACTCCTTCTCAGATTTCCCTGATTCAATTGCTTCTATTTGATGTGAATTGGATTCACAGATCCGTTGATCAATCTCGGAGCTTGATGTGGAATCTGATGTTCTGATTGCTGAGTTGATCTCTAGTTGTTTCCATTAAGTACAGAGAGAAGGCTTTTTCAAATTGATAGAGTTTCTGCTTGTTTCTTATCAGATTCAATCATTCTCAATGTATTCTCTTCTTTTCTTCTTGTCTTCCAATGCCTTCTATTTATAGCCTTGATAAATCTTAATTTGAATTTCCGTCCGTTGGCAAATTAATGTGGGGAATAATCCTTGATTTAATTCCTAATTCCCACTTATTTATATTCTCCTTGATTTCAGTGATCGGATTTTTCTTCAAACGTTTATCAAAAAATCCGTCCTTGATTGATCCTCAATTGATTGTGCATTTAGTGCTTGATCTTCATCATTTGAAATCCGAGCAAGTAAAGTTTACTTGATCGTTCCATGAATGGTTAAGTGATCCTCCTGACTTAGCTGTCTTAGTTCTTCCTTCACTGATTTGTCTTTGCTCAGCCGATAGTCAGGTCACTCTGCAAGTTTATTGCTTTGTTATTTTCTTTCATCTTTCAGGTACTTCTTGTACTTCAATGATCCTTAATTTTAGTGATATCAGTCTACACCATATTTGACAAATTATTCCATCATTTAGATTATAACTTAGACTTATCAATGGTCATCACAGACTTCCTTGGTTGTAAGTCAGCCTATAATGTCTTCATGCTTCTCTGCTGGTACTTGGCTGGCTTCACTCTGTCGGATTTCCGTTTAACTTTGCCATCCTACCAACTAGTACAATACTTGTCTGACTCAACTTTTACAACATGTCAGACTCTATGTAAAGTCTTATACAGAGAATTCTAACTTATTTCAGGGTTGCTGTAACAGCTAGTATGGTCATCATCAAAACATAATAAAATGTTCCTAACAATTTCCTTATTTTTGATGATGCCAAAACCCTCATAAGCCTGAACATAAGTATGCAATTTTTTTTCATAATAACAACATAATAAAACTCAAACATTTTATTCATCCATTCAAGGCAATAAGATATTGCATCACAATTATTCAAAGGCATTTAATCAGTATATCAATATTCAGTAAATATTAGAAGAGCTACTGCTTCTTTTCTTCAAATCTGATGCTCTTGCCTTTGATGCCCTTGCCCTTGTCTGTTGGGCTTTCCTTCTTTCCACTGGAGCTTCCAGGCTTGCTACTTCATTCCCCTTTTTTGGCATCACTAAACCTTTCCTCAAGGGCCCTGCTGGCTGCATCAGAGTCTGGGAGAGGACCAAATCTTTCCTCCAGGATTTTGTTTGTTGCTCCAGTAACATTTAGTAGAGTGTTGAGTTGCTTTCCTGATTAGTCTATAATCTCATCCAGATGGTGGATTTGTTGAGTATGAGCATTCAAGGTGTCCACCGAAGGTTTGACATTTCCATCAATTTTGTCAGCCAGAAATTCAAGATTAGTTTGGACATGATAGGGGATGAGATGTTGTAGGTTCCAAAGTAAGTTGCTCTGTCTCTCTATCACCTCATCTTGAACTTTAATGTGACTGATGAGGGCCTCAATTTTGTGATTTAATGACGTTGCATCACACCTTAAGGTAGTCTTTAGATGTTGCCTACTGATGTACTACCACTCCATGTCCACTATCAGAGGTTGAATGTCCAGATTAAAAAGTCTCTCTGGATCTGCTTCTGCTGGTGTTGATGCATCAGCCTCATCTTATTCATTTCCTGCTTGGACAAATGCATCACCCTGCTCTTCTTCCTCTTTCTCTTCCTCTTCCTATACCTTTTCTTCTTCATCTTCAGCAACCTCATGATCAGAGAGAGATTGGTGAAGTTCACTTGCATTGCCTTGTCCTTGGGAGGACTGACCTTCTTTTCCACGTGTTGGAAACTTGGTTTCTTTTGCTGATGTTCCCTCTTGATCAATGTTAGGGGTGCTGACATGTTCAGTGGAGTGAGTTTGATCAGTTGGCTTACTCGGCTGCTTGTCAACTTTGCTGATGCTTCTCAGAATCACCTCTTGAATCGTTAGGTCATCATCAAAAAGGCCCAACTTTTTATGATCATCTTCAAGATGATCTCCTTCCTATTGCTTTTCTGCACCTCTGTCCTCCTCACTGTCAGTATCATCTTCCTCTTCTGCTTCATCAGATGATGTAAGACAGTATCCTTCTTCACCTTCTTCCAGATAGGTGACTTCTTCTTGTTTCTCTTCCTCAGTGGCTATATCATCACTAATCACCACAGGGCTATCCTTGTTGTTGGTACTAATCACAGGGGTGACATCTTGTGCCTTTTGATATCTGGTTCTTCTCCTCACACCTGATTTGTCTCAGGCTCCTTCCTTTTGCTTCCAGCTGTGGCTTGTGGTTTCTGGGAGGCTTTCACATAGGTGAACATCACATTGGCCCTGTGCAGTGGGTGCACATAAAGTGGTTTCACCTTCATTTGATTGAAAAGATGTTGAAGGGGAATTCCAAAAGACTTTCTTTCCCAGAAATCACCTTTCTCCTGTAAGTTCCTGCTAGGTGCCGTAATTTCCAGGTCACGTTCCTTTTTAAATTGGTGCTTCAGTCTGTTGAAGATAAACTCCGACCAGTTGAATGAGATGCCTTAATAGATAATGGCCATGAATTTGACCCTGAGCTCGGTCATATTCTCTATGGATCCCTTCCTTCTTTCATGATTTATCGTTATTAAAGGAACAAACTCAGCAAATGGGCATTTGAGTGCTGATCTAGGGAAGTTGTACTTCTTACTATGCTTTTTGGGGTTCTTGGCAATTTCAGTCTAGAAAGTATTAATGTTGATCTGCATCTTCTTCACATCTACCGGACCAGTGTTGGATAGATTTAAGAATCTATGGAGAAGACCCGGAGTGATAAATACTTCTTTGTCAAACATTTTGCTTACAAAGCAGTCTGGGTTGCTCTTCTTCTTGCTGGGCACCAATTTTTCATTCTTCCAAAATGCAATCAGGGTTTCATAGCATATGCCAGTGATTAGGGGGTTTAGGAGGGTCATCAACCCCAGATTGATGCAGCCATCAACCAATCTTTGGGCTTGTGTATCGTGTTCACAAAAAGGTAGATAATGTTCAGGTCTGAAAAATGACCCTGTGACGATTGATTTTTTGTAGTATTTTTCTGTGGGAGAGATTGAAGAGGATGATGCCATTTTTCTTTTGAATAAGATTGAGAATGGGAAAAGCTTCAATTTTTTTAGAGAAACTAGGGTTTATGATTTGCAAAAGAGCGTAAAAAATTCTGAGAAGTCTCTAAGTGTGGTTTAAATAGGATGATTTTTGGTAATGTGAACGTGGTTGAATATGGAAGGATTTTGTGACGTAATGGCATGATTTTATGTATATAAATCACGGTATTTGAGTTTAGTGGGGGAGTGGATTGAGCTAAGTGATGATAAATCCCCGGAATCGAGGCGTAAAATACAAAAATAATATAGTTACCTCCATGATTATAATTTGATCTCCACGTGTGTAATCTTCCACAGTATAATCCTCCATAACTCCTTTGATTTTCCACGTGTATAGAACTGATTTAGTTCACACTTTAGTTTGCTGTTTGGTCCAATAAATATTCCGGTGGGGTGACATGGTTGGTCACTAGGCCGGTGTAGTGACTTCTTCACTGAGCTGCTGTATATAAAATTGTTCCTAACAATTAGGTAAGTGAACTCAGCTGATTACCAGTGCTTTACCTGCCAGGTGAGCGCACCTAAAATGGCAAAGGTTCAGTCAGCTGGTGGAGTCACTCGGCTGATTACTCCAGTTAGCTGCTTCTTATGACTTAATCAATTTCTATCATTCCCAACTCAATTCTCAACTTGCTGAATCTTTCATGACTAAGTGGTTTTGTGAGGATGTCAGCCAATTGATCTTCAGTTGGTATATATCTTATCTCATTTTTCAACATGATCTCTATTAAAGTGATGTCTCACATCAATATGCTTTGTCCTTAAATGCAATACTGGATTTTCAGTAATAGATATTTCACTTGTGTTATCACACATAATTGGAATTGGCTTCTCCTCCATTCCATAGTCCCTTAGCTGTTTTCTGATCCTTAGCACTTGTGCACAACAACTGCCTGCTTTTATATATTCTGCGTTAGCTGTTCATGTGGATATAAAGTTTTGCTTTTGGCTGAACCATGATACTAGTCAGCTTTTTCTATCTATCTTGCATCAACTTCATGCTCTTGCGTTGGGGCCTCTTGTATTCTGTTTCCTGGTGCATCATCTTGATTGCCAAAGGTGTGATTCAGAATGGTAGCTGGTAGTGTTGTATTCATATAAACTTGTCTTTGTGCAGCTTCTTCTTCAAGTTCTTGTAGGCTTTCACCATTTGTATTTGGTTCATCAAAGACTATATGAATAGATTCTTCAATTACCAAGGTTCTTTTGTTGAGTACTCTGAAGGCTTTGTTTGTATCTGAGTATCCTATAAAGATTGCTCCATCAGCCTTTTCATCAAAAGTAAGTAGCTGATTCCTGTTCAAAACAAAAAAATTTGATCCAAACATATGTAAGTGTGAGATGTTAGGTTTTCTTCCATTCCATATTTCATATGGAGTTTTTTCATGATGTTTGTTGATGATTGGTCTGTTTTGAGTATAGCATTCTGTGTTTGATGCTTTATCCCAAAATTTATTTGGTAAGCATGCTTCTGTAATCATTCTTCTGACTGCTTCTTTGAGTGTCCTGTTTCTTCTTTCTACTACACCATTTTGTTGTGGAGTTCCTGCTGCTGATAGTTGAGGTAGTACTCAATTCTCTTCACAGTAGGTTCTGCTAATCTCATTTAGGAATTATGTGCCTCTATCTGATCTTATCTTGATAATCTTCAATTCCTTTTCATTTTGAATTCTTCTTAGCAAATCTGGCAGCTTTTTAAGTGCCTCTCTTTTCTTATTCATGAATATGGTCCAAGTGTATTTGGAAAAGTCATCCACCACTACTAGTGTGTACATATTTCCACTTACATTTACTGGTGTAACTGGTCCAAACAGATCCATATGCAACAGATGTAAAATTTTTGTTGTAGATTGACTTGAAGGAGCTTTTGATTTGCTTCCCTTTTTGACATGCATCACAGAGACTTTCCTTCTTGAATGTGATCTCTGGTAGGCCTTCAACTAACTTGTTCTTTGATAGTGTGTTGATGGTTTTGATGTTGAGATGATTCAATCTTCTATGCCAAATCCAGCTGGTTGATTGTTTATTTTTGGCAAGCAAACATGTTTCAGCCTTTGTTGTGTTCTAATCTACCACATAAATGTTGTCTTCTGTTCTTCCTGCAAGTACAACTGTCTTGGTTTGGCTATGGATTAACTTTCATCCTTCCTTCTTCAAGTGTACAATGTACCTTTTGTCACGGAATTGACTGATGCTTAACAGGTTGAAATTCAATCCTTTAATATAATCCATATTTTGGATTTTCAAACTGTTTTTGAGCATTATGCCTTCCCTCCTTAATTTTGCCTAGGTTTTCTTTGCCTCCAAATGTTACTTTGGGTCCATCAAAAGCTTTAAAATCAGTCAACCATCTCTTGTTCCCTGTCATGTGTCTGGAACATCCACTGTTTATGTACCAGACATCCTACAAAACAAATTAAGTGTGTTTAGGTACCCAACACTGTTTGGGTCCATACCTGCTAGCAGTCATGCCTCCAACTCCAAGTGTATATCCAAAGGATCTTCTTTTTGGATAATTGAAGCCATCAACTTCATAAGTATATGGCATGGCAGAATAACTCCTAATATTCCTACTAGGGGTATTCTGATACTTTTCACTACTTTTTGGTGCATTTGCATCCATTTTCACTCTCCAATGTGCCGGAGGAATCTTATTTTCATGTTGCTTCTTGTGTATAGGAACATGCCTTGGTTGGTTTTTCCTAAACACATGTTGCATTTCATGAAATCATTTTTTCTTGTATTTTGAGGGTGCAACATTTCAATCATCCTCAGAAGGGTAAAGTCTTCACTTACCTTTCTGAAAACCTTTGCCTTTACATGGCTAGATTGATGATTTAGTCTATTGTTTCACTACACGGGGTTTGTACTTCACTGGTGCAGGATGAGTGGTTGAAACTATGGTCTATCCTTTTCTAAATTTTGGTCCAGGCTTGGTCCTTGATTCAGAATTGTGTTGTCCATTGTTTCTATTTTCATCCTGACTGTTGTAGCAAAGACCAGATCTGGATCAAAACCTTTTTGAGGGTTTGTAGGCTGGTGCATTAAGTGGTGCAGTGGTGATCTTGACTGGTAGGGATATTTTCTCAGCTGATCTTTTAACATCAGATGAGTGATCATCTGCTGCTTGTTGATCAGTTGAGTAAATTTCCTTACTAGTTTCTTCAGCTTTTATTTCATCCAGTTCTTTCTTCAATCTTTTATTTTCCCTTTTCAGATTCTCACATTCTTGTTCCAAAATTTCATGGTTTACTTGAATTTCTTCAAATTTACTCATAAAATTTTGAATTAGGTTTGCAGAATCTAAGGGGAGAATAGAAGATTGTGCAGTGTCTGATGTGAATGCAATAGATGATGAATATGAGCTACATGTTACCTCAGTTTCATTAGATTCTTTAGCCATAAGGCATAAGTAAGCTTTTTCATTATCTGAGCTGTCAGCTTTATCATCATCAGAATAATTTTCAAATGATTCTTCATTCTTTTCACTGCTGGTTTCAGCTTTACGTGCCTTCTTGCTCTTTCTCTTTTCAGTTGTCTTGTACTTCTTCTTATCCTCATCTTTGTCATTTTCTTCAGGGCAATCAGCCTTGAAATGACCTTTCTTCTTATAGTTGAAGCATATGTATTCATCATCCTTTTTCTTCATGTCTTTGCTTGAGCTTGACTTCTTGTTTCATGATGAACTTTCTTTAAATTGCTTCTTCTTGCTAAACCTGTCAAAATGTTTAATCAGTAAAGCTACCTGCTCTTTTAGCTCCTGTGTCTCTTTGCTGCTTGAGTCAGCTGTATTTCTTTGCTGGGGTGCAACCAGTACATTGGCCTTGTGTGCCTCTGCTGGTGCATTGTCTTCACCGTTAACTCAAATTCATGAGCCTTTAATTGACACATCAGAGTCAAGTGTCAGTGTTTGCAAGGTTTGTTGTTCCTCTAAGCACTGATGTGATAATCTTTCATCTTTCAGGTAGACCTCTCAATACTTTCAGGCACACTTCTTTCTGTGGATATGTGTGTTCAAGTTGTGGCAATTCACTGATGATGCTTGAGAATCGGTTGTCCATTTGGTCAATGGACTCTCCAGTCTTCATTTTAAAGTTCTCAAATTTCTGTTTTGCAACATATTTTTGTTTCCTAGACTGCTTGTGACCCTTCATTGATCAATTCTAGATTATCCCACATCTCCTTTGCTGTTTCGTATTCTTTGATTTTCATGAACATATTACTGTCTAGAGTCTTCAAGATCATGTCTTTTGCAACAAAATCTATATTTGCTCTTCTTCTGTCATCCATCATCCAATCCTTTTTGAGTTTGTCTATCTCCTTTCCTTGATCTGCTCCTGTGGCTATCATAGTTGTGATCTTAATTCGGCCATCATCAATTAATTACATCCAGCATCTCCTCATGAGTTGATGCAAGATGAGACAACATCCTTATTTTCTATTCATCAAAATTATTAACATTGAATACAAGTACCTTTGACATAAAATTTGAGGAATCCATAAGTACAAATAAGAGATATATATATAAAGCACAAATTTTGAAACTACTTTGAAAATATGTGATCCCCTTGTTACCAGAAATATGTGATCTCCTTGTTACCAGAATAGGTTCTGATACAAGGAACACTGCTCTGATACCAATTGTTGGTCCTAGAGAAGGGTAAAACTATAGTCAGGGGGTGAATGACTATAGTGGAGTTTCAAAAACTTTTCTTTTATTTAAAAGCTTTTGGGCAGCGGAAAACTCCCTTCTTTAAATGTTGGTTCAAAGTAGGTTATGCAATCACAAATATAATATGTAGTGAAGTAAAGTGTTGTAAAGTAAATTGCTAAAAGTAAATAGACACAAAGGTTTATAGTGGTTCAAGGTGGTGTAATCCCTTAATCCACTCTTCTCCTATGATGATTGGAGGAATTCACTATTGTTTTCACAAATACAATAGTACGATTGTCCTTGGCTACACAAGCTTCACAATCTCCAATACTATCACTCCCTGGCTACAAAAGCTTTAGTGACTCAGTGTCTATCACTGCTCCCTAAGGACAAATCTTTCAGCAGCTATCACAAAGGTTGCAACTCCTTCTCCGATTCCTCTGATTCAATTGCTTCAGCTTGATGTGAATTGGATTCACAGATTTGTTGATCAATCTCAGAGCTTGATGTGGAATTTGAAGTTCTGATTGCTGAGTTGATCTCTAGATGTATCCTTTCAGTACAGATAGAAGGCTTTTCAAATTGACAGAGTTTCTGCTTGTTTCTTATCAGATTCAATCGTTCTCAATGTCTTCTCTTCTTTTTTTCTTGTCTGTCAACGCTTTCTATTTATAGCCTTGATAAATCTTAATTTGAATTTCCGTCCGTTGGCTAATTAATTTGGGGAATAATCCTTGATTTAATTCTTGATTCCCCCTTAATTATATTCTCCTTGATTTCAGTGATCGGATTTTTCTTCAAACGTTTATCAGAAAATCCGTCCTTAATTGATCCTCAATTGATTGTGCATTTAGTGCTTGATCTATCTCATTTGAAATCTTAGAAAGTAAAGTTTAATTGGCCGTTCCCTGAATGGTTAAGTGATCCTCCTGACTTAGCAGTCTTAGTTCTTCCTTCACTGATTTGCATTTGCTCAGCCGATAGTCAGTTCACTCTACCAGTTTACTGCTTTGTTATTTTCTTTGATCTTTTATGTACTTCTTGTACTTCACTGATCCTTAATTTGGGTGAGATCAGTGTACACCATATTTGACAATGTATTCCATCAATTAGATTATAACTTAGAATTATCCAAGGTCATCATAGACTTCCTTGGTTATAAGTCAGACCAGAATGTCTTCATTCTTCTCTGCTGGTACTTGGCTGGCTTCACTCTGCCGGATTTCTGTTTCACTTTTCCATCCTACCAACTAGTACAATACTTGTCTGACTCAACTTATACAACATGTCAGACTTTAAGTAAAGTATTATACAAAGAATTCTAACTTATTTCAGGCTTGCTATAACAGCTAGTATGGTCATCATCAAAACATAATAAAATGTTCCTAACAAAGACCATTAGCAGGTTTAGCAAAAGGATCAACAATAACATCATGAGGTCCAACATCATAATTAGAACTATCATATAGTCTTAGTTGACCTAAATTCCTTTCAACTTAAACATAAACGAGTTTGGCTTTCTTATGTTGAATAACTGGCTTTGGATATCTTCAATTGTATCTCTAGTAAAATTTGGACGTACAAATAAATACAATGAGTCTCATGAAGATAGCGGGAGTTACAATCTATGTTTGTAATTACTTTAATTAAGTACTACAATGAGCTGGAAATGTTCTCAACAAGAGATCACTACAGATTCTATAACTGCACCAAAGCACAACATTTCCTTAGAGGCACAACGGGAGCAATACGTGGATCTATGAGGTTCATTCATGAAACTAGTATGGTTCATCTACACTTTCTGTATAGCTGATATAGTAGGGGATTCATTGCTTAGAGCAAGGACCAGGGTCTCATTAGAGATTCATGTATGTATTTAGGCATTTCCATTTGTCTTGATCATTTGGAGCATAATATATTGATAATCTGAGTCCCCACGCATAGTGATCCATCTACGCTTAAGGTGGGTTATAAGTATTTTGTGAGATTCTTGTGTTTCAACTTGGTCTTGTGTGAATGAGTGATTGGCTTTAGGTCAAGTGGATGATTGTTGACGTAGTTCCTTAAACCCAATCGGGTTGGACTAGTCACATGTAATAAAAAGATTTTTTGTTATTATATATATGTTCATCTAACGAACCAATCATGATATGGTATATATGATAACGTTCATAGTGTCGAACTGTGATAGAGAAATCATTGTAGTGATAATGGTTAATGAGATTTTCATTCACATTAAAGGGTTTGATATTTAAATATCTCTAGTTGTGTGCATTATTAAATGGGACATTAATAGTATGGTTAGACTATCATATATTGAATGTCTTCTATCTTGTGAAGATCGTAGTGTAGAGATACTTGGACTGTACGTGGACGTGTATTAGAGAATGCGTACGTTAGATTGACTAACTTACTTTATTAAGTGTCGAACTATGTGACGGTTGTGTAATTGTCCTAAGACCGGAGTCTTCATGGCATCACGGTGTGGATTGTCATACTTTGACGATATTGAGGTTTCCCCTAATCACGGAACGATTATGCAGTAATGCTTGGGTGTGACACTGAAGTATGCGTAGGATTCATGTTGCTCAACCATGAATCACGTATCCAAATGGTAGGAATAAATACTCGAAAGGGCCTTCTTATAAGGAATGTCTTATTCTCGAAAGTCTTTGCAAAGCGGAAGTAATGTGTATTACGGGAGAGTAGGAAATCCAGATAATAAGATATGGTCATTAATGTTTTGACACCCAAGATATGACTGTACGGATATTATAACAGCGATAGGATTCTATTTACATGTTAACCGTTTCACATGAAAGGTAGTAGTAAATGCACTTGACTTTTTCGATGATTGGGTGTGTTGGTAGACATTTATCATTATCGTTAGGTGTGAAGTAAATTTCGGTAAATGTACTTTAACTTACGGCCAACATATTCGGAAGCCTATCGAGTCACACACATATGAACAACAAACCATAATTAAATTGTGGTTATAATGATAACCAAATAAGGAATTATTTATCCCGACTATAAAGTGTTATAGGTACAAATTAATAGATTAGTATTTATTTATTAATTATGAATAAATAGTACAAGATATAAATTATGTAGATTAATTATATATATATGATTATGATACATGCGGCTCCTATAATTTATACATACACATTATCTCTGATATACAATTTTGAACGGATGTCAATAGTGGGACCTCTAAATGCTAATTCATTCGGCCTCTTGACTGTTGAGAGTTTCAAGAAAGCTTTCATCTTGCAGTAATTGACATCCGACTTAATGTTTGAATTTTCCAATCCATATGTAATAGACCAAGGACATTCCTTGTCCTTCAAGCTTGCATATGCATTGCCAAAAAATGACATATTCAAACAACAAGATACTTGGAAAACGAACTCTGCCTGTTTACAGTCAGGTTCGCATAACATGTTGTCGTAAACCCTAACTCTAACACAACCTTCTGAATTCATAAGACATTGAGGTCTGTACATCAACAGGCAGCTGTCGATCATAACCGACAAATTCTTCATCTTGTTAAAAGCTCTGTCGATGAAACTAGGATACATTAATTTAACAGTTTCAACACAAGATCCCGATTTAATATCGGTGCAATCTGTCTAGTAGTCACCTAACACCGTTTCACTCATTCCTACCTCCATTATTAATCCATGCTTTAAAAATGCTTTTCTAAGAAAATGCATAAAATAAGGGGACTAACAACTATATAAGGGGATTAATAATTGCAAATTGGGTAAAACCGACACAAAATACAGATTTTACTTCACGTGGCTATAGGAAAAGTAGGGGACAGCATTTGAAATGTCTAAAGGAAAAACAGTGGAATAATTCAGCTTTAGTTTAATTTAATTTAGTGGGGGGACCTATGTGTCGGCCACTTGTTTAAAATGAACCTGCCAAAAGTGGCAAAACCATAATATTATATGGTTTTGCCACGTGTACAAGAGAGATTTCTCCTCAGAAATAGGAGGGCACTATAAATTGGCTCTGACTCCACAAAACCATAAGTAGTTCCAAGTTACAGGTTTCAATCCTTCCTTTTATCTCATTCTCATAAGCTAAAAATGACTCGCCAAAACGCAGCGTATAGATTACAAGGGAAATCTATTTTCATATCCACATTGCCCTCTAATTCCTCTATTCATTATAGATTAATTATTCAATCTACTTAAGGATTTTAATATTTCTTATGTAAGGGTTTGCACTGAAAAACACAGGGACGGTGAACCGCATCTTCATTGCCTCGTTCAACTTGGAAACAAGTTCCAGATGAGAGACCCTAGGTACTTCGACAACAAAGATCCCAATGGGTTACAATCATATCATCCCAATACTCAGGTTCCCATGCGTGATGCGTCTGTTGCTGATTATATTGCAAAGGGAGGTATCTTTGAAGAAAGAGGGGTTCTTAAGGCTTCGAAAAGAAGCCCTACGAAAAACAGATACGAGATCGGGTCAACTAAAATAGACGAGTCTACATTAAAATTAGATTTCCTGTCAAGAGTGCAAACTGAACAACCATACACCTATGCAACACAGCTCCGAAATCTGGAATATGCCGCAAATTCCAGATGGCCTCAAGCTTCCACTGTATATTAACCCAGATAGAAAATTTTTGTAAATGTCCCCCAGGAACTCCTTAACTGGGTAGAACAAAAAAATTTCTTGGTAAGTTTCCACAACTTACTTATGACAGTGGGTAACCGAATAGACATGGAAGATGTCATATGGGCCCATGAACAAACACTTATGGACCTTAATGAACGTTATTATGACATGAGGGATGTCCTACATATTAACCGTTCTTCTCCACCCGTTGCAGGAATAGGAGAACAAACCGGACCACCCCCTATCGTTGATAATTGAAGGCCCACAAGGACTGGGAAAACACAATGGGCTAGAAGTTTGGGGAGGCATAATTATTTTTGTGGGAGTGTAGATTTTTCTATATATGATTTCCATGCATTGTACAACGTAATAGATGATATCCCTTTTCAATTCCTACCATGTAAGAAGGAACTACTAGGAAGCCAGAGAGATTATATAGTTATTGAAAAGTATTGTAAGAAACGTAATATCCCTGGAGGGATTCCATGTATTGTCCTGTGTAACCCAGATCAGAGTTACAAAACATCTATCTCTAACGATAGAAGGTTCTTTGACTGGGCATTAGGAAATGTAATAATGTATGAATTAAATCAACCCCTTTATTAATTAAGTATAAAAGTACATCCGATGATATCTGATCATTCTGAGATATTGATCCCTGGCCGAACTAGCGACACATAAATAAATTGCATTCTCATGGATGTTATCAATAGTTCTAGTAGTTGAACCACCGTATTTGACAACAATTGTTTTTTTTGATGTATTCCTTAACGAAATGTTGACCTCCTGAATTATCACCCTTTTGTGCAAGCCAATATGACCACCTCCTTAAAACCCTGAATATGTCTGTCATATCTTCCTTAATCATTGCAATAGTTGGATCTTTGTCAAAAACATCAAAAATATCAGTCAACTTCAATGCATCAGATGTCCCCTTTGGTTTTTTATCAACAATTAAAAACCATAAAATATGAAGCCCAGAGTAAGGAACAACTTCGTGCATGAAGACCTTACCCTTAATGTTATTTGCATATAGATTCACATCGTGTCCAAGCCTGCAATCTGAACTAGTAGCCTGAGATATAACATTCAATAATTTACATTCTCCTTCATTATCAATCTTAAATTTGGTATGTACTGTCTTTAATCGTTTTTCTGAAAACTTCTTCTGCCCGGAGAAGGATTTATTCTTATAGTTCGATTGGGGTCTCCTGACTTGAGACCTAAAGTAGTTCCTAGGAACTATTCCAAACAGATTCCTGGTTACACTTGCATACGCCATCTTCCTTTTTGCAGCCAAGTAATCCCATTGATTTCTGTGGGATGAAGACATTTCTAATTTGTTCAAACTCTACCTCTGCTTTCTGCTTCTTAATAAAATAAGACTTCTTACTTCTGTTAAATCTGTGATTAACAGAACTAAGTTTAGCCAACCTTCCCATCAATAGATGCGGATTTCCCTGTCCCTAAAACCCCACCCCGTGACATACAATACGCTCCCCTGTCTCTATTGAGCCCTTTAATAGTGCCAATTGTGTCGAAATCCAAAGATCTACGCACATCGCTCTGAATCCTACCCAATTCGGAGGATATTCGTCCACATCGAAAATACGTGCATCCATTTATAACAGTAAGTATATTTAATATACTTAAAAATAAAGAAATTAAAATCCAATAATTGTAACTTACACAGATTTCATCCATGTACAATAACAAAATATTAGATATAATCATTTTTATATACAATGTTTACTTGCGCTACACGTAACATCTAAATAAACTTTTTTATTCTCAGCTTCCAAAAGACTCTTCTTGGATTCCGGGCCTCTACTCTCTAAAACATTAATTGATTATATATATATATATATATATATATATATATATATATATATATATATGTATGTATGTATATATATGTGTGTGTGTGTGTGTGTGTGTGTGTGCGTGCATATTATATTATCATGTATTAATATTGGATATTAATATGCATATATATAGAGATATATGCATGTTATATATATTTGATATATGCTCATGTGTAATTGATATAAATTTAAATAATATAATAAAGATGTATTCAATATTAGATATTGACAACACAAGAGACACATGACACACACACACACACACACACACACACACACATATATATATATATATATATATATATATATATATATATATATATATATATATATATATATATATATATATATATATATATATATATATATATTGGAAATATTTAATATAAAATATTATATATGAATGGGATAACTCAATCTAAATGAATTATTTCCTTAAATCCTTATTTTATTGGAAATAGGTTTTATTATTTTCTACTCCAAGTCAAGAAGCTAATCCCGCGCCAATCGGGAATCAAAAGTGGCACCACCTACTCTTTTTATTAGAAGCAATGCCAAGCTCTTTTGGTATAACAATATTCTTGCAATATTTTAGAGAGATACAACAGAGTTTTTTGAGAGAGAATTTTGGGAAAAAGAAAAATGTGACCTAGCAGTTGACTTTTTCCGGTAGCAATCCCATGGGAGGATTCCAACGGTTGTTCGAGTCAATCAACAGTAGAGGCCGAACACTTGGGCTAAGTTAAAACATAAATGTATAGGTCTTACAAGAAGTCTGACATAGTATAGGTATGTCAGACTAAGCACTGTAATGACAAGTCTGGTAGGTCACCTCAATAATATGAGCATTGAAGATCAGCTGAGTCACAAGGCTGAGGATCCATACACAGTTAAGTGAAGAACTATAGACTTATTTACAAACAAGGAAGTTTGTATTGGCCTTGGGTAAGTCTAAGATATCGGCTAAGTGATGAAAGTTATCAATTCTCTAATTGGTATACACTGACCTCACCCAAATTAAGAGTCAGTGAAGTTCATTCTAAATCGGCTGAAGAAAATCAACAAAAATGCTTCAACCAAGTGATCATAAGCTCAGAAGATCAAGTGAAGAGATAATCCGCATAGTATAGTCAGCCATGTAACAAGAAGCAAGCTGAACGTGAAAGCTAGTAAGCTGACTAAGATAACAGCTCAGTATACAAGGTTAAGTCAAGTACAATGAAGAAGAGAGTCAGCCAAATAAGTAAGTTGACATGATTCAAAATAGAAATCAAGCATGTGGAAAATATGGACGACAACGCATTAATTACTGAATTAATGAAGGACGGAATTTATGATGGACGTAGGAATAAAATCTGGATCCCTCAAATCAAGGAGAATGAAATCAAGACACGATCAAGTATTATTCCCACCAAATTAATTAGCCAACAGACGTATTTTCAAATCAGAATGAATCATGGCTATAATAGAAGGCATCAACAAAAAGGCAAAAATAATGAATCCTTATTGAAAAATCTGGTGCTCGCACTTTGCAAAATCAAGCCTTCTATTCCTCATCTGATATTTTGATCAAGCAACCAAGTTAAGAATTCCTAAGTGCCTTCAAAAAGATTCATCAAGTCTGAACCTTGGTACCATTTTGAATTAATAAATTCACACATTCTCATCTAGAGATATGACAAATCAGTGAAGAGGCTTTGTTTGTCTTCAAGGACTGAAGCAACTGAATCAGAAGAAATCTGAGAAGGAGTTGTGGATTGTGATACCTACTGAAGGAGCAATCTGAAGGAGCGGTGTGGGATTTCAATCATTAAAGCATATGTTGCCAATAAGTGATGACTCATAGATTGTGAAGATTGTGTAGTGAAGGACAATCTTGACTATTGTATTGGTGATAAACAATAGTGAATTCCTCTAATCATCATAGATGAAGAATGGATTAAGGGATTACACCCCCCCGAACCACTATATGGTTTGTGTTCATTACTTTCAGCATTTACATTACGCACTTTACTTCCTGTCTTATTATTTTCTTGTTTGTCTCTGATTTCATACTTTGAAAAACATAATTTTAGGAAGGGTTATTTTGCTGCATAACCTTTTCCAAACAGATAAGTTTTAAACTCCTGATCAGAGCCAGTCACCCCCCCTCTAAATCTTGATAGACAGATTTCAGGACCATGTTAATTTCTATAATTTACCTGGGTCTTGAATTTGACTAGGCAGCATACCTTTTCACAAGGTTGAAAGAGCAGATTACAGGAGAGACAGATGCTACTAAAACTGTAGCCAAGAAGAAATTAGTGAAGACATGCATATTTTGGGTGTAGAAATCCTATGGGATTCTCCTTAACTAATGGTTTGAATGCCTGAAGATTGTGCCAACCCAGCTGCATACTCTCTACAAAGCCAAAACAATGTTTAAGGTGGTGAAGAAGGCAAAGGGCACACAAAAGAGGAATCAACCAGATCCTATTGTTGCTGAGCAAAGGAAAAAGAGAAAAGCTGATGGCACTGCTAAAATTATGGCAGGACTGGATAGCGAATCACCAACTTTTATGGCAGAAGCATATGTTGAAACAGGAGAAGATGGAGAACATATGGAAGAAGAAGTGGAGGAAATCCCTAAATGGGACATTCATGACAGAGTTAAGGATTATCTGGATTGGAAGTTGGGAGATTCAAATGTCCAAATTACCAATTCAGATAAGATGTTTGAAGATGATGAGTGGTTTTCTAATTTTTGGGACTTACCAGCTTAGTGGTCCTTATGGATGAAAGGCTACTTTGGGAGTTATTTGCAGGTGCCAAGGCAAGACTGACTATGTCTGCTGAAGAGGATGATGATGATGATCACAATGATGGTGATAATGATGGTGATGATGATGGTAGTGGTGATGGAGCAGATGATGGTGGCAATGGTGGATCTACAATGCCCCCTCCAGATGCCACAAATGATGATAATTTGACTCTTTTTGAGTCTATGCAGAAAACAGCAGCAACACAACAACAACTGAAGCACACTAGCTCATTGAGGGTGGTCTTCCAGCTGAAGTCAATGCTCAAGCAACAGCACCAGCAGAAGAAGAATTGGTGACACCAGCAGAGGACAATACTCAAACCCCAACTGATGTCACTAAAACCAAGCGAGCAGTTGATCCTATAACTTCACATGACTCTGGATCAATAGCAGCTGAGGTGTCTATGCCAGTCAAAAATATTCCCAACACAAATCAAGGGGGAATAGTGGACAGCCCAGCGCAAGCGTTCTCTACAACTCAAGTTCTTGATGAAGTGGTAGGTGAAGATGTAACTCAGCCAAGGTAGCCAACTAAGGTAACAAGCACTGTGCAGCAAACACTGGTACCACATCCACTGCCTCAACAGGTACCAGATTAGAAGACACAAGCACCACCAGCTGAAGTTCAAATCGCAACAAGTATTTCAGATTCTGTATTTTAGTCAGTTGTGGATGCTTTTCTTGAATAGATGAAGAAGCAAGCTTTGTGCCTGAGAAACTTATCAGCTGCATTGAAAGATGATAGTACTACACTGCAAAATAGATTTGATGCAGTTTCAGTGTACACTTCTAATGCAGAACGTTGTGGTCAAGCAACACACCAATCTTATTGTCCTGATGAAAACAAACTTGACCAACAGATTCAGCGATTTGGAAGAGCATATCTTTGCTGAAATGCTTGGTCTACATGGAGCAGTGGGAGATAAGTTAGCTAGAGTGACAAACAAGGTGAAAGTACATGATGCAAAATTCACCTCTATTGAGTCAAAACTGGACAACTTAATTACCTATGTTGAAACAACAAACAACATACTCTTGCAAATCCCCAAATATGATTCCAAAAAGGGGGAAGCAAGTGGTAAGCCTAGAATATCCAATGTTCCAAGCATGACTGCAGAGAAAAGGATTCAAGCACGAAATAGGAAGATAAGGAATATAGAAGCTGCTGAGTTAAGTATGAAAAGAATCCAAGAGGAAAGAGAAAGAGGAAGAGATGCCCGATGTAGAAGCCCTCTGAATCCTCGGATCCCAAGGACAGATGACAAAGATAGACCTGGACACCAGCAAAGACCTAATCCTAATCAGCCTATAAGAGGATCTGGTCAGGGCCAGAGTCAATGAAGCTGGCAGCTCAGATCAGAGAAGACAATCTGGTGGTAATCAGAACAGAATAAAATCTTCCTCTCACGAGTATAAGGAAACCTATGAGGAAGAAGGTAACAGAGTTGTAAGAGAATTTTTTAAGAATTCTGACACTCTTTACCCCAATATGACTCAAGAACAAGCATGGGCAAACTAGTTAAATTTGCATGATAATAGACTTTTTGCTGATATGACTAAACTGTGGAATAAGATGAAGGATTTCTATGATCAGATAATTGGAAAGAGAACACCAGCTCAGGGGGAATTTGGGTCCTCCAGCAGGCCAAATCAGAGAGGATAAACCAGCAAGGTTGATTAACCTAGACCAGCTGATGGTCCTAGATCAGCTAATCCTAGACTAGTAGTGTAAACGAGCCAAGTCGAACCGAGTATTGCTCTAAACGAGTGTTAAGCGGATTTTCTAGGTCCGGTCGATCAAGTAAAAACTCGAAACCTTCGCAAAATCTACTTTCTAACCGGTAGTGGACCGGGTCGATTGTAGGATAGTGCTTGAGGAGTCCGAGGTCGAACCCACAGAGATTGGTTTTTGAGTACCATAGTTGACTTAGCACTCAGTTCAGGTCAAACAGATAGATATGAAGTTATACTATTGCATAAAAGAAAGATTACACTACTCAAAATTCTAAACAATTAAAAGAAGTATGGCCGAACTACGATCCAACGGATTACTTTACCCTTAAACAGATTACCCCGGGAGTGTGCCTTACCTTACTTCACCGTCTAACGATAACTCATAGGTTTCGAGTCCTAATTCTAGTGTTATTCACACCCTACGCGAAGCTCGTCAATCCTCCCTTTAGAAGACCGACTCACCTAACGTGATTAAGCTCTAGACTCACTCGAACAACTGATACAAACCCCGTATTAGAACTAGACTTGATGACTAAGGCATCAATCTAGTACACGGGTAGGTGTCAAACTACTTTTCAAGTCCAAAATCTCTACGGTCCCGAAACCCCGTTCCCACACGTCGCCGCAACATACATTTATAAGCTAAGTGTGTGCAATGGTGAACTAGGTGATCAATCTAGCTCAAAAACGATTCAAACAAGTTTCGAGATACGGATTATCAATTAGAACGTTTATTTACGCACTACACTACCTCCCGGTTCATCAATCTAACGGCGTTTCACCCGCCTTCACATAGTTCAACCATACGAAGAATCTAGCTACTCATAATCGAATCTAAGCAATAAATACGGAAGAAAAACATCACAACAACAATAAAATAACAAAAGAACATACTTACTTTACTCAACTTGAAGGAGGTGCCAAATGTGCTTACAAAGGATCGAATTTTTGTCAAGTGAAAAGTTACGGATCGAAGCTAAAAGTTAGTAGATCAAAGAGAGGATTGAATGAGGATTCTAATGATATAAAATACTTAGTCTAACTCTAAAAGACGAAGAAAATCGCCCAAAATCTCCAAAAAAAAGCTAAAAAGGGAAACTTTCTATCTACTTCTTCAACTCTGTCTGCGTCTGTGTGTGAAATGAGCAGCTTTATATAGAAAGTCTTCTGTCCGTACGGATATCCGCCATGTCCGGCCGGACTGTTCTTGATTTTCCAGGTGTCCGGACGGATGCATAGATGTCCGTCCGGATGAAATGCTCTTGTCCGTCCGGATCTTTGGTTACATCCGTCCGGATCGCCGCTCTGTCCGTCCGGACGAATTCTTCATCAAAGTTTTCCCAATTTCCAGAGAGTTAGCCGTCCGGATGAGAGGTTTTTTTGTCCGTCCGGACAGCCACGGAACGCACGTCCAAGGTGTCCAGACGGGCGTCCGGACCCATGTGACCCAAAATCTTCACTTTTTTCACCTTCAACCTCCGTGTTTCGCCTCGGGCACTTCTAAACTCCATAATTCTCGCCTTTCGAGCCCTCGAGACACCCTAGTCCTACATCCATATGAAAACAACAAACAAACGCATAACCCCGCAAACTATGGGTGCTCGGGAAAAACGAGTATAAATTGCTAAAATAAGGTCGAGTTTACGGAAAACCGACAGTCACTCGCCGTGCAATAAAACCTCATTTAATACTCAAAATAGGGTCTAAACTCACCCGAAACATGCCAGAAATGTGATAATCGTGGGCTGAACTGTACAGAAATGTACTGTAAAGTTGGTTCCTATCAACGAGTCGAGTATTTTAAAATATTATCGAGTACGAGTTCGAGTACGAGTATTTCGAACTCGAGCTCGAGCTGAGATTCAAGAAATTCTTAGAAACTCAAGCCGAGCTCGAGTTTTGTATCGAGCTTATCGAGTCTAATGTGTTATGAAATTTAACTCGAAAATAATTTATATTATCACATGGAAAATTGGAAATAGCAAAAAATGTCATTTTGGATGTTTATTATATGAATTTTCTTGTTTAAGATTCAAATAATAATTCTTTGAGTCCTAAAATGCAAAGTATTTGATGGACAACATGATATAAAAGATATAAAATCAACGAAAACAATAGACTTTGATATTATATATAATTACAATCATTACAAATATAAAGATCCATAAACATATTTGTAATAATATATATGTATGTATATGTATAAATATTCATATATGCTTATAGAAATATATATTCAAGCTTGTTCGTGAGTAGTCGAGTCGAGTATTACGTTGCTCGAGTATCGAGCGTTTAATCTTCGAGTCGAGTCGATTTCGAATTCGAGCTGATTTTAACCGAGTCGAATCGAGTATTGGCCTGACCAGCTAACAAACCTCAATCTTCATGGTCAGTTGAAGTGCCAAGATCAGTCAATCACGCAGAAGATCTGACCACAGAAGAGCGGATTGAATTTGTGGGAATAAAAGAGAACTTCTTACCCTTTACAAATTTCAAACATGAAAAATGGTGGGAGTGGTTCAAAGAGTTGAGAAAGCTTGAGAAAGGTTGATACTCGCATAGAAGCAGCCTGGTTAAGGATAATTGATTACTTTGGATAACCAATTGCAGTGGAGACCATCCTTGACTTCAATCAATTGTTTGACAACAAGGTCTTTGGAAGGATCAATCAAATGATAGCTTTGGAATAGAGCAAATGGAAATTTCAAGAAATATGTTTAAAGTATATGGAAGAAATCCAGACCAGAAAATTCAATAAATACAAAGATATGCTCAAAAAGGGAGAATTATAGTTGTAATAGTTTCCTTGTTTATTTTGAATTTCTGCCCCCAAATGGATTAATAAAAGACTGATTTTCCTTTGATTATTTATTTATATACTACTTATGTAATCAAAAGGTACAATGGCCCAAGCGACCAGACTTAACATAAATGTAGTCACTGGAGCCATTCTAAAAAGGGAGAAATTAACACTAATTGGTGAAATAGGTTCTTTTTGAATCAATTTAAAACCATCTGCTAGAGGTTGTAACAATCCAAATGATCCCACTACATCAGGACCCTTTCGACGTTGCACAAAAGTCATTACTTTACGTTCAGCTGAGGGTTTTGGCATCATCAAAAAGGGGAAAATTGTTGAAGATTTTATTAAGTTTTGATGATGGTCATACTAGCTGTTATAACAAGGCTGAAATATGTTACAACTTAAATGTATAGGCCTTACTAGAAGCCTGACATTGTATAGGTTGGTAAGACTATGCACTGTAATGACTAGTCTGGTAGGTCAGCACAGTAAAGTGAACATTGAAGATCAGCTGAGTGACAAGGTTGAGGATCCAGACTCAGTTAAGTGAAGACCTTTGGACTGACTTACAACCAAGGAAGTCTGTGATAACCTTGGGTTAGTCTAAGATATCAGCTAAGTGATGAAAGTTATCATTTTCTCTAATCGGTGTACAATGACCTCACCCAAATTAAGGGTCAAGGAAATTCAATCTAAATCGGCTAAAGAAAATCAACAGAGATGAATCAGCCAACTGATCATAAGCTTAGAAGATCAAGTGAATAAATCATCAGCGTAGTGAAGTCAGCCAAGTAACAAGTAGCAAGCTGACCGTGAAAGCTAGTAAGCTGACTAAGCTAACAACTCAGTATACAAGGTTAAACCAAGTAATATAAAGGAGAGGCAGGCAAATCAGTAAGCTGACATGATTCAAAAAGGAAATCAAGCATGTGGAAAATATGGACGAGAAAGCATTAATTACTCAATTAATCAAGTACGGATTTTATGATGGACAGTGAAATAAAATCCGGATCACTCAAATCAAGGAGAATGAAATCAAGACAGAATCCATGATATCATCCACATTAATTATCCAACGGAATATTTTCAAATCGGAAGGAATAATGGCTATAAATAGAAGTCATCAACAAAAGGGCAAAAATAACGAAGCTTTCTTGAAAAATCTAAGTGCTCACACTTTGCAAAATCAAGCCATTTATTCTTGATCTTAAAAGTTGATCAAGCAACTGTTGGAAATAAAATTTATGTTTTGATGATGATTCATCGCGTAATCAGTTATTATTCTAAACCCCATTGATGAAGTGTCATAAATAGCTTTTATAGTGCAAAACAAAAAGATGCCTAGATATCAATGTATAGGATTTATTAGAGTCTGATATTTGTATAAGTTAAATCAGACAAGCACTGTAATAGTTCTAGGCTGGAACTGAGAAAGTAAGAAACTGAGATTTAGAGAAACTAAACACCAACAGAAAACTGAAGAAGATAAGTTCGCTGAGAGTTACACACTCGGTTGGCTTATCTAAGAAGACTGAAGAACTGAGGGTCACAGACTCAGTTATAGAAGATTGAAGAACCGAGAGGTTCAAACTCGGTTATGAAGATTACAAGTCGAGGCAGAAAGTTAGACTTGTGCAAGATTGTGGTGACTGAATCGACTTTATGGATCTTGTATGAAGACCTAAGAATCATAAGGACAATGAATTCTTAGATGATAATGAGTCATGGTGTACTCTGATTAAGTCAATTATAATCAGATGAAAACTGGAGTACTGATATTTGAAGAAGAGTAAAATCTCGATTAACGCTCCAAGTCAGTCAAGAGCCCGACAAGTGATAAACTCGATATAAAGCGATAAGGAAACTCGATTTTATATGTCGGTCATCCATTAAAGCGATCGCATGCGATCGAGCGTTATAAAGGAAGTGATTTTATTGGATGAACTACTGACAAATCAGAACGGTCATAAAATATAACCGTTACAAGATTCAAGCAGGATGAACGTTGAATGAACCCCTATAAATAGACTACCTCTACAACGTCAAAAGAGGGTGTGTGGTGAAAAAGCAGGAGGAATTAAAAAGAATCTATCTAGTCAAGAAAGATCTAATTAAGGCGGAAAGCCATTTTCAAAAAGAATTCTGCTAAGTACTTAATTGCAAAATCAAGATCTATCATTTGAAGAAATACAGAGCCGAGCATAACTTACTCATCTAGAAGAAAAGCTCTAATCACAGTTGAATCATAGTTATTGATTCAAGTCTCAACTTTGATTTTATCAAAGGTTTAGATTGTGAAACACCAAGAAGGTGTGAAGGATAGTTGAGTGCAGTCGGGAAGACTGTGATTGTGATGAGCTGGTGAAGAGGCAATCTTACCCTCCATGGACTAGTGTTTCAAACAGTTGGAGAGCAGCAATCCTACATGTTCTACAAGTGTTTAGATAGTGAAGCTAGGGATTAGTCAAGGACTATCAGTTTAGGACTCTTTGTAACCGGGCCATCTCAAAGAAGTTCTAGTGGAATTTTCCTCCGCATCATAGGGGAAGAGAGGACGTACATGATTACACCACCTGGAACCTCTATAATTCTTGTTTATTTACTTTACGCATTCATTTACTTTATTGAAGTTACATGTATCTGGTTTTCACTCTGAACCTTAGTTAACTAGTTGTTAAAGTTTAATTTATATCCGCTGCCAATTAAAAAGACTAAATATAAGTCAGTATTGACTTATACTAAGTTTAGTTAGCTGAACTCCGCACAAGTTAAGGGACAGGAACAAAACTGAACTAAGCATCAGTTTGAGTTTTGGAGAAACTTCAGTTCTCGGGCTATTCGATTCGGGGAAAAGTTTTTGGTGACAAGTTTATTCACTCCCCCCCCCCCTCTAAACTTGTATTAGCCTTTCCAAGGGACCAACATCATCAGTGGAATATAGTCTTCCTTTCCCCTTGAATGTGTGTATCTTTGAATGATTGACATTCTTGGATTTACTTTGATTGTAATTTTTCTGGTTCTCTGATACCAATTGTTGGTCCCTTGGAAAGGCTAACACAAGTTTAGAGGGGGGGTGAATAAACTTGTCCCTAAAACTGGATTTAAAACAAATTAAGGTTCGATTAAACTTGTGTGGAGTTAAGCCGGTGAAAGTGAGTTTAAGTCAAAGCGACTTAAGCTTAAAACTCGAGTCAACCGGCAATGGATTAAGTTCTAGCCTTTTTCTTGATCTTGTTATTCTCTGTGGCGAGTGTAGTAAATCGAATTTCGATGAATGTCGGTTTGAAGCTGTGAGGTGTATAACAATCAATTATCAAAGTGCTGTAAATAAATGTTGAATAAATAAGTAAGTGCGTAAAGTAAATAAGGCAAGTATTATAGAGGTTCCAGGTGGTGTAATCCTGTACGTCCTCTCTTCCCCTGTGGTGAGGAGGAAAATTCCACTAGAACTTCTTGAGGTGAACTGTTACAAAAAGTCCTAAACAATAGTCCTTGGCTAATCCCTAGCGTCACTATTTAAGCAGTTGTAGAACAGGTAGAATTGTTGTTCTTCAATTGCTTGAACACTGATCCTTGGAGGGTTGAATTGCCTCTTCACCAGCTACAACCACAAACACAGTCTACCCGACTGCTTGTCACAACTGTCCTTGGCGAAACCTTCCCGGTTTGCTTCACAGTCTAAAACCTTTGATATAGAATCAAAGTTGGGCTGAGAATCATTGAATTGATTCTTGTTTGTGGTTCTTCAAAGTGTTTGATTCTTGATAAAGTCTGTGTAGCTTGAACACTTGAAGAATTTCTAGATATGATCTTGTTATAGCGTAAAGATGATAATAATTCGAATAAAACGACTAATGCACAAAATTGCATGATGATTCTTGTTAATTCGTTATTTTTATCCTTGGTGCAAAGTCTTCTATTTATAGTGTGAGGTCCAACGTTCATCTAGCTTCAATTCGAATTGTATCAATGTCTCTCTTGTAACGGCTATATTTTCTGACCGTTCTGCTGTGTCAGTAACTTATCCAATGAAATTGCTTCCTTTATAACGTTCGACTGTACGATCAGTTTGTTGGATGGCTGACTTATAAAACTGAGTTTCCTTATCAGTTTTATACTGAGTTTATTGTTTGTCAGTTTCCTAACTGACTTGGAGCGATAACTGAGATTTTACTCTTCATCAAATATCAGTACTCCAGTTTTCATCTGATTATAATTGACTTAATCAGAGTACACCATGACTCATTATCATCTAAGAATTCATTGTCCTTATGATTCTTAGGTCTTCATACAAGATCCATAAAGTCGATTCAGTCACCACAATCTTGCTCGAAGTCTAAACTCTGATCTCGACTTGTAATCTTCATAAGCGAGTTTGAACCTCGGTTCTTCAATCTTCAATAATCGAGTCTGTGTCCTCGGTTCTTGAGTCTTCTATATAAGCCAACTGAGTCTATGTCCCTCGGCCGAATTTATTTTCTTGATTTGATGCTAGTGTATTCGAGTCGGTTTACATCTTAGTGATTTCGATTTTCTAGATGACTTCGCTTTTCGAGTTTTTACGACACACTAATTATTACAGTGCTTGTCTGATGTAACTTATAAAAATATCAGACTCTAATAAAACCTATACATTCAGTTCTAGACATCTTTTAGCTTTTTACTATAACAGCTGGCTTCAGCACATCATCAATAGGGTTAAGATAATACTTTAAACAAATATGATGAATTATCATCAAAACATAACTTTTATTTCCAACAATTTCCCCCCTTTTTGATGATGCCAAAACTCTCCCTAAAAGAAAAGCTTAAAGATCAAAACAATGTAAAACTGGAAACTGGATTTCATTAGAATGAGCAAAAACTGGAATAGTTACATTTTTGTTCAAAATAGTGTAACTAGATACTAAGTTCTCTTTTGTGCTTTTTGCATGACTGGGTCAAATTTTCTTGCTTTGTCATACATGTGAAAATCATCTTCTAGCTTGGAGTCTATCTTTGAAAAAGTCTTGTTGTAGTCAACTTGACTTCCTTATTTCCATCTTCTCCATTGAATTAGTTTTGGTAAGTCTGATTCTTTCAAGTAGTAATTTTCAAATTCTACTACATCTGCTTTCATTTGTTCAGCCTTGTCTTTAATATTCAGTTTATCATCAATCCTCTGATTCTTATTATATTGTGCCATTTTCTGCTTTGAGAATAAATCAGATAAAAAGTAGTTCAAGGATTCTTCAGTTGTCCTGTCCCTGTACTTAGCTTTGATAGGATTGTGATCGTTGGTAAACTTCATCCATAGATCCTTTGTTAGAGAAACTCTTATGTCTCCAGGTTGACTATATTTCGCAATGAGTTGATCATCAGTTAGTTCTTTCCTTAAGAACTTAGGATCTGATTTGTATCTTTGCAATTCATCTTCAAGTCGCTTCATTTCTCCAAGTAACTTCAGTTTTTCTTCTTCAGCTTCCCCTTTTTTGGCATCATACAACTGATCTACCAGGGCATAGGTTGCTTGTTGATCTGCTGAGATCTGTCGCTGAGAAGCAAGTACCTCATTAAGCTGAGTTTCTAACCCATAGATATGCTGATTCATATGCCAGTGAGCTTGGGCATGTGTTTCCCTATCTACTGCGGTTGAGTCTTCAAGTTTTTGTTTGAGTAACAAAATTTCTGAAGCAGAACTTGAACTTGACTTGTGGATCATCTCTAGTCTTGCATGAACAGAGACATCTGTTCTTGTTCTATAATCGAGATATCCAGAAATATTTGATAAAAGATCATTTTGTGCATCCTTGTTACTAAGCACAATTTTCAAATTTTCATGTACTTTTGCCAATTCATCCTTTGTGAGGATGTCAGAAGGATCATAAGTATCTACTATTGGATCCTTAAACTGAGTGTTATCTTTAATAATCATCAGTTGTTGATTGGCAGTTCCATCAGCTACTTCCTGATTGTCAGTTGTCTGATCTCCAACTGGTAATCCTACTTGTTGAGGTACAGTTTGCGTTGCTAGAGGTTGAGGTTGAGTTTCTGTTTGCAAAACTGTAGTCTCATCAGCTTCTTTTCTTGATTCATCATCTTTATCATCATCATCCTTCTTTGAAGTATCTTTCGAGGTAGATGATGTGCCTGATTCTCTTCTATTTGCTAGTTCAGTGAATCTTTTAAAACAATTGTCAAGAAATTCCAAAATAGGAAACAGAGCATATAGATCTCTAACTTCCAATTTCTCCAAGAGTAGTTTTTCTTCAGTCTGTAGATTGACATCTCGAGAATCCTCTGGTTTAAGTTTCATCTTCATCCGCTTGATGATTCTATCGGCTTCAAAAACTGATGCTGATTGCTGAACTGATTGATGCTGTAACTGAGAAGTATGGTCAGTAGTGACATTTTCTTGTGTAACTTCAGTTGTCAGTTGTTGTTGTTGTTGTTCCCCCTCAGTTGGTGCTTTTTCTCTTGAGATTTCTGGGTACAAGCATCTTACAACTGATCTTACTTCTGCTGATTCAGCCTTTCGCTTAGTTCCTTTGTGTACAGCTTCCAGCTGAGACACATTTTTCTGACTTGCTTCAGGTTGGGAAGTTGTTCCTGCGATTTCCTTTGTAGGTGCAGATTGCCTTGCTTGCTTCCCTTCCTTGATTCTTTCTAAGTAAAAATGAATGATTCCACTGAGTGTCTTCTTGATCGGAATCATCAACGATTTCTTGTCCTTCGGCTTGAGCTCATCTTGCTTTGTCTAATTCGACCAAATGTTGTCTCTTAAAGCGATTGACAATATAGCTTTCGCCCAATTGAATTCTATTACATCCCAGATTATATTTATGAGATAAATATTTTCTTCTGACAGTATAATAACTCCTTTGGATTTCCCAATGACGTGTTTGCTGAGCCATCTGCTGAGGTGTCCAAATTCTGGCTTGATTTTGTCTACATGAATACCAGGTTCGATTGGTTCCGTAGAGAAAGTAAGTAGCTCAAGAAAATCTTCTCTTTTCAATGGTAGAGTAGTCCAATCTGTTGTTGTCACAGTTGAATTTGTGAAGCCAAAGAGTGTCCTTATGGCGCTTTCATTGAGAACAATGCGATATCCACGAACTTTGGTCATCAGAGAGTCTCGTACCAAACGCATATTTTGCCAAAATTACAAAATTCCTTCTACATCACGTTCTTCTTTGAACTTAACTTCCAGAATGTTTCTCAAGCCTGGTTGTTTCTCGATTTTATCACATACCCAGCTTGCTAACAGAGTGTTTTGACACATAGCTTCATACATTTCGAATGTCAGTTCATCTAACTCTGTTATTAATCTTTCTTGTTTTGATTTTTCTGAAGTGGCCATGTTTGAGTGTGAACTCAAAAATTGATTTTTGAGAAGAGAGAGATTTTGAAGGGTTTGTTTTGTTTTCTGGAAGGGGATGAGGATTTTGAATTTTGATTGGAAATAATATGAACGGAGGTTGAATAAATAGGTAGGAAATTCAGGCGGTTGAGTAGTACAACTTTTCAAATTCTATGATGGTTTTGGGTAACCGATGCATGTAATGTTCTGACAATCTTGGGGTGTACACGCGAAATTCTGACAAAAAGAACTGCGGAATTTTAATGCGACATAACCGCTGTTGATTTTATCATATCAACCTTTGACTAAAATTGACTGGAATAGAAACTGATGCTGAGGTCAGTTTTAGAAATAATGTCCAGTTCCATCAAATTTTCAGTTTCAGTTAATCAGTTTGAGATTGTTGATGTCAATGACTAATCTGTTAAGTGAGCGCACCCAACATAACAAAGATTAATCCCCTTGACAAATCTCTGGCTTAACTGGTTTAACTGACTTTGATTATTCCCAACTCAGTTCTTAATTTGGCAAATCTTTCTTTATCCAATGGCTTTGTAAAGATATCTGCCAACTGATCTTCAGTAGGTACATAAAGAACTGTTATATCCTTTTTCTCTGCATGATCTCTTATAAAGTGATGACGCACATCAATGTGTTTTGTCCTTGAGTGTAACACTGGATTATCAGTGATTGCAATTGCACTTGTGTTATCACACATTATGGGAATTGTTCCTTCTTCTATCCCATAATCTCTTAATTGCTGTCTGATCCATAAAACTTGAGCATAACAACTTCCAGCTGCTATATACTCTACTTCAGCTGTTGAAGTTGAAATTGAGTTTTGCTTCTTGCTAAACCATGACACAAGTATGTTTCCTAGTAACTGACATGTGCCTGATGTGCTTTTTCTGTCCACTTTGCATCCAGCATAATCTGAGTCTGAATAAGAAATCAGCTTGAATTCTCCTTCTTTTGAATACCATATTCCAACTCCATCTGTGTCTTTCAAATATTTCAATGTCCTTTTCACAACTGTGAGATGACTTTCCTTTGGTTTGGACTGAAATCTTGCACATACACCGACAGTAAAAGATATGTCTGGCCTACTTCCTGTAATATAGAGTAAGCTTCCAATCATCCTTCTGTAGAGTGTTTGATCAACATCTTTTCCTTCTTTGTCTTCGTCTAGCCTGATGTTGGTCTCTATTGGTGTAGAAATTCCAGTAGATTTTTCCATACCAAACTTTTTGATAAGTTCTCTTGTATACTTTGTTTGGTGAATGAAGATTCCATCATCTAACTGTTTAACTTGTAAACCAAGGAAGTAATTCAATTCTCCCATCATACTCATCTGAAATTTGCTTTTCATCAAAGTTGCAAATTTCTCACATAGCTGTTCATTTTCTGATCCAAAAATGATATCACCAACATAATTTGAACAAGTAGAGTATCTTCTCCATTCTTCATCCTGAATAAAGTTTTGTCGATTGTTCCTTTGATAAATCCATTATCCACCAGAAACTGATATAGAGTTTCGTACCAAGCTCTTGGTGCTTGTTTAAGTCCATAAAGAGCTTTCCTTAGCTTGAAAACTTTATCTGCTTGATCTTTGATTTCGAATCCAGGTGGTTGTTGAATGTATACTTCATCTTCAAGAATTCCATTCAGAAATGCGCTTTTAACATCCATCTGATAAACCTTGAATTTCTTGTAAGCTGCAAAGGCAAGAAATAATCTGATTGCTTCTAATCTTGCAACTGGTGCATAGGTTTCATCAAAGTCTATGCCTTCAGCTTGAGAGTATCCTTTAGCTACAAGTCTAGCTTTGTTTCTGATGATATTCCCTTCTTCATCAAGTTTATTTCTGAAAGCCCATTTGGTTCCAATGATATTGACATGAACTGGTCTATCTACCAATTCCCATACTTGATTTCTCTCGAATTCATTGAGTTCTTCTTGCATAGCTAATATCCAGTTTGGATCTTTCAAAGCTTCTTCAATTTCTTTAGGTTCTGATTGAGATAGAAAACACGCAATCATTGCATCTAATTGATGTCTTGTTCGAACGCCAGTTTGAGTATCACCAATTACTTGTTCTTCAGGGTGATCTCTCATCCATTGATATGTGGGTTTTTGCATCAAAGGATTTATATCTTGTTCGACTGGTTCTTCAAGAACTGGTTCTTGAATTTCTTCATTTGGATCAGGAACATGTAGTTCATGAGTGGTTTGTTGAGTAGTTGGAAAGGCGGGGCGATCTTGATCTGAACATTCGAAATTTGTAGTCTTCCAATGTCATCTGAAGCTGGTTATGGCATGGTAGTAAGCGAGGCGAGAGCCGGTTCTTGTCGGTCTTCAGTTGTTCCACCTGGGAAGTTTGGTTCATCAAATACTACATGTATTGATTCTTCATGCTTGAGTGTCCTTTTGTTTAGTACTCTAAAAGCTTTGCTGACACTTGAATATCCTAGAAAAATTCCTTCATCAGCCTTGGGCTGAAAAACATGAAGTTGATCTTTCCTATTATTGTGTATGAATCATTTGCTCATTCAAGCTCAATTACTCGATTCAAATCAGGAAAACCATATGGAGACAAAACTGGTTTAGGATTTGATACACATCAATCTTCTAAGGATGGAACCAGCAAAGCTGTCAAACCTAGTACCAAAGCGGTATCAAGTTTGTGGTGAGAAACTTCCACTGGCCGAGAAAATTCTTTGAACCAATAAAGCCAGTATCACATAGGACAAATCAGTTTTCCAAGAAAACAACCAGATTTACCAACAAAGGGAAACCAAATGGTAAATCAGCTGTATCTCAAAAAACCGAACTGGGAAATCAACTACCAAGTTCAGAATTCCTAAGTGCCTTCACAAAGATTCATCAAGTCTGAACCTTGGTACCTTTGTGAATTATCAAATTCACACATTTTCATCTTATCTAGAGATCTTCCAAATCAGTGAAGAGGCGTTGGTTGTCATCAAGGACTGAAGCAATTGAATCAAAGAAATCTGAGAAGGAGTTGTGGATTGTGATAGCTGCTGAAGGAGCAATCTAAAGGAGCAGTGTGGGAAATCAATCACCTAAGCATCTGTTTCCAGAGAGTGATAACTCGTAGATTGTGAAGCTTGTGTAGTGATGGACACTCTTGACTATTGTATTGGTGATAAACAATAGTGAATTCCTCCAATCACCACAGGAGAATAGTGGATTAGGGGATTACACCACCCGAACCACTATATGTTTTTGTTCTTTACTTTCAGCATTTACATTACGCACTTTACCTCATAATCTTATTATTTGGTTGTTTGTGTGTGATTGCATACTTTTAAAAACATAATTTTCAGAAGGGTTATTCCGCTACATAAACTTTTTCAAAAGGAAAAGTATTGAACTCCTGATCAGAGTCATTCACCCTCTCTGAGTCTTGATCTACTCTTCTCTAGGACCAATATATTTGTTTATCATTTAAACTAAGGAGATCCCGGTAAAAAGGGAATCAAAATTTTCAATTCCGCTGTGTTCCCGCATTGATTTCACAATAATTGAACCAACTTTGGGCACTACGGGAAGTGCATCCAAACGTCTTGGTCCCTATTACCACTACTGCTGTTGCAACCAGCGTGATAGGAGAATCAGCTACTGTACAACAAAGATGTTATTGATATTCCTTATTCATACGCGGACATGACACATTTGGCTCAGCTTAACAAGTTATTCAAAATAAAGCCAAGGATTCCTGAATCTTTTGTTCAAGATCAACAGATTTAGACGATTATATGTCTCTCTCTGAACGAAAAAGAATTTTGTAGAAGCATTCAAGAAAGCAGAAGACACAACCATCAACTACTCCTCCTACAGAGATAATCATTTAAAATCCGGTCTAGACAGCACAAGAACCAATTACTGATCAATGTGTTGCTCAATCTGAAGATGTAGGTGTATCAGGGGATGCACATGAAGTGTTTGTTTCTTTGCTTGTTCTAGAAGTGGAAAGGCAACCACAACCAAAATCAACATAATACCAACTGACTAGACAACAAAAGAGCTTACTCCAATGGTAGAGAACCAACCAGAATAAGCTGAAGCAAACAAGGAGTCTGCTACACAGGGGGGACTGACTACTCAAAAACACCCTGCAAAAAAGAAACTAAGACAGATGAAGTACCTACACTTCAAATAGAATTTACTCAACAGTCACAACCTGTTATTCCTTCTGAACCTCCGGTGGCACAAACTAAGCTTGCCGGACCTTCAAATACTATAGAGGTATATCTTGAACTTTCTGATATTGAATCTTTAATGCATGATTCTTACTATGAGCAAGATGAACCAGAAGTTGATCCCTACCCAATCGATTTCAAGAACCTTTATTGATGACAAGAAGATGGTGATAGATCGGATCAAATGGAAGTTGATTCCTTGTTATATGCAAGAAGACGACAAGGATTATATGATGCAAGAAGTAATGTGGGTTATGAATCTTCTCAGAACAGACGAGCATGAGATACATTCAGAAACATGTTTTTTGGACCTTTTTCATCCATGGAAACTACTAATTACGACTACTGTTCTACAGCAAGAAAAACAGCTAAATCACCGATCTACAAGCCTTATTCAGACTATGATAATGATGATGATAATGGTGGAGGTGATATGGGTTAGAGATAGAGACGATATGGGAGATATCGGTGGAAACAAAGGAAATAATGGTGGTGACAATGAGAATCAGATCTAAGAAATAACAGACGTAGAGGAAGAAACCCAGCAAATAGAAGAAACATAAGTGTTGGGAGAAAAGGAGGTTGGTGAAAAAAGGAATTAGATAGGAAGGAAAACTCTTAAGGGGGGAAGACAGAACAAATCCACACAAACCTTTCTAAATCTTGGGCGGCCCCACAAACTCAAATGAAAGAAGAATATGAGAGACCCAGTTTGATGATTTCGTTGCAAGACATCAACTATGACTTAAGTAGCATCCAGAATCACTTGGAGAACAGACAGGATCTTGATGCACGAGCTTTCGGATCCATCACAGTCTAGCTGACCACTATCTTCTAAGATGGTGATACTCTCAGATAGGAGGTATCAAACTTAGCAACCAACACCAAGCGACCTATCTGGTACATGGTGGATGAGTGCCTGGAGAATCAACACCAGCAAGTCTTAGAAGAATTCCGGTATGCAAATATCCTCTCTAGAAGAAGACATGATCACACATACATGAAGATTGATCAATTGGAAGGACAGGTAAGGGCACATGTCGATCACAGTGCATCTGGCAATGATGTGTGAATTCGGAATCTACATGAAGTGGATGCTTCCCTGTTCGTTGCTTTCAATCTATTTGTGTAGAATCGTTCTGAAATCAACACTACCCTACATGATGCCCACCTTGATAATTCCAAAAAAAAGGGGAAGAGGACTAGGAATAAGATGGTGCTGCTGGATTAGGAAATGGAGCTAATGGGTCTGGAAAGACAGTCTAAAAAAGTTTTTGCTGAAGAAGTGTTTTGCTGATAAGATAAAAGCGAGTATTTTGAGATTTTTCAAAAAAGAAGGTATTTATCAATTTTTTTAGAAAGGACGCAGATAGCCAAAGAGTTTGGGATGAAGACAGAAGACCCTTAAGAGACTAGTGTTTTAGTTATTATATATCATTTGAATTTTGATTTCTATACCTTGAAACTTCTTCTTATATAAATAAAATCTATCTTTTCTCTCCAAGTCGATATTTCATTAACATTATTTATCTTTTTCTTATTTGAATGGGTTTTCGCATCATCGAAAAGGGAGAATTTGTTAGTTACTCATAGGTTAGAAGTTTTGATGATACCAAAATAGTTTGTTTAGTAACCAAGTATAAGTATAGCATAGTAGTCTTTCATTTGAATTGTATATATTTAAGTCAGACTTGTAATTGTAATATTTATTAGAATATGTTAGTCTATGAAAGAAGACTTGAAGACAAGAAGACCAGACTCTTGATCAGACGACCTATCTACCTTCAAGCAGAAGAGTTGAACGGCAAGCCGACTCAAAGCATTCAGACGAAGTAAGAAACAAATTGACGAGCATCCAAGACTAAACAAATGCAAAGTGACTATATGACAAATGCAATGATAAATTAAAGGTGTATATCTGCTACAACGGAATTTGAATTAAACAACTTGGCATTTAATGAGAACCACGCATTGCCTCCAATGGCTGTTTTTAAAATTAATATGGAGAACTCAAGAAAGCTATAAATACAACACTCAAGGGAGCAAAGATGTCAAACATAGAGATGCAGAGCTACAACTGAGAAAAATATACAAGTATTAAGTGATCATATTCAGACTCTCTGCAACACTTACGCTAACCACTCCATATCCAGAAAATCAAGACGACTTACAAATGTAATATTCCGATTCTCGGGAAAGGGCAGACGTGTCAATTTGCGAGAACGAAATATTATATTTATTCTTTATGGAATTTAAGTATTTTATTTATGTATATATATATAATGCGAGTATGTATATATATGTGGATTTGGGGTTGATTGGTATTTTTATGGAATATTAGGGTGTTAACCACAAGATTAATTAGTGGAGAGGTTATTATTTGGAAATAACCTCCCATTAATCAAAAAGGAGTTTCGATTTTGCTTTGTATGCGTTAAAAAAAGAGGAGAGGCGCTGTTGAGAGCAAGGGTAGAGAAGAAGAAGACTTTTGCTAATTCCCGGTTCGATACTTCACCGTTTGTAGTTCCGTTTGAAGCAGGAGAATTGTGGAATAACAAGGATCGTTTTGATATCAGTTTGGTTACCAAAGCTGCAGACTTTTGCTGAATTTCGGATCAGTTTCTGGGCTGCATCAGGTAAGGAGAAACCCTTACGTTTCAGTTTTTTGGATATGTGGTATTTGTGTTGATTCTTGTTGTTTTGGGGACTTAAATTACGTTAAATTGATGTCTATGAGATGGTTGAGATTTTGGTATGGATAGTAGATTATTTCGACACGATTAGGTTGAGAAAGATTGGGTTTTTAATTGAAAATCGAAGGAAAGCGATGAAGGATCGCGTTTGATTTTCGAAATTTCGAGTCGGACGGGCGTCGGTTTTACGGACGGGCGCCCAACCTTGGGACGGGCGTCTGGGATCCTCGGACGGGCGCCGGAGGTGCGATTTTGATACAGATTGAAAGGGGATGTCCGGACGGGCGCCCACTATTTTGGACGACAGCGTCCAGAGCCTTGAGACGGGCGTCGGTCCATCGAGACGGGCGTCCACACCGAGCCTGGTCTCGGCTTGTTTAAGTTGGCTTTCGAATATCATTTAGGGTTGTTTAATCAACCTTAAACCTTTATAAATGTACTACTATTATATCATAACACCTTTAAAGCTTATTTAAGTTTAGAATTGGTTCTTGATCATGATGAGTGGTGTCGATAAGGATGTGTTATCTAAATGAACTAGGATGGTTAGTTAATCACCTAATACAACACAACACTGCTAGATAAAAGATTAAACACCATGTGGTCTTGGGTAGATCACGAAGATCTATAGCGTGATGTATGAGCAGACATGAGACAAAGTGAGTGTCCTATCGGCTGCGCAGCCTATAGGCATCGCCCGTATGTTCATACTATCGGAACCAGTTATTGTATCCTGAAGATTTCAATACGTTCGGGGGTTATTGTATCTGAAGATTTCAATATGTCACGTTCCACCTTGATAGCATGTTGTAACAAAGATAAGCTAAGTAGCTACTGATTTAGGCATATTGGGAGATGTAACCTTTATGCGTAGAATCGAGTCCATCTTGCCTTTTGATAGAACTCTAATAATAATAAACCTTATATTCTAAGCTTAAACGTACTTCTTTTCTTTATTGAGTATTATATACTTACCCCTTGTGCATGTTTTTGGTTATATGTGCTTGGGGGTGAGAAAGCGACGAGAGTACGAGTATTTCGAGGAGTATGTCCCTGAGGAGGATCTCTGAGCTTGATATTTCATTCTTGCACTTTTGTTTACATTGGCGATGTTGCACTTTTTTTTTATATATATACTTTGTTCATAGTACTTTGGGATGACGTGTGATCATCTTTATTTCTTATTTCATAGTATTTCGTTTGGACTTTCGAGGATTTGATTGTATTGTTTTGATACACTTTCGACTTTTAGTACCTTTCGTATTCTAGTATCTTTATGGATATTCATTACCCGAGCATTAAATTCCGCGTGCTTTGATTGTATTGATTGTAGGCTTACATATATAAATGAATTAAATTTTATTTATATATGTGCCGAACGTCGTATTTCGGATAAGGGCTCGGTATCCGGGAACGGGCGTTCTGATTGGTATCGAGAGATACGTGTTCCTTAGGCTTCTATTCTTTGAGTTTAACTCAATCTTATCCTTAGATCCTTAGTAACACTCTGGTTCTCTTGGTTGTCAGGATGACTAGAAACACAAGATCGAGGACTTTGGCTCTTGGTAATCAGACGTCTGAGAGGGGTGAAACCTCTAGGGGTCGCCGATTTGTCGCCGCCGCCGCATACAGCTACTACACCTTCACCGAGCCGAGCGGGATCAACATCGAGACTCCACCACCACCTCCTCCACTGTGGTTAACCATGCAGCGTCACTTTGGCCTTCTTCGTATCAACCTGTGTCGGGCGGTTCAAAGAGAGGCGGTTGTTTATCCACCACCGGTGACACGAGCACTACAGTGAGCTATCCTCGGTATGGTTTTCAAGCGACCCACAGTACCCTCCGCCCGTATCCTCCGCAGGTACCAGTGTATCCTCCTTATCGGTGAGCATCGAGCTCCGATACTACTATCGGCAGCCGGCGTGCAGTGCCCTTGGTTATTCCCCGGTCTATCACCTTTCAGGCCACGGTTCAAGCCAGCGGCAGCAGAGATACCCTATGGTTACCCTCCGGTTTACCCACCAGTTAGGCGGTTGTTGAGTCAACACCATCGTAGATTGGCACACTAGGGTGAGAAGAAACCGTATGCAAGATTTTTATGGGAATGTGGAACACGCAAAGGTGAGAATGGATCGAAGTTTTGAGAAATCGTGTAGGAACATAGGTGTCCCCGAGGCAGAGATGGCCCGATTAGCGGTCGGTTTTCTTTTAGGTTCGGCCGAGTCTTGGATAGAGATGCGATTCAGAGTAGCAACGGTAAGGTCACGATTGGGCGGCTTTCAAATCCATGTTCTACAACAGTACTTTCCGGCAACGGTACAAGCGGAAAAAGCGGTCGATTTTACGAAACTTGAACAAGGTAATCAAATAGCAAAGTGTCCCAAAGACACAAATCGGTTCAATGAGTTAGGAAGGTTTTATCCGGAGTTGATGCAAGTGGAAGAACGAAAGATGGCCCGTTACAAGGGCGGTTTGGCATATGGGATTGATCGGGCATGCTAGGCTTTACTGACAAGGAATATGGCGAGCTCATTGAATAAAGCCTTGGAAGTCGAGACTTTCGGGAAGAAGCTACGAGTGGTTGTTGGTAATAAAAGAAGCTTTGAAACAAGTCGAGGTAGTGGCGAGAGGGCTCCGCGGCAGCAGATTCGAGAGGTTTCCGCTTGACAGACAGCCAGTTAGACCACGGGTGGTGCCCAGCAAAGCGATCGAGCCACCGATTGGCGCTCCACGGCAGCTAGGCCACGGCTACCTCAGTTGTTTCTTTTGTGGCGAGCCGGTCATTTCTCCGAGGAATTGTCCACGCAAGGCAGCGGTGCTCAAGCAGTCACCTAGTAAGCGAGTCCGAGTAAGCAGTGCTGAGATGTTTCTTTGTTGATGCCGAGAGTTTGAGCCAGAGGATGATGTGATCTCAGGTACCTTTTATGTTTGATTTTGTTCTTTTGAGTTATTTATAGCATGCTTGGAACATGTTGTAATTTTAGTTAACTGGACAAATGCATGATAGGTATGATAAGAGTAGGCAATCTAGTAGTCAGGGCCTTATTTGATACAGGAGCTTCAACCACCTTTGTGTCCTCTAGGATTGCTAAGAAACTAGATTTACCTATGGAGCATTTGAGAGATACTATGGAGATTGTTACACCCCTAGGCAAGGTAAATAAGGTGGTTAAGATGATACCACAAGTGGATGTTCAGGTTGGACCTTATCAGTGTAAGAGTGACTTCACGGTTATGGATTTCTCAGACTTTGATGCGATTCTTGGGATAGACTGGCTATCCAAGAATTATGTTCACTTAGATTGTAGGGCCAAGAGAGTTACTTTCAGAGTCCCGGGGAAAGCAGATAAGACTTATCGTGGAGGCGTCCTACAGGCCAAGCAAGAAGAGACATCCTATCATTTCAATGGTCAAGGCCATCGGGGCATGTCGAGAAAGGATGTGAGGGCTACTTGTTGTGCAGCAGTGGATGTGGAACAAGCAAAGCCTAAGTTGGAAGATACTAGAGTGGTCGAGATTATCCGAGAGGTCTTTCCCGGATGAGTTGCCGGGGAACATGCAGACAGGGCCATTGAGTTTGAGATACTGATTAGTTCCGTGGGCGGCACTGATTGCCAAGGCACCATCTGAGGATGGCACCGGCTGAATTGAAGGAGTTGAAGGCTCAACTCAAGGAGATGTTGGAAAGGAACATCATTCAGCCCAGTACTTCACCTTGGGGAGCACCAGTTTTGTTTGTGAAGAAGAAGGATGGCAGCATGCGGATGTGTATTGACTACAGGGCTTTGAACAATCTGACTATCAAGAATAAGTACCCACTACCGAGGATAGATGATACATTCAATCGATTGCGAGGTCGGAAAGTGTTTTCAAAGATTGATTTGCGGTCAGGCTACCATCGTTAAAAGTTAAAGTGGCGAGATATTCGAAGACAAAGATTGATATTAGATATGGACATTATGAGTTCCTTGTTATGCCTTTTGGACTCACTAATGCTCCATCGCATTTATGGATTTGATGCAGCGTGGTCTTCATGCCTTACCTAGATAAGTTTGTAATTGTCTTCATTGATGATATTTTGGTATTCTCTGGGATGAGGCGGAGCATGAAGAGCATCTACGGATTGTTTTGGAAGCGTTGAAGAAGGAGCGATTGTATGCAAAATTTTCCAAGTGTGACTTTTGGTTGGACCAAGTGAGCTTTTTGGGTCATGTCATTTCAGGTGATGGCATTGGTCGATCCGGCCAAGATTGAGGCGATTAAGAGTTGGCCTACACCGACTACAGGCCAGAGGTCGAGGTCGAGCTTTCGGGTTTGGTGGTTACTACTGAGAAAGTTTGTGAAGAATTTTGCAAGGATAGCCACTCCACTCACCGGACTTACGAGAAGAACACCAAGTTTGTTTGGACACCCGAGTGTGAGTTAGCATTTGAGTTGTTAAAGGACAAAGTTGACTACAAAGACCGGTTTTGGCGGTACCCGAGGTGTTTGATGATTATGATGTCTACACCGATGCTTCAGGGCAGGGTCTAGGTTGTGTGTTGATGCAAGGAGGAAAGGTCATTGCCTATGCATCCAGGCAATTGAAAGTACATGAGAAGAACTATCCCACACATGACTTAGAGTTGGCGGTGAGTGGTTTTCGCATTGAAGATTTGGAGGCACTATCTCAGTATGGGGTCAAGGCTAGAATCTTCACCGACCACAAAAGTTTAAGGCATTTCTTCACTCAGGAGAATTTGAATATGAGGCAGCGGAGATGGCTAGAGTTCGTGAAGGATTATGACTTGGACATTCAGTACCATCCGGGAAAGGCAAATGTAGTAGCAGATGCCTTGAGCAGGAAACCGGTGGTTTTAGAGCCCAGTGTTGAGGCTATCACAGCAGGGGTTGATGACTTGCAGTTTAGCAGTTTTGAGCAGATTGAGGACCGTCAGTTTGCGGCACCGTTGTTGGCTAGATCGGAGTTGATGGATGAGATCAGAGCAAAGCAAGACGAAGACGCAGTTTTGGTTGATTTGAAGAGAGTTGCAAGGGAGAAGCCTACAGTCGGCTATGTGTTGGATCAGAGTGGAAATCTGTGGTATCAGGACCGTCTCTGTGTGCCTAATGTTGGAGATTTGAGACGGAGAGTTATGGAAGAGGCACACAAGATTGCTTTTGCAGTGCATCCGGGTTCCACCAAGATGTACAGGGATTTGAAAGAAAGATTTTGGTGGCCCTCAATGAAGCTAGGGATTGCTAAGTTTGTTTCTGAGTGTGACGTCTGTCAGAGAGTGAAGGCCGAACATAGGAAGCCAGGAGGGATGCTTAAGTCATTGGATATCCCAGAATGGAAATGGGAAAAGATCACCATGGACTTTATTTCGGGTTTGCCTAAGTCGAAGGGTGGACATGATTCTATTTGGGTGATCGTTGATAGATTAACCAAGTCGGCTCATTTCTTGCCTTTCAAGATGAATATGCCCTTGGCAAAGATGACGGAACTATATATGGACAATATAGTGAAGCTTCATGGAGTTCAGTCTCCATTGTTTTTCGATCGGGATTCGAGGTTCGTCGGTCGGTTTTGGCAGAGCTTACAGGAGGCATTTGGTACCCGGTTGGATTTGAGTCAATGACGTTTCATCCTCGACATGATGGTCGGCCTGAGAGGACTATCCAGACACTTGAGGATATGCTTAGAGCATGTGTCTTGGAGGTAGGCGGATCTTGGGTAGATTATCTACCCGATTCTGCGGAGTTTGCTTACAACAACGGTTATCACGAGCATAGGCATGCCACCGTTTGAAGCTTTGTATGGTAGAAGATGCGGGGCGCCTTTGTTTTGGGACGATGTTGGGGAGAAAGCGACCATGGGCGAGAGTTAGTTGAGCAAGCCAAAGAGAGGGTTCGATTAGTGAAGAAAAATCTGCGAGATAGCTCAAGATAGGCGAGAAAAGTTGGGCGGATGTCGACGGAGACCGCTTGAGTTTGAGGTTGGTGACCGTGTTTACTTGAAGGCATCACCAATGAGAGGAGTAAAGCGTTTTGGTCGAAAGGAAAGTTGAGCCCGAGGTATGTTGGACCTTTTGAAATTCGGAGAGAGGATTGGACCTTTAGCCTATAGACTTGATTGCGAGTCTATGTCCGAGTTCACAACGTCTTCCATGTTTCAATGTTGAAGAAGTGCTTGACGAAGACAGAGGTTGAGTCTACAGTGGATCCCGAGATACTTCAGACAACCTCGCTTATGATGAAAAGCCGATTAAGATTACGAGCAGGAATGAAAAGATGATTAAGAGAAAGATGGTTGATTGGTTCTTGTTCGGTGGAGCAATCATACACTGAGGAAGCAACTTGGGAAGTTGAGGTGATATGATCAACGAATTTCGGAGTTTTGGATTTACAGTGCGTTCAAGTTTCGAGGACGAAACTCCTCTTAGGGGAGGAATGTAATATTCGATTCTCGGAAAGAAGCGGAGACGTGTCAATTTGCGAGAACGAAATATTATATTTATTCTTTATGGAATTTAAGTATTTTATTTATGTATATATATATAATGCGAGTATGTATATATATGTGGATTTGGGGTTGATTGGTATTTTTATGGAATATTAGGGTGTTAACCACAAGATTAATTAGTGGAGAGGTTATTATTTGGAAATAACCTCCCATTAATCAAAAGGGAGTTTCAGTTTTTGCTTTGTACGTTAAAAAAAAGAGGAGAGGCGCCTGTTGAGAGCAAGGGTAGAGAAGAAGAAGACTTTTGCTAATTCCGGTTCGATACTTCACCGCGTTTGTAGTTCCGTTTGAAGCAAGAGAATTGTGGAATAACAAGGATCGTTTTGATATCGTTTGGTTACCAAAGCTGCAGACTTTTGCTGAATTTCGGATCGTTTTGGCTGCATCGTAAGGAGAAACCCTTACGTTTCGATTTTTGGATATGTGGTATTTGTGTTGATTCTTGTTGTTTTGGGGACTTAAATTACGTTAAATTGATGTCTATGAGATGGTTGAGATTTTGGTATGGATAGTAGATTATTTCGGACACGATTAGGTTGAGAAAGATTGGGTTTTAATTGAAAATCGAAGGAAAACGATGAAGGATTGCGTTTCGATTTTACGGAAATTTCCAGGTCGGACGGGCGTCCGGTTTTCTGGACGGGCGTCCAACCTTGGACGGGCGTCTGGGATCCTCGGACGGGCGTCGGAGGTGCGATTTTGATCTGAGATTGAAAAGGGATGTCCGGGCGGGCGCCCACTATTTTGGACGAAGCGTCGAGAGCCTTCGTGACGGGCGCCTCGGTCCATCGACGGGCGTCCACTGGAGCCGGTCTCCCAACTTGTTTAAGTTGGCTTTGAATATCATTTAGGGTTGTTTAATCAACCTTAAACCTTTATAAATGTACTACTATTATATCATAACACCTTTAAAGCTTATTTAAGTTTAGAATTGGTTCTTGATCATGATGAGTGGTGTCGATAAGGATGTGTTATCTAAATGAACTAGGATGGTTAGTTAATCACCTAATACAACACAACCTGCTAGATAAAAGATTAAACACCATGTGGTCTTGGGTAGATCACGAAGATCTATAGCGTGATGTATGAACAGATGCAGACAAAGTGAGTGTCCTATCGGCTGCAGGCCTATAGGCATCGCCGTATGTTCATACTATCGGAACCGGTTATTGTATCCTGAAGATTTCAATACGTTCGGGTTATTGTATCTGAAGATTTCAATATGTCACGTTCCACCTTGATAGCATGTTGTAACAAAGATAAGCTAAGTAGCTACTGATTTAGGCATATTGGGAGATGTAACCTTTATGCGTAGAATCGAGTCTGTCTTGCCTTTTGATAGAACTCTAATAATAATAAACCTTATATTCTAAGCTTAAAGCGTACTTCTCTTCTTTTCTTGAGTATTATATACTTACCCCTTGTGCATGTTTTTGGTTATATGTGCTTGGGGGTGAGAAAGCGAAACAGTGAGTACTGAGTATTTGAGGAGTATGTCACGAGGAGGATCTCTGAGCTTGATATTTCATTCTTGCACTTTTGTTTACATTGGCGATGTTGCACTTTTTTTTTATATATATACTTTGTTCATAGTACTTTGGGATGACGTGTGATCATCTTTATTTCTTATTTCATAGTATTTCGTTTGGACTTTCGAGGGATTTCAGTTGTATTATTTTGATACACTTTCGACTTTTAGTACATTTTCGTATTCTAGTATCTTTATGGATATTCATTACCCGAGCATTAAATTCCGCGCGCTTTGATTGTATTGATTGTAGGCTTACATATATAAATGAATTAAATTTTATTTATATATGTGCCGAACGTCGTATTTCCGGATAAGGGCTCGGTATCCGGGAACGGGGCGTTACAACAAAGCACTCACCATGAAATATTCAGAGATCGTCTTGATCAGAGCCACAAATCTTACAGGGATACATGTAGCAAGGCTCCTACTTTGTATCATTATTGATACATCATCAAACATCATCAACAACTTGTGTTACCAAGAAGTTGAACATGTTGAAGCATCAGTGTGGTGTGAAGGAACATGTAGAGACGAGCAGTTGAAGGAGAGATCTTCAGAAGAGCTGCGTGGAAGTTGACCATTAAAGCAACTGAGGGTTTTGAAGGATTGGATGCTAGAGTGTGAAACATCCGCGGGGTGTCAATGACATTTGCCTATTGTATTAGAGAAGAGTACAATATTTATACCTCTTAAGTCACAAGAGAAGCGGTCACGTAGGAGATTACACCACTTAGAAGATCGATAAAAACTCTATGGCTTTTACTTTTTGCACTTTACTTTAAGCATTTATTATTCAGCTGCATATTACATTTTGCTGAAAGCAAGCCAAGGCTTCTTTAAAATATATATTCCGCTGCATAGCTCTGAGACTCATAATCAGACGAGTTACTTACTCTGCTGATCAACCCTCTAGTCCGACTCTCTTAGAGGACAAGTTTACAAAAATCCAAAAAGAGCTCATTCACCTTCCTATGAACTCTTTCAAGCGTTGTATTGCGGACCAACAACCAATGTGTTTGATTGGAGGACACTCACCATTTCCTACTGCCAAGCCATCTAAACCAGCAAAGCTAGAATTGAGATGCATGTTATTCAAGTCTCTAGTCACATGGTTGGTTGCTCCACTATTAATGTACCATGAAGGATCTTCAATGTTCTCTGCCCTTAGGATAATTGATCATTGACTTGATTTTCCTGAACGAAGGATCTTATACCAGCTACCATGGCAGTGGGCTAATTGTCTTCAATCATGTGACTCCCACTGGTATTCAGCCTAACTATCAACCTCTCATGGGTAATCAATTGGGACTGCACTTATTTCCATCTCAAGGATCCGACCCTAGCAGTGATGTTAACGATTGTCGATTTCATAGTCTCAATCAAGACATCCTAAGGATTGCAAGAATCAACTTAGATTGGCTCCACAATGTCCAATTTTTGCACTACCGTGTATTTCCAGCTCCGCCTTAACTCATTTTGCTCCTATCACCACATGTAATGCACCATTTACCGGGCATCTTGCCCAAAACCTATTCGATTAAGCTTAATCATAATATTTATCTACAGTGGAGCCAAAATTGGGAACGAACATTGAAGTCGGAAGTGAGGAGTTGATCCATCCTTCAAGAATTGTTGGAAGAGATGGCGGAGTTCCAACTCTGGTGCCATAGATGGTTAGGACAGATGACGAAGCTCTAGGAGCAAGGATTGAAGCTCCCGGAGAATCATTAGTGCTAAATGATGCAGATTGAGAAGGCGGAACTGAGGTCAACGGAGTGGTACTGGATCCGCCAGCAGTTGCCACGGCTGAGGAGGGCGGTGCACTTGTCATCGCGTTGACCGCGTCGCTCTGATACCAAGAAAGTTCCGTACTCTTTTGCATTTCTCATTATAAAAAAAACCATGTAAAGTGGCATACACTAAAGAAAAGGGTATTATTATGAACTTGCTTATAAATAATAAAATAAAATAAAAACTGATCCAAGAAATAAATTTCAAAAGAAAGAAAATGTCTCAGTTCACACATTTATTTATATATGAAACCCACTAGCTAGACTTTTCTGTGTTTACATTCAGGTGGTACACCTTCAGTAAACCTCTTGCGATCAGTACAATAATCATACAATTTATGTGTCCTTTGAACCCATTTAAGTCGTATTTTTTCCAAAGGATCAAGTTCATGTGTTTGCCAAGCTTGTGTATCAAGAGGATTTTCAGGGCACTTTGATGAATTAGATGGTGATGCCTGGACGCATGCATCTACATCACAATTTTTGTAGGATGCCACAAAAGGGGAGAATGTGTAATTCGTCTTTATTCGACCTCCTTGTGTTGCCCAATCATCTGCATTCCATAAGCTTCCCATAAACCACATGGGTTGGCTTGTTGGGAAGGGAATTCCAGCCGTCATATTGTTGTAAAATACTCGAAGTGGGAATTTATCCACCGAAAACCTGTTAAAGTTGAAAAAAAAAAAATTGATAATTCTTACAGAAAAACAAAAACAAAAACAAATATGTGATTTATACTTATCACTTTCAGATTGCTTATTTGGACTGCAGTCAATCTATCGATCGCAGTAAAATTCGACATCTCCACAATCGAATTTATGCCGACTCAGGAGGGTCGAAATCATATTTCGACTTCTGTAAAATCAAAATTTGCCCGAAGTGTGGTGTCCCGATTAAATTGACTCTTGTGCCATTAACAAGGTTCAATATTAACTCTCTGACTCAATCTGGAGCTTGAGATCAAATTTAATTAGTTTACAATCAATCGTAACATATAGATTTAATCATGTAATTCATTGTGTATTTGTTTGAACATGTTTAGAAGTCATATTAAGCATCATTCTGCTTAATTTTCCGGGTAAACTTGAGACGAATTAATAGACCTAAATTTAATGCATCATTTGCGGTCCTACTTTAGACGTTCTAATGATGATAAATTAATCTTGGAACATGCTAAACTATATAAAATAATCTACCGATACACATGCAGAGACTACTTGTACACCACAATAGATTCGACTTTGTGAATCTCAGCTTAAAACTAAAAACCGAATTCCAGTAACTACATTGTGAGAATCAACGTTTGGATTTTTTTTCCTCAGAACCGACTCTCAAAATGTCGATTATGTGATACGGTGTGGTGGGATGCAAGGGTGGAAACGAGTGCGGTGCCAAAAATAACCCCTAAAAGTAAAACCCAATTCCGAGGAATACATTATGAATCGAGGATTCCAAAGAATGGAGTAAGTGTGGAATGATGTTGTGGGATCAAACCACAGGCGAAATTGTTGCTCTCTGCCGCCATGGCCTTTAGAATAAACATTGGTGTGAATAGTGTAAGGTTCTCCTGTTTGATTCCCTAAGAATTCGAAATCAATCTCGTCATGATCAGCCCCCATAGATGTTAACTGCAATATATTTTAGATTAGATTAACAAGCGCAGTTAATTATAGGATTTGATTTTATGTATAATTACACTTGTAGTCGCTACTATATATACTTTTTTTTTTTGGGGGGAATTAAAAATATATATCTTTTGATAAAAATAGTTTTTTTTGTATACCCCTATTTTTAAGTCTTACAAGCATAACTACCAAAAGAGGGCGGGTAATTTAGCATTCGGGACGTGATATATTGTAATGAGGGCGGGTTATTTTTCATTGAGGTCGGACAAAAATAACGTCGCCCTCAAAAAAATTTCACTCAGTCGCTTAAAAACCCGTCTGAAAATTTTTTTTTGTTTTGTTTTTGTTTTGCTTGCAATAGTACGACGCTGTGAATTAGGAGCCTATTGTTTTTTTTTGAAGGCCGTGAGGAAAAAATTGTTACTGTCGAGAGCTTGAAATCTTCTCGTGGCGACCATCAACATCTCCAAATACTACATCGGTAAAGGAAGGAAGAGCTGTTCATCCACCCAATTCCATGGAATCAACGCAATTTAAGAGGTCCCATTTATCCCATTTATCTCGGTCGTTCAAGCTCAATTCAACAACTAGTTCATCATCTCCACCAACAAGATCGTCTAGGTTTTCATATATTGCATCAGAATCCAAAGGAGAAATCGTTGATGATAGTTTAAGAAGAAAGATACACTACCCCATATCCTCACCACCTCCCTCCCTCCCCTCCCCTCCCCCCCCCTCCCTCCACCACACTGCATCATTTCTTCATAATAAGCCTCTACAGCTGAAATCAAATTCCGGGCTGTCACAAAATAATGAATTTCTTGAAATGAATTTAAGAAGCACCGTGAAGAGCGTAAAAAACGATTCCAGTCAATCTCAATCAAGAAAAGCAAATTCAGGGTCGTACCATTGCTTCTTTCAAAATCATCCTCCTCACTTTCCTAATTCACAGCGTCGTACCATTGCAAAAAAAAAAACAAAAACAAAACAAAAAAAACAATTTCAGGACGGGTTTTTTAGCACGACCGAGTGAAAATTTTTACCGAGGACGTGTTATTTTTGTCCGACCTCAATGAAAAATAACCCGTCCTCATTACAATATATCACGTCCTGAATGCCAAATTACCCGTCCTACTGAGAGTTATGCTTGTAAGACTTAAAAATAGGGGTATACAAAAAAAAACTATTTTTATCAAAAGGTATATATTTCGAAATTCCGTCTTTTTTTTTCTAACAATTTTAGAACATTTAACGGATTAACTCATTGTCGAATCAGTTAAGTGTGTAAAATAGTTTAACAAAATTGTTTATTTAGAGGTTCAAAAATGTCTGTATGAAAAAAGATAATGGCTAGTTAGGAAATAATAAGAAAGCATAAGTGACTCATATTTTAAATTTTTTTCTTTTCCATCAATGTATGATTTTAACGTCACATATTATGAAAATGTATGAATTAAGGACTAGTATAAATATAACTTACGAAAAATGTAGTGACAGTGCCAGCAGAGTTGTTGGGAACAAGTTTGATTTGCATACTGAATCTTCCATATAAATACGAATTGTTAGACTGAAAGCTGGACCCCGTGGAATTGTCCAAACCTAGTGTTAAAAAGTTTCCACTTTTTGATATATTGACCAGCTGGTTTCCCCATATAACACTAACATCTCTTTCGAAGTTGCATGTTGTGGATGATACATAGGAGCTAATGCTCATCATCATAATGAATAACACAGAAATGGCTAGTCGAAATGGGTGGCAGGAGACTTTCTCCATCTTCATCAAATTAATGGGGCAGCAGGGAGATCCTTTGTTTTTAGGATTAATTAGTCAATTACCCGGACTAGAAAGCCACATATATATATATATCAAATCTTGTCTGGGTTTCCTTGATTAGATTGGATCTGACTTAATCAAAGAGAACATTAATTACTCCTTATACTACATCCGTTTCTAAATATAAGTTATCCTAAGTATTTTCACACAGATTAAAAAATTGGTTATGGTTGTCTAAATTCCCCTTGACTATTATTAATGTAATAATTGTTAAGTAATGAAAAGTTGATGGATTGATAATAAATTAGGGGGTAAGATAGAGAAAAGAGTAATAAAAGTTGCGTTTATAATATTGAATAACTTATATTGTGAGACAAAACAAAAGGTGGGTGTATGATGACTTATATTTTGGAACGAAGGTAGTACTAATTAAGAATATGTTGGATTCATTTATGGGAATCGGATTCGGTGTAGTGTTGTAGCAGATACACATTATATAATTCTAAATTTTAGTATAGAAAAATATTTTGGACACTCTCAACAAATTAAAAAAATTATTTTGAAAATCAATTACGGACATTTGTAAAAAAACACATACTTCCTCCGTTTTTTTTTAACTGTCACATTTGATGTTATTTTTTAGATGAACTTGGACACTGACTATCCAAAAATCGTCATGGTAATCCTTTAAACTCGCCTCCTTGATTATAACTTGAGGATGCTTCAAGACCACAGAAAGAATGATTATGGAGGGGGTGATTTGATTTGTTTTAGACTGCACTTGAGATGTCGTTTCTCAAGCTGCCTACGTATCCAACTGTTGAATTGGAATCAAGTCTCCGTAGTTCCTTAGGGACAGTTTATATAGAGGGGCTTATGCCCTAGGGTTTAATGTGGCGTGTCTGTGATTGACACTGATTAACGTATTCCCTAAGGAAGAAGATTATGATTGAGTGATCTTCATGATTGTAGGAGATAATTATGGTATTCAAATATTAGCATTAAGTGATAAAGATTCGAGCCTTTATTATTCAGGATTCTATAATAGTTATCTGGTTATTAGGCAAACGAGGCATAAGATTAAAGACAAGTTTTGTCAGAGATATACTGAGATGGTGGAGTCGGCTTATAGAGATCGGAGACAATGACCGAGCTCTTATCACCACAAAACTGTACAAGTCCAAGGACCTAGTCCGATCCAAGAGATCGACAGGGATCGCAGTGCCGAATACTAGAAGTTCAGTGCCTGACCTCTCTCCGACCTGTTAGAGACCGAAACGATCCGATCCAACGGCGGTCGGACACACGGGGATCAGTGGTGACAAAAATGGATGGGCGAGCCTCCTAGGATCGTCTCTAGGGAGTCAAAAGTGGTTTCTTTCCCTGAGTCAAGTGTTGAGCCACCAAAGTGGTGCCACGTGGGCGTGCCCATTTTCTGGCAGCATCATAAGCCCCCAAGATCCAGCCGACCCCTGGTTGGTCGGCTCGGATCTATCAAGGTGGTGGATCAGCACGAGAGTTTTAGCCTATGGATTTTGAAACTAACCTAGGAGTTGCCAGGTGGCAAAGCTAGTTATAACGCAGTTATAGTTGTTCCGGGAAACGAGGCGTCGTTGCCCACTAACGCTAACCGAGGCCGTTTTTCGAGGTAATGGGGGTTATAAACCCGTCATATCAATCGTTTTGTAACCACGCTGAGTATTAAACCAGGAGATTTGCTGCCGATTGCCATTCAACATCTTCTATCTTCCAAACTTGACCTTGCAAGTAAGCATTCTTTCCTTCTTATTCTGATTTTATAATTCGATCTCTTTAGATAAAACCTTGTTTTATCGGAGTCCTAGAATCGATTCAATCTCCGTCATGGCCATAGCTGATAGTAGAGATGTGGGGTCAATTTTGAAACAAAAAGACGTAGATGAAATTTTCGAGAGATATAGGATTGATGAGGCTAAGTTTTCTCCCCAGCTGCCGTCGGGAGATCATTTATCTGCCCTGGACCCGCCGGAGGGTTTTTGCTCCGTCCACCGGGAGTACTTTGAGGTGGGGTTGAGATTACCTTTCTGTCCTGCTCTTCTGGCGGTGCTCCGGCACTATGGGCTAGGGGTATCTCAGATAGCCCCCAATGGCATTAGGGCCGTCATTGGGTTTGCGATTTGGTGTAGACTGCTAAATATTAGATTCAATGTAGATAAGTTTAGGTATTTTTATCATCGGGTAGGATTAAGAGACCATCCATACCGGTATTATTTTGCTAGAAGGCAGGGGAAGTCTTTCAGTATCCCTATTCTTCCTCCTGGTCGGGATTCTTTCAAACGGTGGAAAAAGAAGTTTTTCTACATAAGGAACGATGGTCACACCGAGTTTAGCGTGTGAAACACAGCCGATCTGGATGGTGATGAGCGTCCAGATCTACCAGATTCTTGGGTAGAGAAGATCCGGGAGCCGGGGTACTCTATTGAGTGGCAGAATCTGTATGATGACTGATTCTGGCGGCTGGTTTTGGGGATGCGGGCCCCGAGCCCTATGTGAAGTTTACAAAGAATGAGTGGCAGCCTTGTAGGGTTTACTTATGTTGTATTTTATATTATTGAAGTATCTATGTTTCTTGTTTAGCTGATCTCTCTATTGGTGTATGCAGTGGCTGACTTTGCCGATCTAATGGCGGGAGCAGAAAGAGAAGTGGCGGGTCGCCAAACTGTGCCAACCCCGGCGGTTCGAGAGATACCTGTGGAGGATCTGACTACTAAGGGTGCAGATGCCTCCCCCCCGAAACGACCAGAACGGACGCCCCCGAGGAGGTTACAAAGAGGGGTTGATCCTCAGGAAACCAACTCGTCAGAGGCCGACCTCTCAAGAGGGTCGGTCTTCAAAGAAGAGCAAGTCGAAGGCCCTTAAGGAAGGTCAGGAGGGGGCCTTCGAGCAGGAGCGGGTCAGCAGCATGTCTGACGAGGAGCTGGCAATCCTGGGTTGCAAAATAGTAGAACTGGTAAGTGTAGCCTATTTCTTTCTTTCTGGTGGTTTGATTAGCGATTGTCCTGATGTTTTATACTTGTTCAGGGTGGCACGATTGGCCAGGTGGTTTTTAGGAGGTTGAGAAAGGCCTCAGCTGACTCGGCTACCCAATCGGACAAGATCGCCGAGCTGCGGAAGAATAGGGATGAACTTAGGGCAGCCAGCCGCCTTAAGGATGTGGAGGTGAAAAACCTGCAAGCCCAGCTCCAGCCCCAAGAGAAAGAGTTGAAGGCCGTGGGGAGTGAGCTAGCCGAGGAGAAGAAGGGAAGGGAGCAGGAGGTTGGGGACCTCAAGGCGAGAGTGGCCAATCTGGAGACCAACATTGCGGCTCGGTGCGCCGAAGCCGTTCAGGAATACAAGGCTTCGGCTGATTTCACCGAGGCCCTTAAGGTGTTGTTGATTCCCATTCTCAATCATGGGTACACCTTGGGGGTGGATGAGGCGAGAGTTCAGTTCCCTGCACTTGCTCTGGATGCCCTTCCTAAGAAGGCTTACTATAAACCGGGGATGGACCTGGCCTACACTGAACGCGCCAAAGAATTCCGAGCGGGTGTGGATATAGTAGATAAGTATGTCCTCCAACCGGCTGCTGCGTCCGGGTCGGCCCCTCCCTCTGAGTCTCAAAAGAGTCATGCTCCTGACTTTTAGTCTATTTTTTGTTTTTGGTAGTTTATGTACTATGACTTTTGTTCATGATTATTGAAAAAATTATTTTGTTTTTGTGAATTTTGAATTGTAGGTATGTATGTATATGTATGTATGTGTTGGTTTTGGTTGTTTGTTATGGGTATGTATGTTGCCCCCAGTATGGTATTCACTATTGTTTTGTGAATGGCATATTCTCTTAGTAAAAATTGTCAGGCTTGGCTTGTGCGTTTGGTTCGCTCAGGTTTAGTTGGTTATGTCAATTCGGAGTTTGTGATTGTAATTTATGGTTATAGGACCGAGCTGTAAACTCGGTCATTCGGAAATTTAGCTTCATTCAAACGGTGTAATCGGACTGGACACCAGGCGGTCGCCTCTCATGCCAATTTAATAAGATTGTTGAGGAGACACTAAAGGATCTAGAATTTAGAGAGTGGCTAGATCCGATCATCTTTACCAAGAGTGCAAAGGTACAATGGTGAGAGGATCTAGGGCTCGGAGAACGAGCTAGATCCGACCGTTTTAGACTTGAATGTAAAATTATGATGGCGAGAGGATCCAGAGGTCGGAGAACAGAGACAGATCCGATCGCTTGAGTTAAGAAAAGTTATAAATGCGAGAGGATCTAGTTCTCGGAAAGTTGAAATATATCCGATCGCTTAAGTTAAAAGAAATTACGAAGGTGAGAGGATCTAGGGCTCGGAGAGCCGATCTAGATCGATCGCCTGATGAAAAATTACAAGGGCGAGAGGATCTAGAGCTCGGAGAGCCGATCTAGATCGATCGCCTTAACTAATGAAAAATTACAAGGGCGAGAGGATCTAGAGCTCGGAGAGCCGATCTAGATTGATCGCCTTAACTAATGAAAAATTACTAGGGCGAGAGGATCTAGATCGATCGCCTTAACTAATGAAAAATTACAAGGGCGAGAGGATCTAGAGCTCGGAGAGCCGATCTAGATCGATCGCCTGATGAAAAATTACATGGGCGAGAGGATCTAGAGCTCGGAGAGCCGATCTAGATCGATCACATTAATTAATGAAAAATTACAAGAGCGAGAGGATCTAGAGCTCGGAGAGCCGATCTAGATCGATCGCCTTAACTAATGAAAAATTACAAGGGTGAGAGGATCTAGAGCTCGGAGAGCCGATCTAGATCGATCGCCTAATGAAAAATTACAAGGACGAGAGGATCTAGAGCTCGGAGAGCCGATCTAGATCGATTGCCTGATGAAAAATTACAAGGGCGAGAGGATCTAGAGCTCGGAGAGCCGATCTAGATCGATCGCCTTAACTAATGAAAAATTACAAGGGCGAGAGGATCTAGAGCTCGGAGAGCCGATCTAGATCGATCGCCTAATGAAAAATTACAAGGGCGTGGGCTTGGAGGACCACAGAATAGGTACTAGACTTGGGTGATTTAAGGTAAATTTGCCCCTAATCAACTTAAAGTATTCTGGACTAAGTCAAATTAATCTTAGGCAACTTAAAACTGACCTTATGAAATAACTGTTTATGTGAAGTTTTTGAAGATGAGCGGGGCCAGGTTAGTACTGACTTCTCCTTTGAAAATGCGGCGATCTGGGTCAGGTTAGACAGACTTTTCATGTGTATTTGTTAAGGACGAGCGGGGCTAGGATAGTGCTGACTTCTCGTCTAAAGGCAAGGCGAGCCGGGCCAGGTCGGACTGACTTCTCGCGTGAGACTTTACTACGCAGTTTAAGTGTTTGTTCGATTCATAAAGTATATAAAACAAGACTTAACAAGTGGTCATGTTGGGACCAGGCAAAGGTGTGATTAATCAAAAAATAAATATTCAACATTAAAGCAAATGAAGTAAATAAAATAGAGAAAATCCCAGCGAATGATAGGAAAGTACGAGCAAGAATTAAAATGCAGAAATTAAAGATAGTTTGGAAAAAACGATAACCAACAAAGACTTGCCAAACATGTTAGGCGAAAGTGATTCATTTGCCCTTGATGGTAGCTGCGTAGCAACTTCGGGCGACTTCCAAGTCTTCTTTAATTTCGACAGACCCTCTACCGGTCGGGAACTTCAGGCTGATGTGCGCTGGGGAGATTATGGCTCGTAGATCGATCAGAGTGGCCTTCCCAAAATGATGTTGTACGCTGACGACGATTTGACCACGACATAATTGACCATGAGGGTCCTTCCTGACGAATCCTTCCCGAATGTTGTTGCGAGTCGAACCATTCCTAGTGGATGAATTGGGGGACCGTCAAATCCGAACAAAGGTGCTGAGACCGGAGTGAGCTCGGATTCCTTGAGACCCATTGCCTGAAACGCTGCAAAGTAGAGAACATTAACTGCGCTACCAGTGTCTACGCAAACTCTCTTAACCAGATTTTTGTTGACAACGATTTCAATGACTAGTCCTTCATTGTTAGGGATCAGGGGGAGAGGATCATTCGGCCCGTAGCCTACTTCTTGAATGAGGACTCGACTTCCCATGGCTGTCTGCCCATTGTCCAGTTGGTTACTTGAGTTGTTGATCTCTAAACTATTGCCAGGGCCTCCCACAATGGTGTTGATGGTGTTGATCGGGTGGTTGTCCGCTGGCTGACCCTTATCGGGAGACAGCTCTCTTCTTCGCTGGGGCTCGCCTTGTCGGCCCCGATCACGACCATAGTTTCTCTGCTGGTAATCTCGCTGTCCTCGGCGTTCGCCATAGCAGGGTCGATCCACGACCTCATCTAGCTTTCCCTCTGCAATCACTGCTTCCACATCACGATGGAAGTCTCTGCAATTGTCCAATTCATGCCCAGTGTCTTGATGGTAGGTACAAAACTTGCTCTGGTCCCTTCTCTCCAAGGGGCTTCGAAGCGGCGTAGGTGTTTTCGCCAAACCCTTTCTTTCCATGATCGCCAACACTTGTTCCCGAGGCCGATTTATCACAGGGAAGTCTCTTGGATGCAAGGCATTTCTCTTTTCAGGTCGGCCCGTGGCCGAACCGCTTGCACGATCTCCATACGACTTTCTCTTCTTATCGGATGTGTCTTCTTGCTTGTCTTTCTTGGGGTCGGACTTCTCCACTTCTCGTTTTACCCGATTAGCTTCTTCCCCTTGACAATGTTTAAATGCCACTTCCAAACACTCTTCCATGGAGGTGGGAAGCCTGCTGCTTAGTTTGGCGTATAGCCTGCCCTCGCGTAGCCCCGCCACGAAGGATGTGATTCGGACTTGATCGTCAGCGTCCCGAACTTGCAGCGATTCTTCACTGAACCTCTTAAGGTATTGTAATGCAGTCTCGTCTTTCTTCTGTTTGATGGCGAACAGATGGGTAGCATTTTTCTGGAATGGCCTGGCGGTAATGAACGTGTTAAGAAACATCTTTCCCAATGTGTCGAAGCTGTAAATCGTCCTTGGGGGTATCTTCTTGAACCATTCCCGAGCTCGACCAATGAGTAGCGCAGGGAATGCTTTGCACTTCATCTCCTCCGGGGCACAGACGAGATTCATGTGCATAAGATATTGGAACAGATGATCCTGGGGGTCCTTGGTTCCGCCGTAGGGCTCCAATTTGGGGATCTTGAACCTTGCTGGTCGCGGATAGTTATCGATCTGCTCAGAAAAAGGGGACTCGAGTGCTAGGAGCATCGACTTTCTTCCGGCTATCACCTCAAGTTTGGCGCGAGCCGCTTCCACGGCTTGAGGGACGACCAACTGCCTTTGCAGGTTTGAAGATGACGACCGGTTCTCTTTCCTGCTATTCTTACGCTGTGAGGGAGGTGTTGGCTGCCATGACCCGTCGTTGGGATCATCTTCTTCCTCTGGCTCTGGGAATTTTCTCCAGACGGGTCTCTGTTTGAGTGATTCATGTCCTGTGAATTTTTGTTGAGGGGACCTTCTTCTTCCAGACCTTCCCAATCCCCATCTTCTTCATCCTCTTCTGCCAAGACGGCATTGAGAACAACAGCTTTAGCGGATTCATCCAAGGCTCTAAGTTGATCAACTAACGCCTGATGGGTTGCGTCGAGAGAGACATTTTCCTGCTAGGGCTGATTCTGGTTGTTAGCGTCTGACTCTGATGAGTTGTTAGCACCATTACCATTAGCAACCTGTTGTCTTGTGGTCACCATGTTTGTCCTGAAGCTTTTCCTGGGATTATGAATCAAAAGAAGGCCCTCCTTCTAGCGCCAATTGACGATCCAAAAATCGTCAAGGTAATCCTCTAAACTCGCCTCCTTGATTATAACTTAAGGATGCTTCAAGACCACAGAAAGAACGATTATGGAGGGGGTGACTTGATTGGTTTTAGACTGCACATGAGATGTCGTTTCTCAAGCTGCCTACGTATCCAACTGTTGAATTGGAATCAAGTCTCCGTAGTTCCTTAGGGACAGTTTATATAGAGGGGCTTATGCCCTAGGGTTTAATGTGGTGTGTATGTGATTGACACTGATTAACGTATTCCCTAAGGAAGAAGATTATGATTGAGTGATCTCCATGATTGTAGGAGATAATTATGGTATTCAAATATTAGCATTAAGTGAGATTCAAGCGTTTATTATTCAGGATTCTATAATAGTTATCTGGTTATTAGGCAAACGAGGCATAAGATTAAAGACAAGTTTTGTCAGAGATATACTGAGATGGTGGAGTCGGCTTATAGAGATCGGGGACAATGACCGAGCTCTTATCACCACAAAAGTGTACAAGTCCAAGGACCTAGTCCGATCCAGGAGATCGACAGGGATCGCAGTGCCGACTACTAGAAGTTCAGTGCCCGACCTCTCTCCGACCTGTTAGAGACCGAAACGATCCGATCCAACGGCGGTCGGACACACGGGGATCAGTGGTGACAAAAACGGATGGGCGAGCCCCCTAGGCTCGTCTCTAGGGAGTCAAAAGTGGTTTCTTTCCCTGAGTCAAGTGTTGAGCCACCAAAGAGGTGCCATCTGGGCGTGCCCATTTTCTGGCAGCATCAGTCACTTTTTAGCTTCAAATTAGTCTTTTTTTGGATGAATCTGGACATCAAATGTGACAGTTAAAAAAACGGAGAAAGTAAAAGAAAATAGTTAATCCTTTGACTTAACATCAAAATGACAATAACATCTCTTGAATATAATTGATGCAAGAAAATACAATAAATAATGCTTTGAAATTTTAATTATGACATATTAGAAGAATTTTTATTCTTAACAACTACGATAATTAAATAAAAATAGATGAAGTAGTAGTAGATTATTATTTTCAATAATAATAATAACTATTATTAGGGAATCTAGTAGTGTTTTGGGGTATCGGAAAATTAACATTTGAAAGTCGGTAGTGTTTTGTTTCCAATAAGCCTTCCCGTGGCGAGCCTCTTGTCTAGGGTGCTGATCCCGTTCTGGATCCTGCAATGCCCGTATTTATTTTCTTCAAAGTCAATTCCCATTCATGCACACTTCGATAGCGTTGACTTGTTTAATTACGTACCATAAAAATAGGGAAATATTTGTGCGGTTGAATAGGAAAATAGTTATGTGGTATCTTTATACGTGTGGAGATATCATGTTGTTTAATATGTATCACATAGTTTTATTCTGTATTTAAATTATATGGTTATGATCGTTTCATCCTTCACTTCATTTCAAAATTCTACTTTCACACAAGTATTTCCCATAAAAATAGGGGGGTTCTATTTGGACCCCCCTATTTACTACTTGCACCAATTTACTACTTGTACCACAAAAATTACTTGGGACACATGATTTTTTATATAGGGAAGTCGATCTGCTGGTGTTCCTTGTGGAACACCAACGTCGATCATGATGGCGTTGGTGTTCCACAAGCGAACACCAGATGTACCGACGCTCCTATATAAAAAGTGTTAAATCTTAGAACGTCGGTCCATGACTTTTCATTTGGTGTTCTACAGTGGCATACCAACGTCGGTGTCACCGACGTTGGTATGCCACTAGGAACACCAGTGTGAGTGACGTTTTTTTCACCCGAAAAAATATTCATTAATGTGGTGCAAGTAGTAAAAAGGGGGGTCCAAATAGAACCCACCTAAAAATATGGGAAGTGGTATTGTTAGGGCAGATATTGGTAATGTGAGGGCAATTTTTAAATTACACAATGGTAGATTTCAAAAATTGTTCTGGCATTAACGTCCGAATAGTGATAGTGCCACAACATTATGCCCAACACATTTATTTTGAAATCATTGATTATCATGTGGGGCCTATTGAATCATATGAGTCCCATAAAAATAAATGGCTTAAAAGTGGGAATTTTTTTTTCAGGCCCTGTCAGATGTCAGAATTTTTTTAGGTATAGCATTACATACGGGGCCGAAAATAGGTTGTCCTCACGTATACCTACGGGATTTGACATTCACGGACTTATTATGTGCGGGATTTGGCAACTTTCCGTATATAATGTCAGAAAAAGCTATGTACGGGACGAATTCCATTTCCCGGACATACTACATACGGAATTGAAGTTTCCCGGGACTATTATGTACCGGAATCCATATAAAACAATTTGATTTCCTTATGTCAGGGGCAAGTGGGCTTTCCCGGACATAGGACATACACAATTGTTTATTCCCGGGTGTATTATGTGTGGAATTTGGTACAAGATTCAACATAGTGAAATAAAAAATTATATACAGGGCGAATTCAAATTTCCGGACACCACCACCTCCAACGGCACTGCCTTCAACAATTTGGCCAAAACCACCACCATCAAGATCAGCATCCGCCAAATCACTACCAAAAACATCATCATAGTCTGACATCCTTGCAAGCCTGACCACCACCGGTAATTTTTATTTTATTTTATTTTATTACGATGCGGCATAATAAAATTTTAATCAGAGAATGAAGAAGGTGAATGGATTACTATGTCCGGAATTACTGCGAACGTACGGGATTTGAATATTTCATACGGGAATCAGATTTGAAGAGGGAAGAGTTAGATCTGAATCAGATTTTTTGTGAAGAAGAAGGGGAAATAGAATCCCGTACGAAAGAAGGGGAAATAATTCATTCCGTATGTAAGATAATTACATCTCGCCGTATGTACTACATCCGGTAAAAATGATTTCCGGATCTATTATGTCCGGGAAGCCATCCCCGCCCCGGACATAAGGGATTTCAAAAACAATCATATGCGTATGTATTACACCCGTGAAACATGAATTCCGGACCTAATGCACCCGGGAAAAGGAATTCGCCCCATACATAGGTTTGTTTGATGTTATATATGGAACCACATATTTCTCACACATAATAGGCCCGTGAATGTCAAACACCGTACGTATACGTGAGAACAACCTATTTTTGGCCCCGTGTTTAGAGTTATACCTCCAAAAAAATTTAGGTCTCTGACAGGACCTGAAAAAAAAAAATTCCCCCTTAAAAGTATGTTATTTCATTTGTTGTGCAGATTTTGTTGAGGTACAAATATTTCTCCTACAATTATATATATGCCTTGGATTTATCGCTAGCCTAAAAATATGGAAATGTTGATAGAATTACATCTACAATAATACAGACTAAGGATCGTACATCCAGCCATAGTATCTGATTGATGTGTTGGTTCACCTCTCGAAAAGCCGCTAGCCGCTGCCTATGATACCCTAACAAATATAGAGTACAGAGGAGAGAGAAATATTTTGATATGTGAGTCTTCTGGCCTTTGCCTATTACTGAAAGAATGTCTTCTGATGGTACACAGCCTCGCTTTATATAGGCGAGACAAAAGGACCCACTGGCTTACAGAATACTCTAGATTAAAAACTCTAGTCATCATAGGGTGCAATTTGATCCGTTTTGAGAGGATCCATATTACTATTTATTATTCTCAATTACAATGATTTATGGTTGGCTTGGTTGAACTAAAAAAAATAAATTATTCAGGCTCTGTTTAGAAAAACCCAACTCAATTCGACAGCCAGCAGTTGCCGGACTAGCCTTCCTTGCCTTCAGCCTAGCTGCCTTGTCTTAGCTAGCCCGGTGCAGACTCGAAAGTATCATAAAACATGAGACACTTGGTCGAGTTTGCTTCACTTTTATTTAGTTCTAATGTCCCTTTCTATATTACTGATTTAATTAATTAATAAACCAATTATTTGCCAACAATAATATTATAATAACTAGAGGGCAACAAAATTATCTTTATTACGTAAATGATAATTCTTACATTCTATCACGTAGCCCGAATAGTTATGTTAGCACAACATTATCGAGTGTTTACAAAAATTTGCATGCCCAAAGTGTCGCTCTATGGTTTATTAATATGCTTCAACTAATCGATACTAGTACAAGAATTATGGCGGTCGTGTTCTATTAATTTGAATATTTTCTTTGCACAATTTTGATGTACAATACAAACTAGTCAAGCAACTTAATGAACGAACTTAACAGAAATGTCATTCAGGTCCACTCAAAATGTGTTCCAAAAACAACGTCCACAAATACATGAAACCAAAATACGCGTATAGTCATGTAACAAAATGAAAACAGTCTTATTGTAACGTTAAGGTAGCATTGTAACGTGAAGGTAGCAACAACGCAAATCAGAAAACACATCAACAAATGAGCCCCATATTGACTACATAATCCTTAAACACAGTAAGAGTCAATCATTTCCTCATGGGATCAACAATCATCTCAAAAGTGATAGCATGCTCAAGGGTGATATATCCTCTCTGAATATGATCTTTAACTACCACATACTTTATGTCGATATGCTTAGCTCGACTTTCACTTTCATTGGTTTTAGCAAAGTTCACTACAGCTTGACTGTCACAATAAATATTTCATGGTCTCTCAACATAACCAACTACTTTAATACCACGAAGAAAATTCTTCAACCACAAAGCATGTGTATTTGCTCCATAACAAGAAATAAACTCAGCTTCCATAGTGGATGAAGCAGCAATAGGTTGCTTTACACTTCTACATGATACAACAACACTTGGTTATAGGAAAATATATCCAAATATAGACTTATATGAGTCCGCACGTCCTACCTAATCAGCATCACAATAGCCAACAATCTCTAAATGATCGGTGTGCATGTATGTTAGCTTGAAGTCCTTGGTACCTTGTAAGTACCCAAGCATTCTTTTGGTAGTTTCCAATGATCCATGCGAGGATTGCTTTGATATCTGCCCAACATGTTGATTGCATAAGCAATATCAGGTCAAGTGCAGACATGTGCATACATAATGATCCCAACGAGAGAATCATAATGAACATTTCTCATTTGATCTCTTTCCAATGCATTCTTGGTACATTGTTCAAGACTGAACTTATCCCCTTTAACGGTAGGTGAACATATGGGTCTACAATTTTGCATATCAAATCTTTTCAAAACTCCGTCGATATAGGCCTTCTAAGATAATCCCAGTGCCCTTATGGATTTATCGCTACGGATCTCAATTCCAATGACACAAGACGCCTCACCCATATCCTTCATATCAACATTCTGACACAAAAACATCTTATTTTCATGCAGTAACCCAAGTCACTACTTGCAATTAAAATATCATCCTCATATAGTACTAGAATTATAAACTTGCTCCTACTCACTTTAAGGTATATACATTGATCCACCACGTTCTCAACAAAACCAAAAGATGAGATTACATTGTGGAATTTTACATGCCATTGATAGGAAGCTTGTTTATGCCCATATACGGATTTATAGCTTGCAAACAAGCACTTCTCTTTTATCAAAACCATCAGGTTGGTACATGTATATTGTTACAATATATGAATGAAGGAATACTTGATGGAAGAGAATGTGCAGCTAGATATCATCAATCAGCTGAGTATCAGACACAGCAGCTAGCTGAGTGAGACAACGGATTCAACAATCAGCTGAGTATCAACTCAGCAGTCTTAGGCAGTTATTCTGTTGTGCTTTAACATACCTTTTAACTGATTCATGTGGTGTATGACATTATAAATAACCAATGATTAGAAGCATTGTAACTTAACTCATTCATTATTCTTTGAGCAATAAAATTTTGCATTATATTTTGTTGTGTTCTTCAATTACGCAACGTCAACATGGCAGCAGAGCTGAAAGCTTGAGAGTTTCAATTGCTTTTCTGTTTGTACTCTGTTTTAAGAAGAAATTTGAGATTTTTCTTCATTTTCTTGTGTTTTGCATAGATGTTTTTAGAGAATTATATGTCCATTCTGAGTTCTTGATCATTTTCTAATCATTTGTTGGCATATTCTGGTGTGGATTTCATTTTCTTTACAGTCATGGCAGCGAAGAAGCAAGAGCTGAGCCCTTCCAGTCCATTCTATGTTCAGCCAAATGAGAATCCATCTATGGCGTTTGTGCAACCCTTGATGAATGACAACAATTATAATCCTTGGAAGATATCCATGGAGATGGTGTTAATCACCAAGAACAAGTTTGGCTTCGTAAACGGCACAATAAATAGGCTATAAGCAGAATCAGTAGACTTTCATGCTTAGAGGAAATGTGATACTATGGTAAAATCTTGGATCTTGAATTTTATTGAAAATACCATTGCATAAAGTTTAATGTACTTCTAGAGTGCCCAAGCAGTTTGGAAAAATTTGGTTGATAGATTTTCTAATGTTGATGCCTTGAGACTTTCTAGTCTTCTTGAAGAGACGCATGAAGCAAGATGCTATTTCTTTGAATCAATATTTCACCAAGCTAATGGTTCTTTGAGAGGAAATCAAGACTATTAGGCCTATGCCTAGCTTTCCAGTGATCTATGGTGTCATTGTAATGCCATTAACACCTTGGTGGATCACATGGAAGCATAGTAACTGGGTAATTACTGAAGTGTCCTCGGTCAAATCGAAGAGGTGAGTATATGGGTATTGGCTTCACTGATTATATCAAAGACCATGGTATTTTTTACCAACTTTTATCACCCATGACACCTCAACAAAATTGTTTATGATGAGCTATGCATCCCAGCAAAACTCTTTCTGGTGATATGCACTACTTACAACGGTTCACATATTGAATGTGGTTTCATCAAAGTCTATCGAAAAGACACATTTGGAGTTGTCAAACACATGTGCTGGAAGACAAGACTAGCAAGTTACAATCACGTACGTAAGTACGTATGTATGTAGACTATCCTAAAAGAACGACATGAGGTATGTTTTATGATATGGACTAATGCCACAGTTATTGAAGCTAGTTATATGACAAAATTCAAGCCTCGAAGTAGTACTACTCGAGGAATTACTTTCTAACTATGTCAGACTATTGGCAACACGTTATGTCACAAATAACACTAATAATGCCATGATGATCTATTTTCCTTTCAGGGGCTATGAGTGATCATGATGAGGATAAAGGGATTGTGGCAATGAACCAAGAGATGGAGTCTATGTACTCTTTCTCAGTCTGGAAACTTGGGGATTGCCCTGAGTGTGTACGGCCATAGGCAGTAAAAGGATCTACAAGTGAAAAAGATGTGTGGATGGGAAGGTTGAAACCTTCAAAGCTAGGCTTGTGGAAATGGGTTATACCTAGAAAGAGGGAGTCAATTGTGAGTAGACTTTCTCGCTTATAGCCATGCTAAAATCCATTTGCGTCGTCATTTCTATGGGAGATGGATGCTATGATGTCTTTTCTGAATGTGTATCTTGACGAGGAAATGTATACATGCAGCAACCAGAAAGAGCTCAGTGAAAAATGTCAATAACAGAAAGTCTAAAAGTTGCTTAAGTCCATTTATGGGTTAAAGCAAGTATCTTAGTCTTAGAACCATTGATTTGATGATACGATCAAGTCCTACGGTTTCGTATTGAATCTTGGTGAGCCTTTGTATACAAGAATCATTGGGAATGTATTCTTAGTGTTATATGTTGATGATATCATGCTCATTGAGAACAATAAGGGGATGTTTTCAAAAGCAAATAGTTGGTACATATTTCCAAATAAAGGATTTGAGAGATTCAAGCTATTTTCTAGGGATCCAGCTCACTACGGATCGGACGAACATGCTATTGGCTTTGTCCGAGGCATCTTATAGATAAAATGATACTATGCTACAATATGCAAACTGCAATGAAGGGTGTTCTACCAACTTTTATGGCATAGCTCTCTCAAAGAAATGTTTATCCTCTAACCCCTAAAGAGATAGAGAACATGGGAAATATTCCTTACGTATTTGCGGTTGGAAGCCTGATGTATGCTATGTTGTGTACTAGGCAGGACATCTGCTATGGAAAATGATTGGTTAGTCGATTTAAGTCAAATCCAAACATGGAGCACTAGACGATAGTGAAGTGCCTTCTCAAGTATCTTAAGAGAACGAGAAATTATATTCTTATGTATTCGAGAGTAGACCTGAAAATTACTGGCTACAATGTATTCGGGTGTAGACCTGAAAATTACGTCTACACTGGTTCCGACTTTCTGGTGGATAAGGATGATCGTAGTCGATCTCGATCCTAATGTTTATTGTTAGTGGTAGAGCCGTTTTATGAAGAAGCGTTAAACAATATAGCATCACCAATTCGGCCATGGAAGTCGAATACATAGAAACTTTAAAGCAGCCAAAGAGGTGGTGTGACAACAATGGAGCGGTGTTGAATTCCAAGGAGCCTCTCAGTCACAAGAGGTCAAAGCATATTAAGAGAAAATACCATCAGATTAGAAAGATCGTGTAGAGAGGCGGCATGTCGCTCCTAAATATCATCTCAACTGACAAGCTTGTGCTCGATATACAGAAACCCGAATCCGGATCCGATCCATAATTGGATCGACAGATCTGATTCTCAGCACCAATCGAGACGCTCGATCATGCACAGTGGAAGCTAAATTAGATTCATTTACGATCTTACCACGAGATGATTCTCATAATAAATTAATCTACAAGAAAGTTAGTAGATTTACCCCAACTGGAGACAAATAGGCAATCGACCAAAGGGAGAAGCCGTGATCTTCCGGATTGTATCTCCTAGCGACGACTGGTGGACGTCGATCCTCGCCGTAGAACCTCCTCGAATATGGACAAGAAAAAAACCCTAGTTTTTCTCCTCTTAATGACTAAGGCAAGAAACTAATTTTTCTTCCTTTATTTTCAAGTGTGGTGCAATTTTTGATCTATTATTGTGTTGGGAGGAACTCTCTTTATATAGGAAAATAACTAGTCAAGAGAGTTATCATTTTCATACCACAATTACCTATTCCCACAAGGAAAAGATATTTGCCAAAAGATAAGAGATAATTTCCAAAAAATCAATCTCTTATTTTTCCATTAATTATCCAACAAATAGATAATCAATTAATTATCCACAAATAGATAATCAATTAATTACACATGTGACATAATCTAGGAAAATTTCTTCTCATAATTTATCCATAAATGTGGCGCCACCAATTTGTCATTTTTTTAATAGAAAATATCTTTTCTATTTTACATATTATTTACCAAATAAATAATATTGCATATTCATTAAATAGACCAACTATTTAATTTATTCTCGAGGTTCCGTAAAACGAGAAAACACTAGCGTGTTAGGAGCCAACCCGGGGACCATGGACCTATAACCAGTTGCTACAATAAATTGAATAAAATATTCATCGAACGGAATATTTCTACTCAACTCATTAATTCCGGAATTACGCCACCATAAATCTGAAACTGAACTCTATCGATTATAGATATAACTTATTCTCAAAACGTCGAGTTGAGTCGATAAGTGTCCATTGATATAATCATTACATACAAACTAACCCTCCATAGACTATCTGTAAAGAAGCGGGATTATTTCCATAGACCTTCTTCAATACATCTTATCCTTGTTCACCATTAAACCAATAGTGATCAATTAGTTCATAACCAATACGAACTCCCGGGATCGATCAGTTTCTAGGATTAACAAATAAGGGGATTGTCTTTCTACTTCCCGCAGGAAGGAATGGATTCCATATCTGTGAGACACACAGTTCTCACTCATTCCAGAATAGTGCCAACGTGAAAGTGATTCGGACCGCGCCTCTTAGCGATCCTTAACGAACACATCAAACCCTATCCTGAAACAAGTAGGAGTCTGCAATCACTTCAGGATTAAGGTTAATCCATCTATGATCATCTTGTGATTTAATAAGATTTCTCAATCACGGAATTGTATGAGAAATGTAGATTAAATCGGTCCAGTCCTATATGACTACATCATATATAAATGCCCCACTTAGATAACCAATATCGACGGTCAGGATAAGACGTTCACACCATAAAGTGTTCTGGGCGCATTAATGGTGGTTTAATCAATAGACCCCATACTTTGATTAAGTTCACCACGGACTAACAACATAAACTTAATCCTCGCGTGCGTCACACACTAAGTTATATGGCTACATATGATACAACTTAGGGGTTTCAGTAGTGTGTTACTTACAAGCACAAAGCAAGTAATAATATGAGAATAAATCTGTCATTTATTGATTCTAAAAACAAATACATAAATTGTCTTTCGGGCGTTACTTCCAACAGCTTGCTGATCCATTTACCAAGACATTGGTATCTAATGTTGTTGACAAGTACTTGGAGATATGTCTCATCTACTTTAGAGCAAGTGGAGAATGTTGTACATACGATAACAGAGTGCTCTGAAAAAATTTGTCCTAAAAGGCGAGTGGGAAATTGTTATAGGTCTAGTGCCTGAAAGACAATTTATTGTAATTGTTTTTATTATCAATAATTGATATATTTATAAATCATCTTATTATTTCTTTGTGCTTGTAAATAATATTCCACTAAAAACCCCAAGTCGACCATATACGTAGTCATATAACTTAGTGTGTGATAAGCGTGAGAATTAAGTTTATGGTGATACACTTAAATTGTTTAGTCCATGGTGAACTTAATCGAAGTATAGAGTCTTTTGATTAAAGCACCATTGATGCGCTCAGAACACTTCCTGGTGTGACCGTCTTATATATCCGGACTGTCGATATTGGTTATCTAAGTTGGGTATTTATATGTGATGTAATCATATAGGACTATGACCGATTTAATATACATTCTCATATAATTTCGTGATTTAGAAATGTTATTGAATCATGAGATGATCATATATAGATTAATTTTAATCCTGAAGTGATTGCGGTCTCCTACTTGTTACAGGATAGGGTTTGATGTGTTCTTTATGGGTTGCTAAGTGAAATGATCCGAATCACTTTCACGTTGGCATTATTTGGGAATGAGTATATGTGAATGTGTTTCACGGATATGAAATCCATTCCTTCCCGCGGGAAGTAGAAAGACAGTCCTCTTCTTTTTTAATCATAGAAATTGATCGATCCACGGAGTTCGTATTGTTTATGAACTAATTGATTACTAGTGGGTTAGTGGTAAATAAGGATAAGATGTAATGAATTATTCTACGGAAACTTTCCAACTTCATTACGGATAGTGTATGGATGGTTAGTCTATAAGAAATTATCATATCAATGGACACTCAATAAACTCGACAATATTGAGAATAAAAATATCTATAGTCGATAAAGTTCAGTTTCAGATTTTTGGTGGCGTTATTACTGTTCGATAAATATTTTTATTCAATTTATTGGAGCTACTGGTTACAGGTCCATGGTCCCGGTCTCCCGGAGTTGGCTCATAACATGCGAGTGAATTCTCGTATTTTGTAACTTCGATAATAAATTAATTAGTTGTTCTACTTGATGGATATACAATTTATTATTTAGTCATTAAACAAATATAAAATAGAAAATACATTTCCTATTAATCTCATGGCATAACGTCGGCGCCACATTTAACTAATTTTGGAAAAAAAAAATTCTCGTGATCATTTATAATTAGAAAAATATAATTATTTGTGTGTTAAATAATTATAAATAAGACATAGTTTTCTTATTATAAAATAATTTTTTTCGTAAGGGAAAAAATATCTTTGGTGGGTAGGAAAACTCTTTTGAGTTCACAACGGTTATTATGATATATCAAAAGATTTTCTCCCAAAAACAACCGAAATCCCATGAGCTAATCCAAAATCACCTACTCGATTGATAAGCATAGCTTTTATAGCTGCTTTATACATGGTAAATCTCACTCTGCGTCGCTTTAGTGGAAAAAAAAAAGCAGAATTATGTTTTCTTGTCTTAGCCATCGGGAGCAAGAAAAAATAAGGTTTTTCTTGTGCTTATCCGGGAGATTCGAATAAAAATAAAATAGTTTTATCACTCATGCAAAAATATTAAAAATCTATCATTCTTCTTAATTGATGAAATGTTGTTGTCATTCTCCCTCATTCCCCCAAAACTTTAATGCATTGAGTCCTTACCTAGATATTCCAGGTTGTTAACTAAGAATTTTCTTCCACAACAAGATAGAACTCATCCCCTGCAAATTATAATCAAAAATTACTTAAAGATTATTAGTTGAAAACACTAAATTCTATGGATAAGATGTTAGAACTTAAGAACATGAAATGATTCTTACAATACATGATGATGACATAAAGATCGATGAATTTGAGCCGAAATGCTGCAGTATTTTTCCATAGAAGTTGAGAGGAACTTAAGAGAAAGTTTAGGAATACTTTAAAGAAAAATGAAGGAAAATGATGGTTTTAATTGGTTTTTAATATTTCAAAACCGAAGGGACACCAGAAAACCAACCACAAATTCTAGGGAGTAGTTTGAAATGAGAAGTTATGTCTGCAAGCCTTGAAGCTAGCACTGCGCCTATGCCCCACCCGGAATCACCGGACTTCCGGTGGCCAATTAGTACATTTGAAAACTAATTATGATATTTCTGACATGAAAAAGGTTACATTTATTGGGATATGACATCATTGTGTGTCAAATAGGTGGTCCAATGCTTGAGAAAGATTTACTAAAAGTGAAACAAGAAACAAAATTGAAAATATGAACTACAACAGCGTCATTACACAATAAACTCAATTCCACTCTCTATGGTGAGCAGTTTTTATTTTATTATTTTATTACATTACAAATTATCAGCATTTTGTTGGCCCTTGAAAATTTCAGTCAAGCTTACAAAACATGGAAAAGAGACATCATTATTTCAGATATTCTTATTAAACCCTTTCTTCCGGCTTAGCTAGGCCGGCGAACCAGACAGACGTCTCCTAGTGGCATTGGAAACCGACACCTGACCAAGCTTATCTGCTTCCGTTGAATCCAAGCGTTCATTTAGTGGCATGTAGTGCCTCAACCAAACACCCGTATACACCTGCAATCAAATCAGACAGTGAGTAGAAGCAAACACTGCAGCAGGAAAAAAAAAAAGACATAAACACCTAGTTGATATAGCAGTCAAAGTTGTCGCTGTGTGCTGTGTGTTCGAGCCTTTGAAAAAGCATCTTATAGAAAGTGGGATGCTTCATGCTTGTGTGCAGCGGGGATGACTTGATAGTTGATACAGCACGGAAAGCTGTAGGTCATGGTTTTGAACCGTGGAAACAGCCTCTTATAAAAATATAATGTAAGGATGTGTGCAGTAGTCTTAAATAAAAAGGTCTTTTCCGTGCCAATGGGAAGCTCGTATTGGTGATCAGACTCTGCAGGCATGACCCGGACCAAACTCCGGATTAGTTGGACCAGTAGGTTCCGGATACCGGGGGCTTTAAGCAAAAAAAAAAAAAAAAAAAAAAAAAAAGAAACAGGCATGTCTTATGCAACCAATACTTCTTCATATTCCAAATGCTTGTCCGAAATTAGAAAACTATCGCAAAGGGAAGGACCGAATCGTAGTAAAGAGTAATGCGAAGATCTATTTTCACCAAAGCTTTAGGGAATGGAAACTGTGTACCACACAGAAATCATAATGAATGACAAAGAACAAACCTGTGCAGGCCTCATTATTTTAGTGTCGGGGTCATCTAGTGACTCTCTCCAATGAGATAAATAGCCAGCCATCCGCGGTATTGCAAATAAAACCGGGAAAAATTCGGTAGGGAAACCCATAGCCCTAATGCAATAAACAGCATGTAAATATAAAAGCCAAACTCAAACAAAGTAATTATCACAGGGCAAAATCCGTTGGTACCTATAGATTAACCCTGAATAGAAGTCAACATTGGGATAAAGCTTGCGCTTCACAAAGTAGTCATCTGATAATGCAGCTTTCTCTAAAGCAACTGCAACCTGCAGACGACAACACAAAGGTTATGGAACAGAGTCGAGAATCCACAGAGGACATCAAGGCAAAGATCAACAAACATCATCTTTCAAGTCCTGCTCCCTCGAGAAGAAAACACAAGTTTGGCAATCGGCAACCACCATTTACTGGTTGGCAGCCTATGAATAAGTTGTTCTATACGCTTCATTTCACTATATTCCATTCGCTAACAAATAACTTATCATCATTAAACTTATAAAGCTCTCCAAATGGTGGAATTCTTGGGAAGAAGCAAAACATACTTGCTAACAACACCTTGAGGTCAGGTGTAATGTGAAGACATGTGATTAACATAACCCAGCCAAAATCAATTTAGAAAAATTTGATAACATTTCTAGCCATTCTCCATTCCTGGGTACACCTTCTTTCTAATAAGTGAGGTGGTATATTTTTCTGACTGAACATTCAGCCCACAAATACATTAGATACATGGAAGAGAAAATACACCTCAATTAAAGGATCCCGACCAACAATGGAGAACACTTCATCTGCCAGCTTCCGGATGACCTTGGCACGAGGATCATAGTTTTTGTAGACACGGTGCCCAAATCCTGACATCTTACGCCTCCTACAGGAAGACAATTTTCAAAATCACCATCAGAAAAGGACCATAGATTAAACGCATGAATTGGCCAAAGAGTAATTTTTCACCAAACTTAAGGAAGGTCCTGAATGATATTTTACCTATTCTTCACTCCCTCTATAAAGTCTGGAATGTTGTCAACAGTTCCAATCTCACTTAGCATCTTAAGCACAGCCTAAAGAGAGGAAGATCATGTATTTATTCACCGCTCAATACTATAGATACTTTAAAAGAGTAACACAATTTAGACAAGTGGAACAAGTTAAATGTGGGACTGCTGAAAACCAATCAGTAAACTCAAAGTATGGGGCAAAACATCTGTATTAAGTACCTCATTAGCTCCGCCATGAAGCGGACCATACAGTGCTCCCACTGCTCCAGCCAGAGCAGTGTATACATCAACACCACTACATTCATTCAAAACGATATATGTCAACAGGCTTTCATACATATTCTGTCTGAGTGAAAATTCAAAAAATAAAGCATACCTTGATGCAAGATGCCGTGCAGCAGCTGTGGAACAATTCATTTCGTGTTCCGCATGTAGTACAAATAGAATATCGAGGACACGAGCAAGTCGAGGATTGGGTTTATATGATCTATTACCCCTGAAAATTTGAACAGACATAATTTCATTAAATTCGCCTCCAGCACAGACATACACAAAAAAAAAAAAAAGAGAGAGAGAGAGAAACTGTTATGGACCTAATTATGAGAAAGCTGACTACAAATGAGGCAGTATTAACACATTTTTTATGTCAATTATTAGTTACTCCAAGAAACTTAACATAGACAACTACATTCACAAACTCCAACATAGATAGGAACATACAATGAATCTAGCATGTATAGAAAGTTCTCTGAGTAAGAGAGATTGTTGGAAGGAAGAACAGGTGGCCGGCCCGCCATTCTCAAGTAAGCTGCAGCTGCAATTGTGGGAGCCTGCAAATGCAGTTCATAATTAATTCTTCCTCAGTGAGACCCACAAGAATATTTGACAAAATAACAAAAAACGACAAAAGTGAAACGCACAACAAAATACCAAAATCTCACATAAAGTTACCAACCTTCCCAAGTATGCGTACGATTTGCTTATCTCTAACTTGTTTAGAGTTGTACAAATCCTGGCCCTGATTGAAATCATAAGACATAGCAAAAATAAACCCAAAAGCATATACATGAAGAAGTAAGAACTAAGAACACTCTCATGTTGACAAGAATATCAAGCAATTAATCTAGATGAGAATGACAAAAAAACAAGCAGAAAATTTCCTTACACGCAGAGCAGGATTTGCATCAGGATGGAAGATAGAGAGAGCACTCATTGCACTGACAAGGACCCCCATGGGATGGGCATCATGGGGCATTGCTTGTATTATATCCTGCATAACAAAGAGAACATTGACTTTTTATTATATATAAGCCAAAAGAAAAAATGAAAATAAAAGCAAAACTTAATCGAAAAAGAATGATAAACAAGAATCAGACTAAATGACTTGAATTACTATTTACTCGGAACCAGTTCGTACTTGTCTAAATTTAGCATGTTTACTTTGTTGAACCAATTAGAAGTTCAGAGGTGCATCCCCATATGCTTTGCAAAAGTGGTTTATCTTTAAAAAAGCGATATTCACTTTGAAAACTTGATTCATTGTTGTAGGGAGAAGTCTTTCTCTAGCAGGTTATAAAAAGCAAAAAAGAAATAAACCCAGTTAAGCAGTTCAGTTATGATCCCAACAAATTTTCAGGCTTGTCAGATTATCTCGGAAATTTTCGTAGCACCACAAATCATAATTAAAATGTCATTATAGGTGAAAATGATTAGGGAGAGAGAAGGTTCTAGGCATGCTACCAGCTGCACAAGAGATAACGGTAGTCTTAGCAGATTACCTAAAGCTGACAGATTATTCAATCAGAATATGCAGGGATGTGCAGACAATAAATGCCGAAATGTACTAAACAGGTACAAGTAAGGAACAAAGATATATGACTACTTATAAGAAAAAAGATATTCCTTGAAAATACCAGGATTCCTTGGGGAACAGCTGAGTGCTGTGAAATAGCAAACTCCCAATCTGCTAATTGGCTTTGTGATGGCAAGTTTCCATACACTGCCAAATAGAAGAATTAATCATCTCAAATTCATCTTTGTAAGCAAGAGGGTCAAACAGAGAGCAGGCAAGTAGGATTTGTATTTGCGAACACCAAGTCTCAGTAATGCTGCATTATCAATAAGCTAGAAAACCATGATATCACCTAAAACTTGGAGAAGTACCAAACTGAAAAATTCATGGGCACGTCATATAGCATTTGACGGATGATGGAAGGACAAAGACATCAAAGCGCTTCAGTAAAGGCCATAGAGAATCAATCAGTTCCCAGAATACATCTATGATACTGTATCAGTAATTATATCAGATGGCATGCAAAAAACTTCCATGTACCCGTATATTGCCCTATTTTCCCTTCTGAGAGGAAAACGACTTTTTTAGGCGATAAATTTTACCACTAGCAGCAGAAAGGGAAAAAGGGCCCTATTTGCGAACTATGAGTCCAGGTGATTCAAACTCACAACTTAACAAAAGCAGTAACAAGTTCACACAAGTATGCATATATAGGTAAAGCATAAACGATCAATACACAATCAATTTCGAAGTCATCGTTTGCAATTGCAATGTGCTTCCTTACTCAAGAGATAAGCCACTTCAACAAACGAACTTCCTTCAGCCAACTCCTCAATCGGATAACCTCTGTATCTAAGAATCCCTGCATCACCATCTATATAGCAGATCGATGACCTAACAGGAGCAGTGTTAAGGTAGCCAGGATCATACAGCTTCAGCCCCTTATCATTTGACCCTGTTGTGATCTGTTCATCGGGAGAATCAGTAACAATTCACTCTTTCTGTTTGATGTATAATTTCTAACACAAAATCGGTGGAAAATCATATTCCAACTAACAAAATCAACAGGTCACGATAAAGCCATAAAATTTTTATTTCAAGAAACCGTATGGTATAACCATTTTAAGAAGTTTGTACAAAGTGAAATGCATCATATCTTTCAATTTTTAATCTTTGTGAATGATGTGAAAGAGAATAACAATGGAAGTAATCCATACATGTGAGTTTGAAGAAAAGAGACTACCATAAAGTTAAAGGTGCTGCATTTTGATTTAACTGTGTTGTTTCTTTTCTTTTCTTTTTCTTTCTAATATAAGGTACGAGTTATCTAGCAATCAACTGAAATGGTGAAAAATCATTATATATTAATCATTCAAGCAAGGATTTTTTTTATTGAATAGAATTCAAGCAACGATTCAGGGTTGATGTTTACACCAAATTCTACATTTCCAAATATTACCAATCTGTTAATTATTGTCCCATCCATCCTCTCCTAGTATTTATTTAGTTCATTGATCAAATGATAGAAACCTGCAAATATTTAATTACTGTGTGCGAATATCAATCTCTATAATTTACTAGAGATAGCAGAATTCAAAAACAAAATAGTAGTTTTTTTCCTATGAAGAAATGATTACCTTTTTAAGATCGGTAGCTTTGATAGTGCCTTCCTCAGAGACCTGAACCTGATACTTCTTACCAGTCCGTTCATCGATGATGGTGATCGCCCCTTTCAAATTATTCGGCGGCTGAAAGGGTTGAGCTGATGAGACACAAGAGCGTTCAAGAATGGAAGATAAAGATGTATTCGACTGAGTCATCGACGCCGATAAGTGAGCTGATAACACCGCTAGCCGGTTCCGAGCCGCCACTGAAGAATCTACAGTCTCCATATTTGAAATTCGCGGATTTCCCTAGAACAAAGGAAAATAATGAAAACTTCGCTGGCTGATTTGATTTTTTTCCACTCTATAAGGAAAAATAAATAAAATGAAATACTTTCGGAATGATCTGCAAGGAAAAGAAATGGAGGTCCACACGCAAGAGCGAAGATGATGAAGTAGCACCAGGTAGACACTGCTTGCCTGAAAATGATTTATATCGGTGCTTTTTTACGGGAATTATATAGGTATTTCATTATGGATTTATAAACCGGAAATGATGAAGATTTTTGCTTTTTTCCTTATCGGATGATTAGTTGATCGGTGTTAGATCTATATTATAATATGATCTAACACCGGTGGCAGATCATCCGACGCGCGGGATGTATGCATATACCAAGCGTCTATTTTGCCCTTTATAAATGAAGAAATTTTTTTCCTCCGATTAGTGGGAAATTTTTGGGTGGTGTGTCCGCACGTCTATTTTACTTTAAAAACACCCGTGTTTTGATAGAAAAAGTTAAAAATACAAAACACTCTATAAAACACTCTTGTTTTAAAAGCAAAATAGGTGTGTCCGCACAGTGCGGCCACACCACCCAAAAATCCCCGGATTAGTACTTCCTCTGTCTCCGTTCTTATTTAACTGTCGCAGTTGTCAAAATTAAAACTCATTTTTATATTTCGTTGTTACATTTTCAATATATATTTTAATATTATTTTCGTAATTTAATATTAGTTTTAACTTTCTAAACTCATTCAATTAATCAAGTTTTCATATTTAATACATCACTATACTTTTAAAGAATATTTTTGTATTTATTAATAAAAATTAATGTAATTATTAATTTTTTTAATTTGTATGTTTTTTTAGATGTGACAGATAATAAGAAACGGATGGAGTTTTTTTTTCCTTTCGAAATAGTTGGTACGTATGTCTTGAAATGCTCAAACTTTTATCCTTGAGTTGATAAGACATTAGCTACAAATCTGAAGAATTCTTTTTTCACTTTTAAAAATAACAATTTTATTAATTCAAAATCGACGCAGAAGCACATATTACATTAAAAGGAGGAGTCGCTCCATTTGTGACACCAACCTAATGTAAACCATATCCACCAAAGATGTGTATGCAGACTTCAGCGTGCTTAACAAAAGAAAATTTAATTGAAACCGTAATATTTCGATTTTCGGGTCGTGTCATTTTGTGAAAACGAAATATCGGGTTCGATTCTTTTTATTCGGAGTTTAATTATTTGGATATTTATGTATATAATTTCGAAAATTATATGTATATATTTAGGGAAAATCTGATTTTTTAGTAAAATGGTGATTAAGGAAAAACAATGATTAGGTAATTTTCTAGATTTTTCCTATTTAAGGAAAAATAAACCTAATCACTCCCTCAAGCTTTTAATCAGATTTTCTTCCCCAGTTTTCTGCTCTGCATGTAAGCTCTTGGAGAAAGGGCTGAGAGACATTAATTGATATCTGAGTCGTTTCTTAACGGTTTTTAGCTTCGGGAGAAGCACCGGAATCGTTGTGAAGAGAGCAACGTTTTGACATCAGAAAGTTGAAGCTTTATTAACAAAAGGATCAGTTTTTGCTGCTGTTTTTCTGAGTTTGGAGTTGAAATTAGTTTGCTAAAAGGTAAGAGACTTTTCCTACGAATTAATTGTGGTTGAAAAACGGTTTTCATGTTGAATAGTTGGTGTTTTATAATATTAAGGTAGAGTAATTGGGTGTTAGATTTAAATAGAAGGGTTTATAGAGTTCGGGCTGTATTTATTTATGATGAATCGTTATATGAGGATTTTCACTAGTCGTGTGAAGGGTTGATATTTATATGATGAAATTGATTAGTTCGGAGTAGTCGTAATTCTGTTTATTCTTCTATTCACTTCCGTTCTTTTGTTTATTTTATTTTGATAGTACAGGTTCGTATATAGGCAATTTTATCCTGGTCCAGCCTCAACTATGACATGGTGAAGCCAAACCAATAGAAATTAACCTTTATTTTGATTGTAGGAAAAATATAATTATTTAAAAAATATGATTTGCTAGAAATTGCTGACTTGGTGTATATTTGGTTGGTCCTGGACCACCATAAAACTACTGGATTTTGTTTAGTAAATTGGTTTTATGTAAGTAAAAGAAAAAGAAGAATAAAACAAACAAATATAGCTACAGTAAATCTTATATCTATAAAGTCACAAGGAGTAAACAATTACTACATGGCAACCTATAAATGACAGTGCTAAGGAGGTTGCTCCACAATTGACCACATGGCAACCTCCTGAACTGACACGTGTCATTTTTTTTTAACAGCAGATTTTTTTTTCCTTCGGTAAAAACCGGAATTTTGGGTTAACGTTATATAGAAACCGAATTTTTTGTTCGATTCTCCGTTACATAAACCGAACCAAAGTGTATATATCGATACAGTTCTTTTTTATTACCTCTAACAGACAATGCGGTTTCAGCTTTAAGTTTCAATCAACGAAAATTTTCGATTCGATTTCGGCACAACAATTGAATAAAACCATGAACTTTTTTTTATCAAACATGTACCGTTAGTAGTTTGTGCAGAAAAAAAAAATAAAAAAAAAAAATAATAAAAAAAATAAAGCCCGACGGATTTGAAGTTTTACTGTGTAGTGTACGAAGGAAGATTAGTGAAGTTTATCTATAAAATTCAACAAAAAAAATAAGGGCAAACAAATATCCGCATGCCAAGAAAATGTGCCCACATATGACCACGTGGACGCCACATTAAATGTTTTTTTTTATTTTGAACAACATAACATCGGTGGAACCGACGGCCGATTGCAGTACGAACGTTACTAAAATTGACGTTGGAATACCAAATCACTTTTTATATCCTTCAGATCGTATAGAAAATAAGTGAAACACATTTTAAAGCATATTAATGATCTGGAAGCTAAGGCGTCCCGGGAGATTTGACCGTGTAGTTATGATCCGTTTATTGTTTTTCTATAATGTTTCACTATGTAAAGTTGAAACTAAAAGGATTGACTTTATGACATTGTTCTCCGATATATCATATTGTGATTTATTTTGTAGCTACGTGGAAACTCCTGATAGGGCTGGAAGAGAAGTGATTCATAATCTTCACGTCTCTAAGAAAGAGCTAACTCTTGAAGAGAATGTGATATGTTTACTCTCTTTGTTTTGTGTCTTGAATTTGTTACGGTTTAAGCTTATGCGATTTATTTCACATTGGGGATCTATTTTTTGATATTATCGTTGGTAACGATTTATGTTGGGTCCGCCGTCCCTTGCACGGCTCACGTTCACTAGTATATATACATGGAGCTTTATTGATGTTTGTTGTCGATGAAAAGAAAAAGAGCCAGTATGTATATTTGTTTGCTTTCCTGTTGCCGTCAAAAGGTTATAAGTAAACAAATAAGAAAAATATATATAGAGAGGTTTTGCTTCGGTACAGGATTTGTATTTTTTTTTATCAAGTATATCAATTGCCAATCCTTTGCCGACTTCGAAAAAAAAAGGGGCAGAAGAATGAGAAAATAAGCAGGAAAGAAAAAGATCAAAGATAAGAGGAAAAAAAAACTGTTTATGAATAGTAATTTACTGTTCATGAATAGTATTGGCCGACATGAATAGTAATTTACTGTTTATGAATAGTGCCGACATGATTAAATTTCTGATGATGTTATTGCTGATGTCATGGTTTCAATCTTTATCAATTTCTTCCAGCTGTTTCATAAAATGATGAATATCATCAATATCTTCATTGGGGTCTTGTGATTCTTCTGCCATATTCGTAGAAGATGTCATTGATATATCTGATTTGGAATCATCTAGCTTGTGACCAAATTTCTTCAGTAAGTCCTTCTTTATTTCGGACATGTAATATTGCAAAATTTCTTTTTTGGAAATTATTCCCTTAACTTTTAATTTTCCTGATATACTCTGAAAAGAACTTTGAGTACAATCAGTATTTAATCTTTCGTCTTCAAATTCTTCTAATTGACAAATTTTTGTTTTGATTTCTTGAAGAAGTTCTTCACCAAATATTTGACCTGTCTGAGGATCCTTTTTTGATAATTTTGTCCAAAACTTTGAGAAATATTTTCTTTTTATACATGGTAAATTTTATGTAGTTATGTCTACAACTGGTGTCCATTTTAAAATCCATGGAATAGAAAATTCTAAAAAGAAATATAAAGAACCAGAACAATTTATTAAATTACCCTGATTGCTTAATTCAGATATTTTTGGGGAGATATCTACCCAATGAGAATATAATTCTCTAAATTCTTCTGGAAGAATTTTGATGGAAGGTCCATGCAACAACCACCATTGTTGAAACCAATTTGGTATATATTAGGATGTTTATATACTTCAGGCATACTTTAATAAACCAAGTATGTTTTTGTTTTCTATTTTCATAAAAGAAAACATTAGTAAAAGCTTGGATATAATTCCAATAATTATATTTAATAGAAATATTTTTCTCTTGAAAAAGATATTCTTTTTCTTTAAATAAAGATAATCCCTATTCATTTGGAAGATAAATTCTTTTTATAATGATCTTACTGAAAGTATATTCTTTCTGATCATTAGCCATGAAATGTGTAATTTCACATTCAGAAGCTTTTAATAAATTTTCATAGTAAGATCGCTGCTTATATGCAGTTGCCGGAAATGGATTATTATCAAAATATTTTTCCATTAATGACCATGGGTCATTTTTCTTTTTCAAATCATCATATTCTATTAGGAATATTATTCCTTGATCTTCATTTTCTTGGTAAGAAGTTATATCTTCTTCTTCAGATATTATAACATTGGCATATGAGGGTATATCATCAGTAACTTTGCATTTTCCTTTCATTTTTTTATATTCCAGGAATTCCTGGTAAAGCTTATCAGAATTATTATTCTGACTTTGTGAAGATCCAGATATATTATCTGAAATAAGTGTTCTATTTCCATGTTGAACAAGGATATTACCTCGTCCACCTCGACCACGGTAGGGAGTAAAAATCCCCCCTCCGCCACGAGATGTCATTCCTGCAAATATTCACGAGTTAAAAAATCAGGAAGACTATTGTCTTCACCTTTCATATGAAGAATATCAAAATCAAAATGGGCTAAATGTGCTTGCCACCTTGCAAACATTTGTTTGAAAACATCATGTTTAAAATCCTTATTAAACATAAATTTTGCAGATTTACAATTTGTATAAATAAGAAATTTCTTATTATATAAATCATCTTGAAATTTTAAAACACATTTAACAATAGCTAGAATTTCTTTTGCTACTGCTGAATAATTCTTTTGACTAGTATTCCATTTACCAGAATGAAATCTAACCAAATAAATTTGTTTTGTTGTTGGACAAATCTGTTTTAAAATTCCTCCAAAACCAATGTCTGAAGCATCTGTTTCAATTATTTTTTCCCATAAAGGATTAGCTAACATTAAACAAGGAAGATTAGCTACTTTTGTTTTAATAATTTTAACAGCCTTAGTGTGATGATCGGACCAAGGTTACGTAATTTCTTTAATCTATCATAAAAGTATAGAAAGATTCTTTGCTAAATCTTTATAATAAGTTATAAACATAATTTAAAGCCAAGAAATCTTTGTAATTGAGTTTTATCCAATAATAATCCGGGAATTTTGAGGCAAACTCAATACTACGTTGTATAGGAATTATATTTCCTTTCTCAATATTATGTCCTAAAAATCTAATCTTTGTATGGAATAAAGACATTTTAGGTTTAGATATAACTAATCCATTTTGTATAACAATTTTTCTAAAAATTTCTAAGTGTTTAAAATGATTTTCAATAGTTTTTGAAAATACTAATATATCATCAATATAAACTATTATAAATTCACTATAAGGAATAAATATGTCATTCATAATTTTCTGAAATTCAGATGGAGCATTTTTTAATCCAAACGGCATTACTTTCCATTCATAATGTCCAAATGGAACATTAAAAGCTGTTTTATATTGATCTTTTCAATTTATCCGAATCGCCAATATCCGCACTTTAAATCGAATTCGTAAAATATAAGAGAATTATGAAGCCTATCTAATAAATCTTTTTTATTAGGAATAGGTGATCGTATCCATTTCAAAACTTTATTTAATGGTTTATAGTTTATAACCATTCGAGGTACACCTCTTTCAATTTCACAGTTTTTATTTACATAAAAAGCAGTACATGACCAAGAAGATTTATAAGGTTTTATTAAACCTTTTTGTAAAAGAGACTCAATTTATTTTTTACAATGTTCTAAATATTCTGAATTCATTTGACAAGGTCGAGCCTTTGTCGTAATTCTTTTTTCATCAAAATCTTCCTCATAAGGAAGTTCAACAATATGTATTTTTCTATCCCAAAAAGCATTAGGATGATCATTACATATTTCAATAGAAAATTGATGGAATAAATTATCTATTTTTTCTTTAAGCTTTGGATTTAAAAGCTTTTCATCAATAGAGAATGTATTAACTTCTTGTTTCAAAAAATTTAAATGTAAATTCTTATGATCTATAAGATCTTTAATTTGATTAAGAATATTAGGTATAGGTTTAGTAATAAAATCAAAATTGATTTCTTTACCTTCAAAATGTCCTATTAACCCCTTTTCATTAACATGAGTTAAAGGATAAATTTTTCAAGAAATGGAGTTCCAAGTATAACTTGACTAGTCATATTTTTAACTAATAAAAGCTTGTAGGAATACAAACATTATTTTTACAAATATAAGCTTTCGGAAGTTTAAACTTTATATCAAGTTTTTCACCACCAGCATTGACTTAGTGTCATAGTAGTTTTTTCAAAATATTTTGTAGAATTAATCCTTCTTGTATAACATTCATATCTCGCACCACTATCAAATAAAGCAATTAATTCTTGTTTATAAGAATTATTTATAAGTAAATTAATCTTTACATACCATTTTTTGAGAAAAGATAATACTTAATTTATTTAAGAAATCATCTTGTTTCTAATATTGATGGTAAAGAAGAACTTGGTTCTATATGAGAATCTACTTTCTGATATTCAAGAAGTGATATTCTTTCTTCTAAATTTTTATTAGTATTTTTTAACTTTGTTATTTCTTGTTTAAGATAAGTTTATTTCTTTTAGAAGTTCAACCATTGTGGTTGGTTTTTCCACTGATTGTTTTTCCTTTAATATTTTCATAACATTATTCATAGAATAAGGTTCTTGAGAAATTTTTATTGTTTTTGATTCATCAAAACTCGAGGTTGATGGATCAGATTGAATATTATCAATTAACTGAGATCTAAGCTCAGGGTCTTTAATTAATTTAAGAAATTCAAAAATATTGTTATTAGATAAAACATTTATTTCTAAATCTTTAAATTGTGAAAGAATTTTATAAAATTCATCTCCTTCTTCCTTATCATGTTTAATACATTGAATATTTTGTATACATGACTTACAGCATGTATCTGTGTCCGAAGAAGTTAAAGATTCATTAATTAATTCTGATATATCTTTTTCAGAAGATTTTTCAGAATTTTTAGTTTCAGAAGAGGATTTTGAGTAATGAATTAAGTATTTTTGAAAGACTTAATTTTAACTCTTCATTTTGTAAATTATTTATTTTTTTCTTTAATTTACAACGATTAGCATAATGACCAATCTTACCACATTTAAAACAAGTTTTATCAGTTTTATGTTTCTTTAAATATTTTTCATATTTTTTCTTTTTAGAAAATTTCTTTTTCTTTTTTCCTTTATAGAAAGGATCAGAAGATTTTTCTTTGTTATCTTTAAAAGAAGATTTTTTCGTAGAAGATGGCATATCCATACCAAATTGATCACAAAATCTACCTAATTGTGATTTCTTAGATAAATTTTGTCGTTTTATTTGTTGATTTAGCTTTATTTCATTACAAAGAGCTAAACCTTCTTGAATAATTGTACCTATTAATTTTCCATAAGTATAATCATCATAAGGAATATTAAGAAAATCTTTTCTTAAATTTTTCCTCACCTTTTCAGCAAAAAGATAAGGTAATCCATCAATAAATTTGGATTTCCAATGAGAGCTATTACTTTCTGATAATTCCATAACTCTATTTAAAAATGTATCTTTATACCAACGAAAATCTGTCAATGTTTTACATCTAAGATTTTGTAATAAGGTACGAATATTTTCACAATTATCAGAAATTCTTCCTGTGAAATGTTCAAGAATTGTAGTTACTAATGTATAAACTACATTTTCAACAATATCATTATGTTCTTGTTTAACCGTATTTAAGATATGATCTTTATCAGTTAAACTTAAGTAATTATCCCACCAACCTTTTAGTTGGCCTGTAAATCCTGCAATTATCATTTTTGCAACATTTTTATCAGTATTACCTGAAGATTTATATATAGTACTGTACATTAACATTCTATGTATCATACTATAGATTTGTTTATCAGCGTAACCATCAAGGTTCCACTCATAAATATGCTTTCCTGAATAACTATTATTAATAACATATTCTTGTTCCTCATGGAGAGTATCCATAGGGGAATGTCTTCTATAATAATAATAATAATTATGTTGAGTAGGGCGATCAGCATATTTTTTAAGTCTATTTAATTCAAATTTAACTGTATCATTATGATTACCAGTTCCAATTGTATTAGATGTATCTTGATCTAAAGTATTTAGTTTTAAATTTTTAAATTTTTCTTCAATAAATTTTTCTATATCTCCTTTAGGTTTTGATGATACAAATTATATCGCCTCCAGTGGGGCCGCACCAAGGAGGCTGCGACCACATATATGGCAACGTCAGAAGGTGTTATGAGCAAAGCCGCCGCCCACGACCTCACCGAAAACCTCGTCGAAGCTAGGGGCCGGTGGGGAATCGTAAGGATAAGATTCTCTAAGGGAGCCGCGCAAGACTTGAGAAGAAACAGGGGGTGGAGGCCAGACGACGAAGCTGGCGACCTTGGCGACCATAAGGGGTCGCCGCCTTGATATTACACCCAATTGCTATTAGATATTTTACCCACTTGATGTCAGAGTTAGTATTTACTTAGCTACTAAGACTAGTGACTAAGCTGCTTCTGCACCGCCAGTCTTTACTTCACCCCTAAGTTTAATCTTCCTTTAAAAGGAAGTCTTGTGTGACCTAATGTTGGTCCCAGAGAAGGGTGAAACTATAGTCGGGGGGGGGGGTGAATGACTATAGTGGAGTTTCAAAAACTTTTCTTGTGTTTTAAAAGCTTTTGGGCAGCGGATAAGTCCCTTCTTACTATGTTGTTTTCAAATCAGTTTAGACAATCACAGATATGTGTTATGATGTAGGCAAATTAAATAAGTGCTGTAAAGTAAATTGCAGAAATTAAATTGACACAAGGCTTATAGTGGTTCAGGGTGGTGTAATCCCTTAATCCACTCTTCTCCTGTGATGATCGGAGGAATTCACTATTGTTTTCACAGATACAACAGTGTGATTGTCCTTGGCTTCCCAAGCTTCACAATCTACAAGACTATCACTCCTTGACTGCAACAGCTTCAGTGATTCAGTCTTCCTTTTGCTGCTCCTTGAGATCAAAATCCTTCAACAGCTATCACAGTTTCAACTCCTTCTCAGATTGCCTCGATTGATTTGCTTGATTTGATGTGAATGTGATTCACACACTTGCTTGATCAATCTCACTCGAATATGACTTTGTAGTTCGATGTTTGAGTTGATCGGTAGATGTATCCTTGTAAGTTCGAGAGAAGGCTTTTCTAATTGTGAGTTTCGCTTTTCTTTCTTTTTCAATCGTTGTTTTTTTTTCGTCAATGCCTTCTATTTATAGCCTTGAATAGCCTTGATTTTGAAATTCCGTCCGTTGGCTATATTAATGAGGAATAATCCTTGATTTTATCCTTGATTCCCCTTAATTGTATTCTCCTTGATTTCAAAGTGATCGGATTCTTCTTTCAAATGTATAGCAGTAAAACCCGTCCTTGATTGATCCTTTAATGATTGTGCATTTAATGCATGATCCGCTCCGAATCTTCAATGTATATTAAATCGATCTTGTAAGTGTCTCTTCACCATGCGTCAGAGCGGTAGAGTGAGCCTTCCGACTTAGCCGTTAGTTCTTTCTTCGCCGCTTTGTTTTCTCTTTGCCGGAATATCGGTGTACTCACCGATTCACTTTGTTTTCTTCTTTGCTTTAGTTTCAGGAGAATCTTTATACTTCACTCGATCCTTGATTTGGGTGAGATCGGTGTACACCATATTGGAATATTGAGTTTCATCACTTGAAACATAACTTAGACTTATCCAAGGTCATCACAGACTTCCTTGGTTATAAGTCGATCATAATCCTTCTCTCAGTATCTCTCTTTGGTGCTTGGCTGGCTTCACTCTGCCGAATGTCATTTTCACTTTGCCGCCCTACCAACTAGTACAATACTTGTCGACTCAACTTATACAACATGTCGGACTCTAAGTACTGACTTATACAGAGAGAATTCTAACTTATTTCAGGCTTGCTATAACAGACTAGTATGGCCATCATCAAAACATAATAAAATGTTCCTAACAATTTCCCCTTTTTGATGATGCCAAAACCCTCATAAGCCACGAACATAAGTAATCAAAAATTTTCATAATAACCAATGAACAAAATTTCAACAATTTTATTCATCCATCAAAGGGCAATGAGATCCAAAGAATTTATTCAATCTGTTACAAACTACATTTTGCTTAATTCACCTTGTACCTTTTGAACTTTGTAGTCGAACCTCTTCAATGTCTTTCCAATCAATTTCGAAACTTCCACTTCCAGTAAGCCAAAGCTGTGTATTCAGATACACCCTGAAAAACTCTTTTGGCAAAAAGTCTATTGAAATCAGGCATGGTCTCATTGGCCTTAGGTTCTCCAAAATATTTTTCAAGTCTTTCCCTAGCCTCAGCAATGTGTGAGTCTGCAAATTTGAGACTTTTGTAGAGACCCCACTGCTCCTCTGTTTCTCTCCAATCTCTCCATGGGATTGAAGAATCTTGCCATGTATTTGAAATCTTCTTGTTGTGCGGCTGGAAAGTTTCCGGTCCCTTTGGAGATAGTGGTATGGCTGAACTTGGTTTGTTGTTGGTTCTGTTTGAGAAGTGCAAATTCTCTTTTGACTTCATTGTAGAGTTTGGCCATATCAGTTCTCATCCTTTCATCCTGATAGTTTAGCCAATCAGCCCAAGCTTCATCTTGTGAGAGGTGAGGATAAAGTCCTTCTGTACTTCTAAAAATTCTCTTACATGGTCCAAGACATCTGCATCATATTCTCGCTTTGCTTTGGTGACCAGTGTAAGTTACAGGCTCACTAGTATATTTGGTGCCGCTTTGCCTCTGCTGCTGGTGTTTCCTCTCGTGCTGAATCTGTGTTGACTGACAGATCCTCTTTGCTGGGTGGATCCAGGCCTTTGCTGTCTGCCGGACCTGTCTCTATCATCATCTCTTCGTTGAATAGGATGAGGAAATCCAATGCAAGGTTCCTTTGTGGCTTTTTCTCTTTCTTCTTTGATCCTTCTTTGTCGCTCTTCTGCTTCATTTCTGATCCTTATTTCTCTGTCTCTTGCTCTCAATTGTTCTTCAGTGAAATTAGGGGGTTTGAAAGTTGATCCTTCAGCTTATCCAGATTTTCCTTTTGGCAAAGATCATCCCTTTGTTGTAGTAGGATGCTATTGGTGGCCTCTGCGTTCCAATCGAGAGAGTCAAGTTTTGATTCAATAGAGGTGAATCTATTGTTATGATCATTCAATTTCTCATTGACACTCCTAAGTCTAGTGCCAAAAGCTACTGCCAGTGATTCGTTTTCTTGGGAAATGTGTTGCCTGAGGCCTGCAAGACTGTTGGTGATATTGATGTTAAGTCGCTTCATCGACTTCCCTGTTGTTGAACCACAATGTTTTGTGCATCAATGTACTCGGCAATGGCTTGAAACTTGTTTTCAATGGAGGAGCTTTTGTCATTAAACGCCAAGTCATGGATCCGAGATACATTGCTTGTTGCTCCAATTCTTCACCAAAGCAAGTCCGCCGCTTTCTCAAAAGTTTCATTTGTAATGCCGGTGTTCATTTGAGAGAGTTTGTGCCTTGTTTCACCTGTTTGGATCCGCTTGTCGGCCCTTGTCTTGATTTTGAGTGACATCTCGCATTTACATCTAGATCTTCAAGTATTTGAGTAGATGAGTATCTTGGTGGGCTTGAGCTGCTTGTTCCCCTATCTCTATGCCGGGGTTGTCTTGACTCGAGTGGCAAAGAAATGAACCGTTGTCCATAATGTTTGTGCCGTTATTGGAACATTGACAGACAGCCGTTGAGTGGACTGCCTTTCTTTGGAGTTGAATACTTGCCGGAGGCTTGTGGTTACAAAATGTACGGAGAAGAGTAGTGTCATCAATTGCATCACGGTGCAAGAGCATCCTCTTCTCTGTCTTTACCTAAATCACCATCATTATTGTCATTACAATCATGATCATTATCATCATCATCATCATGATCATCATCATCACCACCGTCCGAGTCATCATTCTCGTCTCCCAGAGGTCCTGAGCATCTTTGCCTTGGCCGCATCAACCAATTCCCATAGTGGTGATTCATCAAGTACTCCTACAAGTGTTGTGATTCCCTAAAATCAAATAACCAAGCTTCTTCAAGAAGTATGTGTGGTACGTGTCTTGAAGTTGTTGTCGGAATCGCCTTCCTTCCATTCAAGATATTCTCGCAATTCGGTCATCTATATCGTTTCTGAGACAATTGTACAAACTTCTTCAGAGATTCCTCATCTTCTCCAAGTGTTTTCTTCATTTGGATGTCGTTTCATCCTCACTGGCATTTTCTTCTACTTGATGTGCTTCCTCATTGTCGTAATCCTCTTCGCTTCTTCTTCATCAATTAATTTTCCAAAGTCTCTGCTTTTCTGGACTTCGCTCGACCTTTGTTTCTTTCTTTGACTTGTGGTGTTGTGTGAGGATTTCTTCCTCTTTCCTTCTCCTCGCTTTCTTTTGTGGTTTGACATAAGTGAACATGACTTTGGATTCATGCGAAATGTGTGGAGTTGCAGAGGGACTTTGAGACATTGCAAATGTATAGTGCACTGTATCCCATATGACTTTTTCACCTGAATTGTCCTTTCATTGTCTTTCCCTCTTTTATCCCTTTTTTCGCCGCTTTTACTTCACCTTGGATTTGCTCTTTAATTCTCAAAAGAAGTATTTTGCCCAATTAAATCGTAGCTTGTTATAGATGATTCCCATTAACCGCATTCTAATTTCTGTCATGGCATGATTTGCTCCCAACTTTCCTTCAATGGTTTTGCCAATTAGGGCACTAAACTCATTAAATGGTCTGCTTCAACTCGGATCCGAGACAATTTACTTTTGTGGATCCTGGTTTGCCGTTTTGGCAATGATTGCCCGTAATTCATCTAAGTCTGTGGTATCAATGTCACTTTTGCTTGACCCTTATTGGAAAGTTTGAGATGTTTTCGGATTACCTTTGCTGTAATCACCACGTCTTTGCCATTTATGGATGCAACAATCTTGTCTTCTTCGAACTTGTCACCTTCTTTAGTAGGGAGCCAGCATCGTATTGTGCGATTTCCGAATGAAATCAGACTTTCATAACACACTTCGCTTATTGGAGGATTGAGGAAGGTGGATAATTTCGAGTTTTTCGCGCCTCTGCCGCCAACCTTTGGCATGCTCATCATTTCCACACGCTTCTGTGTAGTGTTCGCTTGGAAGAATGAGCTAGTGGCAATCGATTTTTCGTGACTCGACTTGAGTGATTGAGGAAGATGATGCCATTTTTGAGAGGGAGAGGAGTTTGAAAATGAACTTGAGGAGGAGTTTGAAAATGAACTTGAGTTTGCAATAGAGATAAACAAGAGTAGGGTTGTAATTTGCAAGAGAGCGTAAGGATCTCTGAAAATCTCTAAGTCTTGTTTATATAGTGTGATTTGGGTAGTGTGAACGTGGTTTGAATATGGAAGGATTTAGTGACATAATGGCGTGATTTTGTGTATGAAAACGCGATATTCGAGCGTAGAGGGGAGTGGTTTGAGGCAAGTAATGATAGAGCCCGGGAATCGAGGAGTTTATAATTCAAAAATAATATAATTACCTCCATGATCATAACGTGATCGCCACGTGTGTCTTGAATAATCCTCCATAATTTCCTTATTCTCCACGTGTATTTAGAATTGATTTTGTTCACACTTTGAATTTGTCCAAGTCTTTATTACGGTGAAGTGCCTTCATTTGGTCACTTAACCGGTCCAATGAGTTCTTCATCGAGCCGCTTCATTGAATCTGCTCTAACAATCGCTTAAGTTACCTCTGCTTTGGATACCGATTGCCTTACCTCGCTACATCTCTCGTAACGGCAAAGGTTGTACCGCTTAATGAAGTCACTTAGCCGATTACTCGGCTTAGCCGCTTCGTTGATACTTAGTCAATTTCAATCATCCCTAACTCGATTCTCAACATACTAAATCTTTCATAATCGAGTGGTTTAGTGAAGATGTCACCGCTTGTTCTTTGATGGATATGTATTTTAGGATGACATCTCCTTTTCAACATGGTCTACGATAAAATGATGTCTCATATCAATGTGCTTTGTTCTTGAATGCACATCGATTTTCTCGTAATAGATATTGCACTTGTGTTGTCACACATGATTGGGATTGTTTCTCTTCGACTCCATAGTCCCTTAGTCGTTGTCTTATCCACAAGATTTGTGCACAACAAACTACCCGCCGCTATATATTCGCTTCATTGTTGATGTAGATATAGTGTTTTGCTTTTTGTCGAACCGTGAGACTAGTCTCGGTTCCTAGCATTTGGCATGTTCGAGTTGCTTTTTCTATCTATTTTGCATCCAAAGATAGTCGAGTCCGAATATGATATCGGTGTAAATCCTCCATCTTTTGGGTACCAAATGCCAACATTGATGGTGAGTTTCAAGTATTTGATTATCCGTTTAGCTGCTAGAAGATGTGATTCTTTTGGTTGAGCTTGAAATCTAGCACACACTCCTACTGCAAATACAATATCGGGTCTGCTTGCAGTTAAGTATAATAATGATCCAATAATTCCTCTATACATTTTCTGATCAACATCTTTTCCTCCTTCATCTTTTCCAAGTATGACTCTGGAACACATTGGTGTGTCTGCTGTGCCACTTGTGTCCATCCCATACTTGTGTATCAAATCTCTTGTATATTTTGCTTGACTAATGAAAATGCCGTCCTTCATTTGCTTTACTTGAAGGCCAAGGAAGTAGTTTAATTCTCCCATCATGCTCATCTGAAATTTGCTCTTCATTAGGTTTGCAAATTTCTCACACAACTTTTCATCTTCGATCCAAAGATTATGTCATCAACATAGATTTGCACTAGTAATGTGCTTGCCCCTTCCTCTAGTTTAAATAGAGTCTTGTCTATAGTTCCTTTGTTGAATCCATTCTTGATCGTAAATTGTGACAAGTTTCATACTGTGCTCTAGGTGCTGTTTGAGGCCATAGAGGGCCTTCTTGAGTTTGTATACTTTGTCTTCTTTTCCTTTGATTTGAAATCCAGGAGGTTGTTCTACATAAACTTCTTCTTCCAAAAGTCCGTTTAGAATGCACTTTTGACATCCATTTGATAGACTTTAAAGTCTTTGTGTGCAAACAAATGCTAGAAAAGTCTTATTGCTTCCAATCTTGCTCATGGAGCAAAGGTTTCATCATAATCTATTCCTTCACTTGGGAATATCCTCTTGCAACTAGCCTTGCTTTGTTTTCGACAACAGTTCCTTGCTCATCCATCTTGTTCCTGAATACCCATTTTGCACCAATGATGTTAGCCATTTCAGGTCTGTCAACAAGTTCCCAGACTTCATTTCTTTCAAACTCATTTAGTTCTTCTTGCATGGCTGTGATCCAATCTGCATCTTGGATTGCATCATCAATGGTCTTGGGTTCCACTTGTGATAGAAAGCAAGTTAGCATATGCTCCAGTTGTCTTCTTGTTCTGACCAAATAAATTTGTTTTGTTGTTGGACAAATCTGTTTTAAAATTCCTCCAAAACCAATGTCTGAAGCATCTGTTTCAATTATTTTTTCCCATAAAGGATTAGCTAACATTAAACAAGAAAGATTAGCTACTTTTGTTTTAACAATTTTAACAACCTTAGTGTGATGATCAGACCAAGGTTCTGGTAATTTCTTTAATCTATCATAAAGCATAGCAGCATTCTTTGCTAAATCTTTATAATAAGCAGAAACATAATTTAAACTGCCAAGAAATCTTTGTAATTGAGTTTTATCCAGAATAATATCTGGGAATTTTGAGGCAAACTCAATACTACGTTGTATAGGAATTATATTTCCTTTCTCAATATTATGTCCTAAAAATCTAATCTTTGTATGGAATAAAGACATTTTAGGTTTAGATATAACTAACCCATTTTGTATAACAATTTTTCTAAAAATTTCTAAGTGTTTAAAATGATTTTCAATAGTTTTTGAAAATACTAATATATCATCAATATAAACTATTATAAATTCACTATAAGGAATAAATATGTCATTCATAATTTTCTGAAATTCAGATGGAGCATTTTTTAATCCAAACGGCATTACTTTCCATTCATAATGTCCAAATGGAACATTAAAAGCTGTTTTATATTGATCTTTTTCAGCTATCTAAATCTGCCAATATCCAGACTTTAAATCGAATTTAGAAAATATAAGAGAATTATGAAGCCTATCTAATAAATCTTTTTTATTAGGAATAGGTGATCGTATCTATTTCAAAACTTTATTTAATGGTTTATAGTTTATAACCATTCGAGGTACACCTCTTTCAATTTCACAGTTTTTATTTACATAAAAAACAGTACATGACCAAGAAGATTTAGAAGGTTTTATTAAACCTTTTTGTAAAAGAGACTCAATTTATTTTTTACAATGTTCTAAATATTCTGAATTCATTTGACAAGGTCGAGCCTTTGTCGTAATTCTTTTTTCATCAAAATCTTCCTCATAAGGAAGTTCAACAATATGTATTTTTCTATCCCAAAAAGCATTAGGATGATCATTACATATTTCAATAGAAAATTGATGGAATAAATTATCTATTTTTTCTTTAAGCTTTGGATTTAAAAGCTTTTCATTAATAGAGAATGTATTAACTTCTTGTTTCAAAAAATTTAAATGTAAATTCTTATGATCTATAAGATCTTTAATTTGATTAAGAATATTAGGTATAGGTTTAGTAATAAAATCAAAATTGATTTCTTTACCTTCAAAATGTCCTATTAACCCCTTTTCATTAACATGAGTTAAAGGATAAATTTTTTCAAGAAATGGAGTTCCAAGTATAACTTGACTAGTCATATTTTTAACTAATAAAAAGCTTGTAGGAATACAAACATTATTTTTACAAATATAAGCTTTCGGAAGTTTAAACTTTATATCAAGTTTTTCACCACCAGCATGACTTAGTGTCATAGTAGTTTTTTCAAAATATTTTGTAGGAATTAATCCTTCTTGTATAACATTCATATCTGCACCACTATCAAATAAAGCAATTAATTCTTGTTTATAAGAATTATTTATAAGTAAATTAATCTTTACATACCATTTTTGAGAAAAGATAATACTTAATTTATTTAAGAAATCATCTTGTTCTAATATTGATGGTAAAGAAGAACTTGGTTCTATATGAGAATCTACTTTCTGATATTCAAGAAGTGATATTCTTTCTTCTAAATTTTTATTAGTATTTTTTAACTTTGTTATTTCTTGTTTAAGATAAGTTTATTTCTTTTAGAAGTTCAACCATTGTGGTTGGTTTTTCCACTGATTGTTTTTCCTTTAATATTTTCATAACATTATTCATAGAATAAGGTTCTTGAGAAATTTTTATTGTTTTTGATTCATCAAAACTCGAGGTTGATGGATCAGATTGAATATTATCAATTAATCGAGATCTAAGCTCGTGGTCTTTAATTAATTTAAGAAATTCAAAAATATTGTTATTAGATAAAACATTTATTTCTAAATCTTTAAATTGTGAAAGAATTTTATAAAATTCATCTCCTTCTTCCTTATCATGTTTAATACATTGAATATTTTGTATACATGACTTACAGCATGTATCTGTGTCCAAAGAAGTTAAAGATTCATTAATTAATTCTGATATATCGTTTTCAGAAGATTTTTCAGAATTTTTAGTTTCAGAAGAGGATTTTTCAGAATCTGAATTAAGAAGTATTTTTGAAAGACTTAATTTTAACTCTTCATTTTGTAAATTATTTATTTTTTTCTTTAATTTACAACGATTAGCATAATGACCAATCTTACCACATTTAAAACAAGTTTTATCAGTTTTATGTTTCTTTAAATATTTTTCATATTTTTTCTTTTTAGAAAATTTCTTTTTCTTTTTTCCTTTATAGAAAGGATCAGAAGATTTTTCTTTGTTATCTTTAAAAGAAGATTTTTTCGTAGAAGATGGCATATCCATACCAAATTGATCACAAAATCTACCTAATTGTGATTTCTTAGATAAATTTTGTCGTTTTATTTGTTGATTTAGATTTATTTCATTACAAAGAGCTAAACCTTCTTGAATAATTGTACCTATTAATTTTCCATAAGTATAATCATCATAAGGAATATTAAGAAAATCTTTTCTTAAATTTTTTCTCACCTTTTCAGCAAAAAGATAAGGTAATCCATCAATAAATTTGGATTTCCAATGAGAGCTATTACTTTCTGATAATTCCATAACTCTATTTAAAAATGTATCTTTATACCAACGAAAATTCTGTCAATGTTTTACATCTAAGATTTTGTAATAAGGTACGAATATTTTCACAATTATCAGAAATTCTTCCTGTGAAATGTTCAAGAATTGTAGTTACTATTGTATAAACTACATTTTCAACAATATCATTATGTTCTTGTTTAACCGTATTTAAGATATGATCTTTATCAGTTAAACTTAAGTAATTATCCCACCAACCTTTTAGTTGGCCTGTAAATCCTGCAATTATCATTTTTGCAACATTTTTATCAAGATTACTCAAGATTTACATATAGTAATCGACATTAACATTCTATGTATCATACTATAGATTTGTTTATCAACAGAACCATCAAGGTTCCACTCATAAATATGCTTTCGAATAACTATTATTAATAACATATTCTTGTTCCTCATGGAGAGTATCCATAGGGAATGTCTTCTATAATAATAATAATAATTATGTTGAGTAGTAGGCGATCAAGATATTTTTTAAGTCTATTTAATTCAAATTTAATCAGATCATTATGATTACAGGCCCAATTGTATTAGATGTATCTTGATCTAAAGTATTTAGTTTTAAATTTTTAAATTTTTCTTCAATAAATTTTTCTATATCTCCTTTAGGTTTTGATGATACAAATTATATCGCTTTCCGGTGGGCCGCACCAAGGAGGCTGCGACCACATATATGGCAACGTCAGAAGGTGTTACGAGCAAAGCCGCCGCCCACGACCCCACCGAAAACATCGTCGAAGCTAGGGGCCGGTGGGGAATCGTAAGGATAAGATTCTCTAAGGTAGCCGCGCAAGACTTGAGAAGAAACAGGGTGGTGGAGGCCGACGAACGGTTGGCGACCTTGGCGACCATAAGGGGTCGCCGCCTTGATATTACACCCAATTGCTATTAGATATTTTACCCACTTGATGTCAGAGTTAGTATTTACTTAGCTACTAAGACTAGTGACTAAGCTGCTTCTGCACCGCCAGTCTTTACTTCACCCCTAAGTTTAATCTTCCTATAAAAGGAAGTCTTGTGTGACCTAATGGAGAGAGATTTCTAATGCAAAAATAACAGGCCAAAGCTCTGTAAAAACAAGCTTATCTTACCGTCCTCCTCTCATCACCGCCTATCTCCGGCTAATATTCAAACAAACTACTCACAAACAAGCTAGATATCCACACCATTAACACCGCAACGCCATCGTGACGTTTTCTGCATCGTCAGTTGGCTCCGTTACCGGGAAGTCCACGCTACAACTTGCTCAGTTCCAGGCGTGAATCATCAAAGGGCGATAGCACACGGCGGAATGAAGGAATCTCACCTCAGTCAGCCAAGAACATCCGGCCATTTTAAGTTGTCCAAGTTGCGTTCCAGGAAGAGGTAATCTTACAAAGAAAAGCCCCCAAAACCCCCGTCGCTTCTTTTCCCCCCAGAGAGGGGAACCGTCGAAGGACAACCTTTCCTACCTCAAAAGCATATACCCAGAAAGTCGCTGCAACAATGACAGGAAATAATGAGCATCTGACTCCCAAGACCCCGGCAAAGGGGGCCATGCAACATCAGGCTCGTGGAGAGGGAATAGGAGAAACACTTGACAATCTCCCCACAGAAGGAGAAGGGTCGCAACGAGGGGTCCTATCGCCTAGCGACGCCAGGAATGTCATTAACCAAAAGGCCAAGTCAAAAGAGGCCAATGTTGTTACGCTAGATGAGGCTCGCAAAGAGAGAGCGAGGTCGCAACAGAGTCAAAAGTCGACCCCCGAGACAAGACCAGGCTCCTGGGAGGATCCTGAGATCGCGGAAATGAGAGAATATGCGAAGTATGCGGAAACTATGTACTTAACTAATTCTCGCCTGGTAGCAAAAGGCCAGGCCCCAATGGCGATACGACCCCCGAACCCTCCTAGGAATGAAACTGCTCCCGCGGACATGTATAAAGCCCGCCAAAGTCAGATCCAAGAAATCGAGATAGAGGAGAGTGTGCATTCGTCGGGTCGCAAAGGATTGAGGAGAGAAATCGCGCAAAACTCAGCACCCCCAGATCGCGATCACCAAAGAGGAAAGACACTCGAAAAAGGATCAGCATTCAAGAGGTTAGGTGAGAAGGACAAGGCCTCGGCCCGAAGTCATCTCAGCCTTCCAGGAAGAGGAATACACCCACGACCAGATAGGGGCGTGCAGGACGCTCGGATAATAATAAGGAGAAAAAAGGCTCGCCAGAGGGTTGCAAGACTATGAAGAATCTGAAGCGCAGCAGAACGGGCTTATGGGCGAGCATCATCACGACCCGATTCGACTACGCCTTGGCGAACAAATGGAGATAATGAAAATGAGCTCGCAGAGCTAAAGAAATCAAGGCCCGTCGAAAGGGCCGCGACCGGTCTCGAGGAATCGACGTGCTCGCTAAAAGAATCACGAGACATTGCTCGCCAAAGAATGAAAAGGTTAGCTACCCCACTATAATTACTACAACGGCAACTCTTGCCCGAACGATCGCTCTCACCGCTTCAGGGCCGCATAACCTTAGCAACTCGTAACAAGTCCGCTGGTGCATCGCTTCGGTCGGTAGCATGCGAGACCGGGCGTGCCTCGATACGCGCGGGCTTCCCCGCGGCTCGGTTAAAAGTTGGGAGGACCTATCGGAAAAATTCGTCAGAGAATTTGAATCGGCAAGCAGACCTAAGAAAACCATAGAGGACCTTTATGAGGTTCGCATGGGAGGCATGAGTCTGGAAAAGAATACTATGAGCGGTTCATCCGAGTGTACGACCGCAGAAGAAACATTCCAGATGACGCAGTTATAACATGTTTCCTCACAGGGATCGCTAAGGTCCGATGAAAACAGAATTTAACCTGCGTCCCCTGAAAGCGGGTCTCAGGGAGATGCTAGAAAGGGCTCGGATGATGGGAGTCAGCGAAGCGCCGTCCCCTGGAAAAACCAAAACCAAAGTAGAGCAACATTCACACAAAGAGGATCGCACAGAGGATCGCAAGAGGGAAAAGGGGCAGGATGCTAGCCGCGATCGTGAGGTAAAGAAACCTTACAAATTCAGCGAGGATAACTTTACCCCGCTTAACACGAAAGCATCCCAGATATTGTTCGAGATTCGCGAACATTTCGACAAACCCAAGCCCATGAGGGGCGATCCCGACGGTCGCGATAAATCGAAATACTGTGACTATCATAAAGATCACGGTCACGTCACAGATGAATGCTTCACATTAAGGCAAGAAATAGATAGGCTGATCCGTGAGGGACCGGCGACTAAGTATAAACGAGATGGGAATACTGGTTCGGGACAAGGTCGCCAACCCCGCGTCTATCAGAGGGAAGTTCAAGTTATCCATGGGAATATTCCCAGCAACAATCAGCTGAAATCACAGATACATCAAATCAATACGCGCGGTTTTGAAAAGCAAATAGTGTTGGGGGAAAACGAGAAGGGAATTCTATTCACTAAAAGTGAGCTGACCACAGTCGACGGTCCCATGGAAATACCCCTCATCCTCAAAGTCGGGGTGAACGACAAGCACGGAGTCAACAGGGTAATGGTCGACACTGGGGCTGGCCGCGACGTCATCTATTTCGACTGTTTAAAACAGATCGGATTTGGAGAGGCCAAGTTGAAGCCTTATCTCGGGGTACTCGAGGGCTTCACCAATGATACGGTACGGGTCAAAGGCACCATCGACCTCAGCATCACTCTTGGCGATTACGAACCATGTCGAACCAGCTATGAGAAAATTTCAAATGGTGGCGTCTGTTCCTCACCAAAGGGTCAAATTCAATATAGGGGACGAAATTGGGGTCGCCATAAGCCGACCCGGATTCTTCCTCGAATATATGACCAAGAATAGAGTCGACTCCAAGCGACCCAGAGTTGAGGGTTTTAATATGATCACAGATCAGATCGCCGCGATCAGGGAGGTTGCAGAAATAGTAGAGGTTGAAACGTTACAGATCCGCGACGAGCCGGACTTCATCGCCGAGGACGGGCTGGTCGAGGTCATTATAAATGACGAGCACCCTGATCAGAAGATCAAGGTAGGTCGCAGCCGACGGAAAGAAAGGAGGACTCGATCGGGCTTCAAAAGCAAACTTGGACGCCGCCGGGAGGTGAGCAGAGCATGAGGAGTGGAGTCGGAGATCGCTTTGCACCACCTAAATGTCGATCCCAACTTCAGGCCGATTCAACAAAGAGCGCGCCAATTCTCTACAGAAAAGGAGGTCGCGATAAAAAATGAGGTCGGAAAACTTATAACGGCTGGTATTATCAAGGAGCTGCAATACCCTACATGGTTGGCAAACGTGGTAATGGTAAAAAAGCATAATGGCAAGTGGCGAATGTGCGTCGACTTCACCGACCTAAATAAAGCTTGCCCCAAGGATCCTTACGCGTTGCCCCGAATTGACAAAATGGTCGATGGGATCGCAGGTTTTGAAAAGCTGAGTTTTCTTGACGCTTATTCAGGCTACCACCAGGTCAAAATGGCTGATGAAGACAAAGAGCTAACGGCTTTCAGGGCCGCCGGTGGACTATATTACTACGAGATGATGCCGTTTGGTCTAAAGAACGCAGGTTCGACATATCAAAGGATGGTGAACAAAGTTTTTAGTACACAAATAGGCAGAAACATGGAGGCTTACGTCGACGATATGGTCGTGAAATCAAGTCGCCAGGATCATCTGGAGGACCTTCGTGAGACCCTGACAAACGTAAAAAGTCACTCGATGAAGTTAAACACCGCAAAATGCACCTTTGGGGTCCAGGCGGGAAAATTTTTGGGCTTCATGGTTAGTCAGAGGGGAATCGAGGAAAACCCAGAAAAAAATCAAGGCACTAATAAATATGAGCGAGCCAACCAACGTTAAGGAGGTACAAAGGCTGAATGGAAGGGTGATAGCCCTGCCGAGAAAAGCTTGCCCTTCTTCAAAATTCTAAAAGGAAATAAAACCTTTTTGTGGACAAAGGAGTGCTCTCAGGCTTTCGAAGAGCTCAAGGCCTACTGTCAAGCCCCGCCTCTCGCTTGATCCTGCGATCGGAGACGTTTTGCTGTTATATCTGGCCGCCTCAGATAGGGCCGTCGCCGCAGCACTTATCAAAGAAGAGGTTGCCTCGCAAAAGCCTGTCTATTATGTTTCTAAGGCTTTAAGCCCAGTAGAAAGTCGTTATTTTAATATTGAAAAATTAGCCTACTGCGTTGTTATCGCCGCACGAAAATTAAGGGCTTATTTTTCGTCACATTCAATAATAGTACTATCAGACGCGCCGCTACGACAGGTCCTCCACAAACCGGACTTGTCAGGTCGCTTGCTATGCTGGGCCATCGAGCTCACTGAATTCGATATCCGATACGAACCTCGAAGGGCCATCAAAGCTCAGGCATTGCCCGATTTCATCGCCGAAACAAGTTTCAACGAGGATGTCCCGCAACAAACCGAAGCAAGACATAGTCCCGACAGAGTTACCACAGCGGACGAGCCTCAGCGGCCAAGTCACTGTTGGCAACTCTACGTCGATGGCGCCGCCAATCTCAAAGGTTGCGGTGCGGGAATCATTTTACTCGAGCCTGGAACTTCAGAAGAAATCGAGAAAGCCTTAAGATTTAATTTCACTGCGTCAAACAATCAGGCAGAATATGAAGCGGTCATCACAGGACTTGAGCTCGCAAGAGCCATGAAGGTCGAAAATGTGCAGGTTTTCTGCGACTCACAATTGGTCGTCAATCAACTAACCGGGTCGTTCGGCATCCACTGCGAAATTTTGCAAAAATACATTAATCTCGTCAAGAGACTAGATAGCAGCTTCGAGTACTGCAAATTTACCAACATTCCCCGAGAGGACAATCACAGAGCTGATTATTTATCCAAGCTAACCAGCGAGGATGAAGTAAGCAACCCCTCCATTATGGTAGAATATCTGTCAGGACCCGCCATCGACAGGATCAGGGTAATTGACTTGCAATACACCAATCCTTGCTGGATCGACTTCATGAAGGATTACATAGATTCTGGAAAGCTTCCAGAAGAGCCAATCGAGGCAAAAGCCCTGATCATGGGAGCCGCCAGATACACCATCTTAAACAATGTCTTATACCGACGATCATTCTCTAAACCATTCATTGCCGATGCGTGCGACGACCAAGAGGTCAATGGAATCCTCGTAGAACTGCATGAAGGGATATGTGGCGGCCATCCCGCTAGCCGCACCCTCGCTCAGAAAGTCTTATTAGCAGGATATTATTGGCCGAAACTCGCGAAGGACGCCAAGGAGTACGCTAAGGCATGCGTCGTGTGTCAAAAATTTGCGGATATTCCCAGGCTACCATCAGTTGAACAAAGCATTGTCGTGGCTGCGTGGCCTTTCGACATGTGGGCCATTGACCTTATCGGGCCATTAAAAAAGGGCCGCTCAGGATGCGAGTATGTGGTAGTCGCCGTGGACTATTTCACCAAATGGATTGAAGCCAAAGCCTTGGTAAAAATCAATACCAAGAATATAACCTATTTTTCGCTTTCGACCAAATATGGACCGATTCGGCGTCCCTTGAGTAATAGTGTCGATCACGGACCTCGATTCGAGGAGGAGTTCGACACATTCGCGAAGAGAACAATGTCAAACATTGGCAATCGTCAAGATGCTATCCGCAGGAAATGGGCAGCCGAGAACGCAAACAAACAAGTACTCGGCGTCTTTGAAGAAGAGTTTGGGCGAAAAAGCGGGCAAGCGGCACGATCACCTCCCCGCGCCTTATGGGCACTTAGGACATCACGGAAAACAACTACTGGGGAAACTCCTTTTGCCTTAACCTACGGATCCGAAGCTATGGCTCCGGTGGAAATGGCCCTACCAAGCTTAAGGGTCGCACACTTCAGCGAAATAGATAACCCGCTCAAAAGAAAACTCGATCTCGATTTAGCGGAAGAGCGGCGGATCGAATCATATGGACGTTTGTTCAATTGCAAACAGGCCGCCAAACGACATCACGACAAGCGCGTTCGGGTCATCACGCCGCCGTTGGGGATTATGTTTTGCGAAAGAGGCAGGCAGCCACCGCCACGGCCAAGAAAGGGAAGTTATCGGAAAATTGGGAGGCCAGAGAGGATCGCTCGGATAGTCAAAAAAGGAACTTACGTACTAAGTCATAACCAAGGTCGCGAGTACAACCGACCTTGGCATGTAGATAATCTGAAAAAATATTATATGTAAAACATACATCTGCCCGCGTACGAGCAAAACATGTGGAGAGTGAAATCAAAACAAAAGGGGCATCTTCATTTATAAAGAGGTACAATTGTTTCAAAGAAATCATGCCTACAATGCCCGTGACACTCAGTATAATGAGTGTACCTATAACGATCCGATGAATGCTTCGCACTTCGCTTAAGCCGCATAGCTTCGTTATTAGTGAAGCAAAAGGGAAGCGACGATTTCGGTCCATAGAAACCGCAAAATTAACCGCTTCACGGTGAATCAAGATTCCCCAATCAATGTCAACACGATGATCGCGAATAGCGTACAAAAGCAAAGCTTCGGCTTCATTAACAGCCTCGTTATCTGTAGACAAAAGAGCGCGTGAGTTGATGAACTTCTTCCACTCACGGTTGCTGCAAGAAAGGTTGGACGCAGTCCCAAAGACACGCAGGTCGCCGAGAATCGGAAAAAGAGCTCGCGGAGGGCTCGTCGTAAGCAAGTTTGTCTACTTGACTCATCGGCAAGATTCCAAGCGAGCTCGTAATGGGGACGAGGGTCGATAGCTGGTATACCCAAGGCACCGTTGATAGCTTCCGGAGTAAAAATAACCGGACGCCACGGAAGGGTATATACCGATACCCCTCGATGCGCGACTTGCAGACAAAATGGAATAGAACTCCCTCACTATTGTAAGATTGGGGAATATTGATGAAGGTGGTGCAACAAAATCGCCCACCCCCAGAAACGCGACGCCACGTAAGAGAGCCGTCACCCTCGACCTTGCTCCGATTTAAACCCCTTTCCTTCGCAGGCTCAACCCACTCAAAATAGCACCAGAAATGATCTTTAGCCACGTCAGAGGCAGAAAGAAGAAAGGGGATACATCACGAGTAGGACGGGCTTTAAAAACTCGCACTCTACCTTCTCCAGATGGAAGAGACATGGTTCTCACAACAAAAATTTACGCAAGAAAAAAGGGGTAAAAATGAAGTTAGTGTGCCTCCTCCTTTTATAGCGGAAGTTAGCAAAAGGAACGGCCACGATGAATTGGATCTTACGGCCCGAGATTTAAAAGGAGAAGGTAGAGTGCGAGTTCCTAAACTTGAAATTCAAAAGACGCATTTAATGCCTGTCGGTTTATCTGTCCACGATTCTAGGCTATATCCATGCACAGTTACTAGCCCGAGATTTTAGGCCATTTTGAACACACATACACTGCCAGTGAGCTGTCAAATCAATCCAGACCCCTGGATTCCCGGCAAACACGACAGTCGAGAAAGGCTAGTTCAGTCAAATCAACTCAGCTCCTAAGTTTCAAGCGAGCATCCACTCCGCCTCGAATTTAGGGGGCCGCAGGTTAACAAGCTTTGCAAAATATAGACCATCATTACTTGCAACAAGTCCACAAAGACAAGCTATAAGGGATTGCGGCGACGATTTATTTTGCTCAAGTCTCCTCGCACCTCGACCAAAACATGGGGGATGTGAAAATATTAACGCACAACAGAATTTCTCAATCTTCTCGGTTCCACCTTAGTTATTTTTCATGAGCTCAACAAATCTCGCCAAAATAAAGGGGCCATGACGCATACAAGACAAGATAGCAGGAAATAAATCAAAGAAACAAGCACAGTAGATAAACCAAGAGGGGCCTAAACGGCCACAATGTCAATACAGAAAGTAAAAGAATAAACTAAGTTATTACAACCATCAAATAAAGACGCCAAATAGTTCAAAAAGTTGCAGAATCAAAGTTATTATTACAAAGCCGCAGAAATATAAATTGTTTCGAAAACAAGAGCACAAGACATTTAAACGGAGCCGGGGGGAGTGTCAATGTACTCATCACCAGGTTGATCGCTTGCGGGAGGGTTCTTCAAGATCGCAAAGTTGACAGGATTGACTGGAGGAGGATCCCACACTGGGTCGCCGCGCTCTATCTGGTTAGTTTGGATGGCGACGATGTGATCTGCTGCGTAAGGGATATCCGGGTGAATGGCCAACAGGTCGGGAGATCGCTGGGACATGTTAACCCAACGAAGCATTTCCTCCAAGGTAATGCTCTCCCGGCCATGATAAGCCCAAAGACAACGAGCAAGGTGATTAAAACCTTGATCGAAGCTAGCCTCCTGGTAGTCGCCGAATTCATCAGAAAGCTTAAAGGCTTCCATGGCGCGCAGACCCGCCATCTGCGCGCCTTCTCAGCAAAGAAGTTCCTTCTTTAAACTTGCGACCTCCTCACGAGCGGCCACTAACCCTTCAGCAGAATTGCGGGCTTCTTCCTTCAGGGCTTCCACTTTCTTCTGCAGCTCTGCATCCAGTCTAGCGCTCTCCGCCATGAGTTTCTTCATCCGCTCAACTTCAGCTACCGCCTGCGAGCCTTTGTTTTCAGAAGCGATCCTGGCTTTCTCCGAGGCTCCAAGAGCTGCCGTTACTTTCTTAAGCTCAGCTTTGCGCCTCTATGCGGCCTCAATCGCCTTATTTATGCGAGTCCCAAGCTGAAAAAGAGGGAACTATAAGCCTGAGAAAAGCGCAAAATATGAAAGGAAAAAATACAAGATTTAACAAACTTACCATTGAGGCAGCGATTCCAAATTGGCCTGAAAGATCTTTGAGTTCGGCGGGCGTCATCTTGAATCACGACGCGAGATGTGATGCCCCTCCCGATCTCCAGCTGAACCCCGTGCGGCGAGTCCCATGCCAGGCGACCCAAGGGGATAACATCAGCAATGGCCTCTCTTATCTGGCCCGCTTTGTTCATGTCAAGGTTTTGAGTAAAATTGGGGTCCAGCCACACCGCCTCTTTCCCCTTGTAGCCACGTGGCAGTGTCCCAGCCGGAAGCGGCTCCACCTCCTCCGGAACCTCCTCAACAATAGCCTCGGGCCGTGCAGAGCCCTTATCAGCAGCCCGCTTTTCCGTACGAGCAGATACTTTACCAGCCAGCCGTTTTGGTCTTCTCTACCCTTGGACGTTTCTGGCCCTGACTCTCTTCTGTGGGTTCATCAACCTGCGACCTTTTTTGGGTAATGGTCTGACTGGAGCTCGCGCCTGGGGGCGCCGCAGCGATCTTCGTAGGATCATACGTCTCGTCAACAATGGTGGCGTCCACAGCGCGGGGAACTTTCCCAAGGACTTGTTTCAAGGTCGATTGCCGGGTCTTAGCTTCCTCCTCAGCGAGCTTCTTCCTTTGAGCTCGGCGCTCATTAAGCGCCCATACCGCAGGAAAGGTTTCGTTAAAAGCGGATTCGAAAGAAAGGGACAACGCGGGAAAGAATATAACATCTTGAAACTCTTAAAAATCAAATAAATGAAGGAAATTTACAGGGTGGTCTTCTTTCCGGGTCGCCTCCACATACGGGACACTCAGACGGAAAGCATTGGCCTATATGACAATCCCCTATCCAGTCAGGGTCGCTCTCCTCAGGAACCATGGCGACCATTGGCTCCGCCTTACCCGGGCCCGCGAGGCCCGCCATACGTGCAAATGGAAGAGCCAGATCAAGAAGATCGACCCAAGCAATGTTCCTCAAGGAGGCCTCGACCCCATCAGATTGAATGAGAGTCATGAGCCCTTTGACAAGACGCCGTTCTATTATAGGAGGCTCGTCGATCGTGAGGGTAGATTTTTCCGTACGTTTTGCGGCCCTAGGAAACGGCCAGCCAACCTTGGATTCCACTTTAAGGATCCGCTTCTGCCATCTGTGAATCTTATTTGGTAGCAAGAATAGCAAACGGGGCGTCTTGGACCGTAAAGATATTTGTCCCGGGATGCCCGTCCCACAGAACCAGTGGAATTGGCCTAGAAAAGTTAGGGAAGGCTCTATCTTCATTGTTCGACACATCACAATGAAGGCCATGATTTGAATAACGGTCCTAATGGCAAAATCGGAAGGAAGGGCTCCCATCAGCTCGCAAATTCTCACAAAGAAAGGGTCAAATAGAGGCCGGAGTCCCGCGTAAAATTGATCAAAGTGCAGAATTAAGGTATCATCTGAGCGGCGGGCACACACGTAATCTTGGCGGTCCCCAGGTTTAAACTTGTCCTCCTCCATTGAATAATCAAGCAAGGAAAATCGGTACACGCTTATGTCGATTTTAAATCGACGACTGATATATCGATTAAGGTCGCCGCTTTTACAAAGCTGCGCCCACTTCTTCTCCAACGCCTTCTCATACTCCGCCAGGATAGCGAACTCTCTCATCGCCTCGGGATTATTGGGCGCGGGTTTTTTGTTTTTAGCGGCCTCCCAACGGTGATTTTGGGATCCCTTTTCTTTTCGGGTTTTTAGGAGCTCCCAAACAATTTGGCGAGGCAGGGGGCATTCTCGTCCTCACTCGACCCCATCAACTCATGAAGAGCGGCGTCCTCGATATATGCCCCGTCATGATCGGCGGCGCCACTGGGACTAGGATCGGCGGCCTGTTCATCAACGTCAGACATGCCTCTTTCATCAGCCTCGCTGGTGCTTGCCCCTTGAGCTCGTGCCATTTCCTTGCGGCTCTTCTTGCGTCGCGGGGTGGGGTTAGGGAACAGAGAATCTAGGTCAAAAGGATCATCGCTTGTTCGAATGGCGGCCTCCGCGCCGGTTATCTCTTCAAGAGGGTCGCCCCCGGCGGACTTCTCAGGACTAGGGTCATCACCCTCTTCCTCATAAGCATAATCATAAGCCTCCTGCTCCTCGTCGGAATCATCTCTGGCAGAATACTCTCCGTCAGACATCCTGCAAAAACAAGAGGAAAAGGTGGAGCTTTCAGACCTGGGATAATAGGAATTAAACCAGGAAGGTAATCGCACCCATCTCGACGCCTTCCCCTCCGTTTTTACAGGAGAAATGGAAAGCAGATTGCCAGAAAGGGAAATACAAACTCAAAGCTAACATAATAAGTGGAGGTTTTCTGGGCACGATGGTTCCATTCAGAAAGAGCCACCCCCACAATAAAAGCACCAACCCAAAAACCTAAAACTTTTCTCAAGAAAAACATCTTACATCCAAATACATTACCCAAACGGTGGATCAAATACCATGGAAAGGCTCGAAAAACAAACGGAAAAACAGAGAAAAAGGGATAAGAGGGAAGAGTTTACCTGTTTTTCTGGAAAAAGATAGGAGGAGCAGCCTAAAGAGCACGTCGGAATCTTCAAAGTCCTGCCGGAAAACCTCAAAACCCACTTCAACCACCGTCAAACCTTACTGCTAGCCTTCGCCGGAAGATTTTGCTAATCCCAGAAAGAGGAGAGAGCTCGGAGGAAAAATTGTGGGAAAGTAGAAGGTTGAAAAGTGAGGAAGTGTGGAGGAGGCCAGCCTTATATAGACCAACAAGTTATGATCGTGGGGTTGGGAGTTGATCCATCCAACGGTTGGGGTTTGCGCGGTCGATTCGAATTCCAATATTCGAAAAACCGCAATCATGGAGGCCAATCAATGCCCACGTGCCTGCTTGGGCAGTTGCCAAGGGCGTTACTACCCACGTAGTTGCAGTTATCAGAGGGGCCGACGTCAGCCACGATCTGACTAACTGTCCCATTGAAGCTTAAACGGATGGCCTCGCAGATGACGAGGTCGCAAAAACAGGCCCAGAGTTGCTTCGAAGGCCGCTTGTTTTGAAAGCACGGCCCTTAGTGAACAAGTCGCATCAGACGACGAGGTCGCAAAAACAGGCCCAGAGTTGCTTCGAAGGCCGCTTGCTTTGAAAGCACGGCCCTTAGTGAACAAGTCGCATCAGACGCATTTACGAGGTCGCAAAAATAGGCCCATAGTTGCTTCGAAGGCCGCTTGTTTTGAAAGCACGGCCCTTAGTGAACAAGTCGCATCAGACGACGAGGTCGCAAAAACAGGCCCAGAGTTGCTTCGAAGGCCGCTTGGTTTGAAAGCACGGCCCTTAGTGAACAAGTCGCATCGCATAAACGAGGTCGCAAAACAGCCCAGAGTTGCTTCGAAGGCCGCTTGCTTTGAAAGCACGGCCCTTAGTGAACAAGTCGCATTAGACGACGAGGTCGCAAAAACAGGCCCAGAGTTGCTTCGAAGGCCGCTTGTTTTGAAAGCACGGCCCTTAGTGAACAAGTCGCATCAGACGATGAGGTCGCAAAAATAGGCCCAGAGTTGCTTCAAAGGCCGTGTGCTTTGAAAGCACGGCCCTTAGCGAACAAGTCGCATCAGAGGATGAGGTCACACATTCTCCGTCCAAAAGCTCGCTACTCCACACTCGATATCTTCCCGAAAAATAATCAAGATATGGAGTAGGGGGCCATTGATGATACAAATTATATCGCCTCTAGTGGGGCCGCACCAAGGAGGCTACGACCACATATATGGCAACGTCAGAAGGTGTTACGAGCAAAGCCGCCGCCCACGACCCCACCGAAAACCTCGTCGAAACAGGGGGTGGTAAGGATAAGATTCTCTAATGGAGCCGCGCAAGACTTGAGAAGAAACAGGGGGTGGAGGCCAGACGACGAAGCTGGCGACCTTGGCGACCATAAGGGGTCGCCGCCTTGATATTACACCCACTTGCTATTAGATATTTTACCCACTTGATGTCAGATATTTAGTATTTACTTAGCTACTAAGACTAGTGACTAAGCTGCTTCTGCACCGCCAGTCTTTACTTCACCCCTAAGTTTAATCTTCCTATAAAAGGAAGTCTTGTGTGACCTAATGGAGAGAGATTTCTAATGCAAAAATAACAGGCCAAAGCTCTGTAAAAACAAGCTTATCTCACCGTCCTCCTCTCATCACCGCCTATCTCCGGCTAATATACAAACAAACTACTCACAAACAAGCCAGATATCCACACCATTAACACCGCAACGCCATCGTGACGTTTTCTGCATCGTCAGGTTTTAAAATAAAGTTTTTTATTTCAGGAGGAGGTTAAAGATGAGATGCAGTGACAATATTATTAATTTCTGCATTTTTATCTTTTATTGAATTATTTAATGATATATTTTTTATAACAGAATAAATTTTTTCTGTTTTTTCAGAAATAACTGCTATTTGTTCACCTAAAATATTTAGATATAAATTAGTGTAGTTTTGATTAACTAATAATTGATTTAATTCTTTAAGGGTAAAAGTTAAAGAATCATTTTCAATTAATTTAGAGAATGCGTTGAAATTAAGTATTTTACCATTTTTCTCTATTGAAAAAGCTTGTTGTGGAAGATATATACCTTTCATAAATTTTCCTCCTTCTAGTTTAAAATCACGTTCAATAATATATAAATATTCTTTAACATATGTTGAAATAAACCACGGAATAGAAGTTATTATTTTATTCTCTTTTTCAAGAAATCTATAAAATTCTTCCTGATAGTAAAGTCTATCTTCACTTGAAATATTATCAAAAAACCAATCTATAAATGGTTTCCATTTTTCTAATTTAAATTCATTTTTAATTGTATTTCTTGCCAGTGAACCTGGACTAAAATCAATTTTTGGTGTAAAATCCATTATATATCATGATCCATTTCTGATTCAGTTAGATCTGAATCTTCTGTACCTTTTCCTCTAACTATATTATTCTTATCTAAAGACAAATTTTTAACATAGGCTTCTCGTAATTGAGAAGAAGTTTCTCGTAATTGAGAAGTAGAAGCCCTATTGGGTTCCAAAGGTATTTGAATATTTTCAAATGGAGAAATAAAAGATCTCATAGATGATGATCTTGATATATTTCTTGGAATATTTTCCCATTGCGAATTCATCATGATAGAAATATTTCCATCTGAACTCTGAACTATATCAGTCACATCCTGACATATTACAGGAGTCTTAGGTACTGCATTAGCAATTTGCCAATGATCTGGTAAAGGAATTTCCTCCCATTTAATTGATCTACGAGTCGTAATATTCGACTTGCTAAAATTTGTTTCAATTAAAATCGTTTCATTCAAAGATTTATCTTTGATTTTACACATAGGATTTAAAGTGTGTAAAGGCTTATAATAAATTCTATAACAAATGCAAATTATCTCTGATCCAGGAGCATAGTTATATCCATGCGTTTTAACATTCATTGTTAAAGAATCAAGAATGTTAATATCAGATAAAGATAATTGTAAATTTGGGTAAACATCAAAGTATACTGGTCCATGTGCCAGACTTGACTGAATTATACCCATTAGAGATTTTTTCCAATCTAAACTTCTACCGTCTCTTAAGGCAGCAATAAAACTTTCTGGAAGATTTTCCAAAGTAAGAGGTTTAAATGCAATTTGGACTAAACCAATATGAAGAAATTTATGAGTTTTTCTATAAGGAAAAATATCTTTTTCCCCTAGTAATTTAATGACCATTTCTTCATTATTCAAAGAAATAGATTCTTCAGAGGTTTTAACAATTTGTTTTAAACCTAATTTTTCGAATGTACCTAATTGGTAAATCGTTTTTGTTTCTATCCTAGGGATAGTCCATTTATTTAATAAATCCAGATTTCTGGGTATTTCAAATTCTTGAGTAATACTATTTTTCATTCTGTCTGTATTTCTTAACATGTTTTTTTTAAAGTGTTAAAAATATAACATAAGATAACTATAAATACTGCCATGACTCCGATACCAAAGTTAGGGGATGAGGTATAGCTTATTAAAATGGGGATATTTATAAACTTAAAAAATCCGTCATAAAATTATATAACAAAAATGGAGTTTTACTTAATTAATTCCGTCGATAAATATATTTTAATCCATTACAAAAGCCAATAACCCTGAGAACGCCACTCCTGGGCTAAGACGGGTATTCAAGGCTATAAAAGATTAAAATTTTATTTATGCCAGAAAGAATTAAAACCTTGTTATATAAAATTGCCAGATTTTTCTTGCTCAACCCTTAATAAGCAATTTTACATCCCAATATAAAAGATCATGACTGTATTTAAACTCATCTTCTCATTATATTTATAACACTTTTAGTGTTTAGCCTATCATTAGGCTATTATAAAATAATAAAATTAAAATTTAAACAAAATAAAATAAACTTACAAATTAGCTTCAAGTTGTAACCAGTACACAAATTCAAATTTTTATTCCACAAATATTTTACAAGATAGAAGAGAAGGAAAGGAGAAGAGGCGAGTGAAAACTCAAGCGTACCTCCCTTGTTTCTGAGAAATATTTCCATCTGAACTCTGAACTATATCAGTCACATCCTGACATATTACAGGAGTCTTAGGTACTGCATTAGCAATTTGCCAATGATCTGGTAAAGGAATTTCCTCCCATTTAATTGATCTACGAGTCGTAATATTCGACTTGCTAAATTTTTTTTCAATTAAAATCGTTTCATTCAAAGATTTATCTTTGATTTTACACATAGGATTTAAAGTGTGTAAAGGCTTATAATAAATTCTATAACAAATGCAAATTATCTCTGATCCAGGAGCATAGTTATATCCATGCGTTTTAACATTCATTGTTAAATAATCAAGAATGTTAATATCAGATAAAGATAACTGTAAATTTGGGTAAACATCAAAATATACTGGTCCATGTGCCAGACTTGACTGAATTATTCCCATTAGAGATTTTTTCCAATCTAAATTTCTACCGTCTCTTAAGGCAGCAATAAAACTTTCTGGAAGATTTTCCAAAGTAAGAGGTTTAAATGCAATTTGGACTAAAGTGCAACCTCGTTAGAAAAAGAGATGATCTAAAAATATATATTTAATATATAGTTGTTTAGTGTTATTATGTTGTGTTACTTTCGATAAACATAAATAGATGTTTGGTAGACAATGTATTTCTTGAAAAATGTTGTTTTGATGCATAGCTTGAATTGTAATTTTGTTAATAAGCTTAAATAAGATGAATTAATATGAGCAAGCCTCGATTGAGTTTCTGATTCGTTCAGTTAAAACACCGAATGTACTCTTAAAGGGAGTTGAAGTTCGGATCCGTTGGAAGGGCATGAAAGGGGTTGTGCTTTGATGAACTAGAGTTCATTAATGTCTGTGTAATTGATAGGATGTGAAGTCTAGTTGTCTAAGTGAGAGAGTAGAGTCAATAAGGTGAGTAATATTCGAAAACACTTAGGCGGCTAGTTAATTCACAATAATAATTACATATGTGTAGATAAAAGCTAAAACGTCATTTATTCTCGGTTAGGTACTCTTTCATATTGGCGATGTGATACGTTCATAAAATGTGAACAACGCTACTGGCCTTAAACGGCTGAAGGGTAGTGGAGGAAATTCATCGAACGTATACGCATAACGGGGAGACCCCGGAGCTAATCGGTGCTAATCACCGTTAGTTAGCAAGTATATTTTCAGGTTGATGAACGCCATGCACAGTGTCCTTGAGTAATGATGTAACAAAGATAAGCTAAGTTAGAAACGTATAGTCATGACGTGTTGATGGACATGGAGTGAACCTTAGATTGAGTCGGTTTCATTAAGATAACCCTTATAATAAAATCTGTTAATTATAACCTTAATTGAATTGTAGCTTCTACTTCTTACTTTGTACATTGTAATTACCTCAAATACATGTTTATTTATGTGTTTGAGGGAGAGAAGATGAACCTGTTGGTGAAGATTTCGAGGAGGACTTTGATGACGACGTTTGAGGACGCCGGAGTTGAAGGCCTTGATTATTTTCTGTTTTTAATTATTTCATAGACTTGGATTATTGTTGGAACTTGTAGTTTACTTTCAGTATTTCTTTTGGATTCGTTGGTTTTCTTTTGGATGTAATAAGTATTACATTTTCTATCTTTAGTTATTTCTATTCTTGGATATTTGGAAAAAAATTTACCCGAGTCTTTTTGCTTCCATTTGCTTTAATTTGATACGATGTAGTAGAGGCTTACGTGTAAAATGAATTTATTTTATTTTATTTGTGCCGAGCGTTTCTTTCCCGGATAAGAACTCGGTGTCCGGGAACGGGAGTTACAGAAACAAAGGACGGACTAGCGGATAAACAATCCTTTACCAAACACCACAAAATTTTGAGTGGTCCGATGTGGCACTTGAAAGCGTTTGGACACAAGACAGACAAGCACTTTCCATCACGAGCGATAAAAACCCAACCTTTGAGCCTCATCCAGAGATTATTTATTAAGGCAAACATTCACAAATGATTTAATGATACGTTTGTCTCGTAAATATATGTAATAAAACATGATAGAAGTAAATCAAAATATTGTAATTGAATAAAATGAAATAAGATCTAATTTGTTCATAGCACGGATCTGATCTAAATGCAGATGAGGATGAGACAAATGCAGACAAATGCCTTGGTACGGCGAGGATGAGACAAATGTAGCTGGATTGCTCGTTAAAAGCAAATGATGCTCTAAATGCTCGACAGAGGTAGGTGAGTGAGTGGTAGAGGCTAACATACCTTTATCTGTTTTACAAGAAATGGTACTTCTATTATGCCATTGGGGCCTACGATCTCAGGACTAGATGAATACCAGGGGGGATATGTATCCGTAAGGCGCAGGCCTCTTCGACCCCCGTGACGCAAACCGCACCCGATAGATAAGATCGAGAAACTCGATCATGCGCAGCGAAAAAACTAATTAAATTCGTTTACGATTTTACCACGATATGAAACACATGATTAAGTAATCTAATCTACAAGAAAGTTAGAAGATTTACCCAACCGAAGAGAAGCCTCAGTCTTCCGAGTTGTATCTCCAAGAGACGATTGGTAAACGTCGATCCACCCTAGAGCCTCCTTGAATATTCAGAAGAAAAACCCTAGGTTTTTTCTTCTCCTAATGGCTAGGACAATTTTTCTCTCAATTTTTCCTCAAAAGTGGCGCAAAAGTGTGTGTATATTGTGTTGAGAGTAACTCTCTTTATATAGGAAAATAACGAGACTTTGTGAGTAATCTTTTTCCAAGACAATTATCATTTCCTTTTAAGGAAAATACATTCTTCGTTATTCAAAAAAAAGAAGAAAATACATTCTTCTTTAAATAAGAGATAATCTTTAGGGGCCAGAGGCCAGAAGGACAAAAAAAGATACAAAATGAGAAAAAAGGACAAGAAAAAAAAATGGTTGAGAAGGACAAAAACGCGCCTGTTACTACATGTGTTACTACATTTGGTTGTAGCAACATGTAGTAACACATGTAGTAACATGCGCGTTTTTGTCCTTCTCGACCACTATCTTTTTTTCTTGTCCTTTTTCCTCATTTTAGATAAAAAAACAGTCCTTTACAACCTTTAACCTTAATCTTTATTAAGTAAGAAATTTAATCATTAACTATTTGACAAATAAGTAATTAATTACATATGTGACATAATTCAGAAATATTCTTTTCCTAATTTGCTCACATGTGGTGCCGTATATTGCCATGAAATAATAGAAAATGTGTTTTCTATTCTATATATTATTTACTAAATAAATAATATCTCTTATATTCATTAAATAGATTAACTACTTAATATACTATCGAGGTTTCACAATACGAGAATTCACTCGCGTGTTAGGATCGGAGGTAACCCCGGGACCATGGACATATAACCAGTAGTTCCAATAAATTGAATACTCAACTTATTAATTCTGGAATTACACCATCATAAATTCTAAACCGAACTCTATCGATTATAGATATACGTTATTCTCAATATGTTAAGTCAATAAGTGTCCATTGATATAATCATTACATACAGACTAACCTCCATAGACTATATTTAATGAAGTGGAATAGTTTCCGTAAATCTTTTACATTACATCTTATCATTATTTACCAGTAACCCACTAGTGATCAATTAGTTTATAACCAATACGAACTCGGCCGGTCCAGGGCCGGCCCACCAATAAGGTGGAAGAGACGGTGGTCTTAGGCCCAACGGTGCCGGGAGGCCCAACATTCCGTGTAGATCCAATCCGATCCAACCTAATATAATGAAAAAAATTGATAAAGAAAAAAAAAATTAATGTAGATCCAATCCGATCCAACATAAAATGTTTCGCTAAAAGAAAAAAAAATCCTTGTAGATCCAATCCGATCTAACCTAATATAATGTGTTAAATTTTTTTTTTATCTGAATTGATAAAGGCCCCAAAAAATTACTCTAATCGATAAAGGCCCAATATTTTTTATAAGTATGTATTTTCGGGATAAAAAACTTTGAACTAAAAGGTCTTATTCGGCTATTTGGCCTTTAGGCCCAAAAAATGGCAGGTCCGGCCCTGTGGCGGTCGATCAATTTCTTGGATTAACAAATAAGGGGATTGTCTTTCTATTTTCCGTAGGAATTAATGAATTTCATATTTGTGAAATACATTCCTAACTACACATTTCCGATAGTGCCAACATGAAAGTGATTTAGACTGCGCCACATAGAAATAGTTAACCAACACATCAAACTCTATTTTGAAACAAGCAGGAGTCTTCAATCACTTCAGGATTAAGATTAATCCATTTATGATCATCTTGTGATTTACCCCCTCCGTCCCAATTTGTTTGAGACTTATTCCATTTTTTTGTTATCCCAAAATAAGTCTCATCTCCACCTTTAGAGAAAAAGTTGCTCATTAAACTATCTAAATTGCCCCAAGTTCCAAGTCTTTACTTCCGTGTCTTTACTTTTATTTTTTCCGCATGCTTGTGTAACTAAAAGGACAAAAATGAAAATTTAACATATTTTAAAAGACTAGAAAACATATTAAATGATGTTTCCTTAAATATTGTTAGTTCCTAAATGCCCCAAACAATATGAGACGGAGGGAGTAATAAGATTTCTCAATCACTGAATTATATGATAAACTTATATTAAATCGGTACATTACATCCTATACAAATGCCCCACTTAGATAACCAATACCATCGGTGTTACATTATATGGATAAAGGAGTGCTGAGTGCAAGATGATCAGCTCAACTTACTCAGCTTGCCAGGCAGCTGAACACACTCAGCTTCCCAACATAGACACAATATAGTGCCGAGGACTCAGCAGAATGATATTACAGAGATTGTATTTGATAGACGGTTATTCTTTTATAATTTCTATATAACCTCTTTTAACTGATTAATGAGATGTATGATACAACAAATACCCTATGATCAGCAGTATTGTAACTTAACTCATTTAGTATTCTATGAGTAATAAAATTCTGCATTCTATTTAGTTGTGTTCTTTAATTTCACAAGTTCAACATGGTATCAAAGCGTGAAACTTGATAGTTTTACTTCTTTTCTGTGTTTTACTCTGATTTCTGGAGCAACTTGGGAGTTTCTTCATCTTTTCTTGTGTTTTGCACGGTTTTTTGAGAGAATTCCGTGTTAGTTCTGAGTTCTCGATCATTTTCTTGAACAATCTTTAGATTATCCAAATGTGGATTTTATGTTCTTGACGGCCTTGGCAGCAAAGAAGCAAGGGACGAGTTTATTTTTAAGTCCTCATATAGTAGAAGTTTTGATGATACCAAAATAGTTGGTTTAGAAACCAAGTATATGTTTGCTTATTAGTCTGACATGCGAATTGTATAGGATTAGTCAGACTTTGCTTGAATTCACTTAATCTAAGTTAGTCTAGGCTTGAAAACATGAAGACTAGAAAACTAGACGACTAGAAGACCAGACTCTTGTCCATCAATCAAGCAAGACTACTCAAGTAAGAATTTTCAGAACAGAGCAGACGAGTGAAGGACAAGTATGCAAAAGCAGATGAGTAAAGCATTCAAGGTTCAGACGAGTGAAGGACAAGACCAGAGACGACTAATGCTCCTAAAGGACTAAAAGATATATGAAGTGATAAATTAAATGGCATGTAGCCATCCATAAACATCTGATCTAATGGCTACGAAATCATACAAGTGGAGATATAACATTCGATGCTATAAAGTTACATTCTAGAAGCCATCAAGTATATGCTCCAACGGGCTAAAAGCTAAATGTGCATTTTTCAAACGAACAAGTGACAACTTAGCAATCATTTAGAGCCACTTATCTTACTCAATGGTGCATCTACCTTATGAAAGGTATATAACGATGAAGTTCAACAACAAAGAGAGAAGTTTTGCGAGTTAAGTTCTTGAAAAATCTGAAAAGCTATCTTTGATTCCATCCAAACAAGAACAAGATCTTCATCTCAGAAGCTTACCAATCCAAACCAAGAAATCAAACAGATCATCAACAAAGCTCAAAAGAAATCATCTAGTGATCTACTTGATCAAAAGAGCTGCAATTGAAACTTCAAAGTCAGATCCAGTTAAAAGCTCTCACCTTTGTATTATTAATTTGATACAACACCAACTCTATTCAACAATCAAGTTCTCAAGAATCGGCGAACCTGTTGAAGCATCTGAGGGGTGTGAAGGTACATCAAAGAAGACAAACGAGCTATTGGAGAAAGGAAGTTCTTCAGATGAGCTGCGTGCAAATAGACCATTGAAGCATCTGCGGGGTGTGAGGCTTATGTAGGGTGTCAAGGATTGGCTATTTAGAGTGCGAAGCATCTACGGGGTGTCAAAGACACTTGCCTATTGTATTAGTATATAGTATAATAGTGATACCTCCTAAGTCACTAGGGAAGAGGTCACGTAGGAGATTTTTCCACTCCGAAGATTGATAACATTTCCTGACTCTTTTACTTTCAGCACTTTACTATCAGTACTTGCATACTTTACATCACACTACTCAGCACTGAAAACCAAGCACAAGGCTTATTTTGAACTATATCATTATTCCGCTGCACTTCCTTTTTGAAGATAACTAGACCAGTAAAACCAGACGAGTTGCTTGCTAGTCTGTTCTTACTGATCAGACTCATTCATTAAGTAAGAAACTCCAAAATCATAAAGTGTTCATTCACCCCCTCTGAACTCTTACCAGCCTTGCATTAAGGACTAACAAGTGGTATCGGAGCGTTTCTCCTAAAAACAGACATCTTTGTGTTCTGTGTATTGGAGTGATCCAAAGCTTGTGTTTTCAAATAGTCTTAAAATCATTATTTCAGCATGGATTCTAATAGCACTATTGTTAGAGTACCTACCTTTTCTATTTCAAATTTTGATGAATGGAATATGCGTATGTAGACGCACTTAGCTACAATCCATGAAGACATGGTCACTGTGATAGAGGATGGACCAATCACCATTATGAAAGCAAATACAGATCAAGCCAGTCAACAAGCTGAACCATTAGTGAGAAAACCAAAGCATGAGTGGATGCTAGAAGAAACAAAGATCAACAACCTTGACAACATTGCTAAAAGACACTATAATGAAGACCTTGGATAACAACATGTTCCTAAAGATCAAAGGATGCAAAACTGCTTAAGAATTTGGAAAACTCTGATCAAATACTGTGAAGGAACTGAAGTTTTCAAAGTCAACAAACTCGCAGTAGCTATTCTAAAGTGTGAGACTTTCCAGATGAAATCTGGAGGAATAGTTGAAAATATCGAAGCTCGTTTTCATGAGATCCTCAATGAGCTACAAATGCTGAATCGAAAGTACACTAAAAAGGAGATATGCATGAAGATTTTAAAAGCATTCCCAAAACCATGGGATATCATAACTACTGTGTTAGCTGCAACAAAAGATCTTACAAAACTAGACACAGTGGAACTCTTTTATGATCTGAAGGCATATGGATTTGAGCTGAACAACAAAGCTAAGAAGAACGTTCAAGAAATACCAGCTCTTATCGCTCTCACTGGATAAACTTCAAAAACAATGGTTGAGACGGTCAAGTAAAGTCAGATTGATCAGCTGCAAGATCAAATGGCCCAGATCATGATACATGTCAACGGGTTATCTCACTCAACCAAAAAGTTTCAACAGCAAAATCAAAATAGAAGAGATGATTACAGAAGAAGAGATGATGATACAAGAGATCATAGACGAGACACTCACAAAGAAGATCGTAGAGACGATCGCAGGGATGAGAGAAAGGATGATCAAACGAAAGACGATCATCAAGTACAATAGAAACATGAAGAAATGTTATGTTACAACTACAACAAACCAGGACATTTCAAGACTGACTATCCAGAGCCAATCAAGAGAACCAGATGAGGACAAACATGACAGAACAGATGACAAGGGTAAAACCAGACGAGCTTAAAAGAAGACGACAGTTCCTCACATGAAAGCTTGGCTGAACCCTTATCAGATTTTGATGACAATGCATTCATGGCAATAGATGATAATGATGAGTTAATATCATTATTCTCAAACTTAGCATCCTAATATGGTTCATGTTTAATAGTTGCAATTCCAAATCTTAAGACTGCATATATTCAAGGATCTTAACAGTGAGTTCAAAGAAATTCAAAGAATCTATGATCTTATAAAGAAAGAGAATGAATATCTCAAATCTGAGAATCTGAAACTGAAAGCTCAACTGTCAAATCTGAGAAATAACAAGCCTTCAATGATGGATGAAAATAGACCTAATCTGAATGAAATAATACAGATTCAGATCAAGCCTATTGCTTCAATCATTCCTGAGTTTAAACAAGCCAGAAGACCTGGAGACAAGTCTGGTCTGGGTTACTCAGAGAAGACGACACTTGTCAAGTCCAACTTAAAGTTTAGATTTGAATATGGTACTCCTTAAGAGTCAACTCTCAAACCTGAGCTAAAAGTTAAACAAAACAAGCAAGTTAAGTGTGTTAAATCTGTGACTTAAAATCAAAGACATGAACATCCGGTCACTTATGAATCCAAAAGAAATGATAGATCAAGGATTTAAAAGGTCAGAGGGAATAAGAGACTATGCCCTTCTGATGATGACTAGAACATTAATCTCCCTATTCAATTAAGGAGATCTAATATTAGAAGAAACATTCCTAAGAGCAAACCAGTAAAAAATCTTAGATCTGTTTCTACACACAAGAAGGTTCCTTACATAAATAAACTGTGTATAGGGAGAAATCAAAGATAATCACTGAAGTTGATCTCAAGAATGTTCACACTCAAGCTTACAAGCCAAAAGGCAGAGAATTCGAATCAAATGGTGGAAAAACATTAAAGACATTTTATGAAATTCCATTTGATTATCCACAACAGTGGTGTGAACGCCTAAGAGTCCCCCCATTCAAATAAATACTAGGCCTTACATGACCTGGAACTGACCCTGTTAAGGACCTAAACAGATTTGGGTACCTAAATCCAATTAACTTTTTTGAATTGTTTGGTACATAGACAGTGGATGTTCCAGACATATGACGGGCAAAAACACATCTTGGTGAAATATCAGGACAATGATGGACCTAGAGTTACATTTGGAAGAAATGAGAAGCCAAGAATCACCAAAGGAATTGGAAGCCTTATCAAGCATGATCTTGATATTTGTGATGTCACTTTTGTGAATGAGTAAAGTACATTCTTCTCAGTGCAAGTCAATTTTGTGACAAAGGGTATGAAGTCCTATTCAACAAGAAGAAATGCAGAGTCATTAATGAAGAAACATGATAGAAGATCTTAACTGGAAAAAGAAAGAAGAACATGTACATAGTAGACTGGTCACTAGCTACATAATAACTTTGTCTACTAGTACAATCAAAGACTGAGATAAGTCGTCTATGGCACAAGAGACTATGTTTCTACTAGAACCTCACGGTTCCTATGCCTTTCCTCTTCTATCTCCAAGATTTTCACTTCCCAGAACCATAAGTCCTCATGCAACATTCTGGCCTATTATCTAGAGGCTCTAGTCCATGATTGCCCGGCTGGTCGTTAAGAAAGGTCTACCTAACAAAACTGGGGCACTAGGATCCTATGGTACGTCTATAACCGTAAAATCTATTGGGAGCGTGAATCCTCTTGCCTTAATCATGCAATTCCTCAGCAGACCGGCATGCATATCTCTAGTTCGATCAACTAAAGGTCATGGACCGGGTTTGGTCCATGGTTACCGGAAGCTTAATCTTTTGGCCGAGGGAAAAAGGAAGGATGTTGCAACTTGAGCCGGAGTCGCAGAAACCTAAACCTACTGATAGACCGTTTATAGAGATCGGGAGTCAGAATGTCCCAGGGTCTCCTAACTTCACTACGGTATTTGAGTCTGGGTAATCCTCAGGCTCAGAAAATATAGTGTCCAAATCCTCTTCAGGATCATCGAAATCGTAATCAGAAGAAGATGTATCTATTAACTCTAGAGGAAACTCACCTGGACGATATATGTGTTTTAGTCTGTTAAGCTCTCTTCAGGCTCCTGCTTAATTGCTTCTTTTTTCTTTTCCACACGTTTCTTGTCAGCTTTGTATTGGTCTCTGACTGTTGATCCTGGATACATGGAAATAGGCTTGATGTTTAACACTTTGTGAGGCATCTTGGTTGACTTGTCTGCCTTTTCAACTCCTGTTTGACCGAATCCGTGAAGTGTCCCAATATTCCTGCTAAAGAGACAAAGTAAAACAAAGAAAAGGTTAGCAACTCCTACTTCAGTTGGGGGTGAACCCAACTGTTGCGGACCTACTAACTAAAATCAACAGGGATATACACAAAATAACAAGGATTGTCAGAATTTGATTTTTTGGACCTCGGTAAATCGGGGGTAACCCAAGGTAAACAGGGGCTAGAATTTCTCATTCTGGCAGTTACATAGTGCAGGTTTAATTTAGGACGACTCAAGACTTAAATGAAAATAAATTTAAAAGAAAAACGGCAACTTAATTAGAATTAAAAATTGTTTATCCTTAAAGTTGGCCATTGTCCCCGGCAACGGCGCCAAAAACTTGATATCATCGTGGACCTTACGTCGATTTTACTAGCAAGAATACTAGGTCAATCATAGTACATCAAGGGCGAATCAAGGTCGATCCCACAGAGACAACACAACTTAAGCATAAACAATTCTAATCTAATCAAGACGATATGAGTGGTCATTGACCAACAATGAACATAAGAGAAACGTGGTATTCCTTCCCCGTCTCTTCTATCTACTAACTTGGTTTAGTTAATCCTTGTGTTTACTTCCCACATAATTTCCTTAAACTAATCGAGCTTTTAATTCAGTTTTAAGCTACGGTACAATTCCTAACCCTATCTACTCCGACAATGGTAATAGATAATCCATACGCCAGCTACCCTCCTTAATTGGTCCGTAATATCCCATATGCATAATGAACTAGAATTGCCAGTATTGAGCACTAACTCATACCGCTAACCCGCCTAGGCAGCTATCGACACTGATTAGCACGTTCCTAGTGTCCATCAAGACAATGTCCTAATTAACACTTCACTATCAGTACTTCATGTTAATTTATGAATTACGAATACTAGATTGGCCAGACCTATTACACATTTTAATTATTTCTGTCGATCAACGTAGCTGACGCTGAACCCCAGATTAAGGTTTTCTAAATTTTGCCTCGGTAAATCGGTATAGACCGCCGGTTTACCGGGGGCAGCTTTTCCTATTTCTGGGTCTACATTGCTCAATTCATATTAATCTAAGTAAATTATGGGATTGTTAAACATGCAGATCAATGAAAACACATAAATACAAGCAGATCTACCATATTAAAGACATAAAGGAATGTTCAAAGCTTCATACCTTCAACAATGGAGATCTAGCTTGATCCACTCAAGCAAGAGATGGCAAGGAAGGAAGGAAACCAGAAAAAAAAAAATCCAAAAGCTTAAAAGAACTTTATTGCATCAAAACTGTATAATGAAATAATAATAATTTTGTAACATAATTCAGACCTTTGTAATAATCAGTTTATGCGGCCTTATATAGATACCTTGGCTAACTTATGACTCTCAGAAACCTAACCGACCTAGTACAAACAGCAAATTTAGTTTCATGTTCCCCAAGACCCTAGGTTTATCGGGCCTAGCCCACGATAAACCAAGCCTAACTTTCTTCTCTTCTTTCAGCAGATCTCTTCCTGGACTTATTCCACATGGCCCAACATTTTTATTCCACTCGGCTCAACATTCTTTCCTTTATCCCGATCCATCCTTAAGTGCTCCAGATTTGACATATCCTGTAAAATACATAAATCAAGGCAAAACAGTACCAAATCTTCGGAATAATAATATAGATGCAGAATTATGAACTTAGGAATATGCACTAGGTTTTACATATATTCCTTCACAATAATGAGCTTATCTACACTCTCTTGAGCAGAATTCGTGGTAAATAAAGGTTAATTTAATGGTGCATTTAGAGCGTTATCAAGTATTCGGTGTAAAACAGTTCCTTAAACACTTTCCAATCCGTTACATTGCCTCGGCTACTCTCTATAGCCTTTATCCAACTCACCGCCGCACCTAACAGAAATCCAATGGATAGTTGGGCCATCTCTACCTAAGGTACATTCAAGTTTCTACACGCTTTCTGAAAGTTTCTAATACACATATCAGCCTTAGCCAGCTCCACATTTCCAAAGAAGTCATGTACACGATTTCTCTTCAACTTTGTGTGCCAATCAACCGGAAGTACTTGATCATGAAATGGTGGTGCAACTAGTGTTATAACTAGTGGAACGGCTGGTGGGTAAACCGGAGGGTGAACTAGCGGGTATCCATGTGGTACTTAAGGTGGATAAGTCTGTTGAGGTGGAGTTACTTGTGGTTCTTATTGATAGGGGTGGTACCTCTGAAGATAAAGTTAAGTGTGGTATGGCTGGTGTAGTCCAGAATGTGGGTAACCAAATCCATATTATTGATCAAAATTTGGTGATGGTGGTATGGTAGGTTGAGGTGGATGACTTGAGGGTGGAGGGAAAAAGTCTGCTGTTGTGGAGGAAAAATTGAAGTTGGAAGTTGGCTTACCGGTGGTGGAGGTGGAGGGTAAATGTTTGTCACTGGTGGTAGAAAAACGGGTGGGATGTCACCTACAATAGTGACCTGGACCGATCCTCCAACATGCCAATGTGGAGAATGCTCCCGATGAGCCTAAGGTGGTGGTGCTTGATTCATATGACCAAACTGCTGCACAACACCGTCCCTTAGAACTTGTATCGGACTCTCTGCTCCCGGTCTCACTTTTGAGCCTTCAACACCATGGGCACCTCTGTGAGTAACTACCATTCCGAAAGACCAAGTAAGATCAGAATGTAACTAAGTGGCCAAAAGAAATCTTATCTTAAAGGAAAAGAAGCCTATAATAGCAAGGACGCTTCACTTAATACCAACTGTAAAGCCCCGTTCCTGGATACCGAGTCCTTATCCGGAAAAGAACATTCGGCATGTATAATACTAAATAAATTCAATATTATACCTAAGCTTCTACTACATCGTAACGAGTTTAGAAAAAAACGGAAGCTAAAAGACTCGGGTAAATAACATACATGCTACTAGAATAGAAAATTCAACCGTACAAAAGATGGAAGGGTTTAACTTACAACAAAGATATCTCAAATCTTACAACATATGAAATCTGAATGGAATTACAATCTTGTCTTACAAGTCTCAAAAGAAAAGTACAACACATGTCTAGAATATGAAACAACAACATAGTTTTTAAAAGAAAGTGCAACACATCTCGAAATGTCAAAAGTACAACATATTCTTATACAACGAAGGTAATATAGAATAATGAAACATCATCAAGATAGTATCAAATGTCGTCCTTGAGATCCTCATCGTACTACGGATCGACCTGTTCACCTTCTAACCCTCAAACACAAACAAACATGAATTTGAGGTAAGTACAAAGGTACTTAGCAAGAGACATAAGCTATTGTATTAATCAAGTTATAAAGAAAGGTTCATGATTATTAATTTATCTTTATAAGATCGACTCAACTCTAGGGTTCAGTTCATTCTCATCAACATGTCGTGCATATTTGTTTCTAACTAAACTTCTCTTTGTTACATCATCATTCAAAGGCATTACATGTCATGCCTAGTTGTTTCTAACTTAACTTATCTTTATTACATCAGCATTCAAGGGCATTACGCATGATGCTACTCACCACGAAGTATCGTTTGCAACCTATTAGTGGATCACACCAATAGCCACAAGCTAGCCCTAATAGTGTACACATTCGGTGAAGTCTCTCCGTACTTGGGGCCTTGTAAACCTACACGGGTTATTCACTTTTACTGACCGCCCACAAATCATGATATAGACTTGTGCCTTATCAATAATGACATGATGTTTAGTCTTTTACTACACAAGTATGTATTTTAGTAGTCATTACCTAGCCACCTAAGTGTTTTTAGGCAAAGCTCACTTAAAAACTTTACTCCCTCACTTAGACATCTTGGCACAACATCCTAAACACATTCACGGACATTGATGAGTTCTAACTCATCAAAGCACAAGCCAATCATGCTCTTCCGATGGTCCCGAACTTCAACTCTTAGGAAGAATCCATTCGGTGCCGGAACTAAACGCATCAGAAGCTAAATCATGGCTTGTTCATGTTCATTTAATGTTATTACATCAAGAAACAATATTCAAAACTCATCCGGGCTCAAAACTCAATATTTCACAAAACATAGGTTTTGGTGCGCGCTAAAACCTCTCTGAACCCAACTGGCTGATTCTAGTTTGCTTTGGCGCGTGCTGAAATCCTTTGCGCGTCGGTAAAAGTTTGTAGTATCCTCAGTCTGCTTTATGAACACTTTTGGCGCGCGATGCACTCCGTAAGCACGCGCTAAAAGCTCTTTGTTAACCATTCCCGCTTTTTGAAACCATTTTTTGCGCGCACTAATACCTAAAAACAGCCCTAAACATCAGTTTTCTACTCTTTTACGAATTCTAACCAATTCCAAAGATGATCAACATCAACCTGATAGCAAAAACAACAGAAAACATATCTATAACATACCATAGCACTTGCTACTTTCACAACAACATTTAAACATGATTTCCATCAACAAAACAACATTAAAACATAACCAAATCATTAAAAAGCTTGAGTCAAAGTAATAGGAAGAAACTCTTATTTGTTAGCAAGCAAAACCAATCCAATTCCAAGAAATCTGCAGCAAAACTTGGTCCTTCCACTAAAATCTTATGTGATCGACCCCAAACATAGATTTGAATTGATCACATGCTTCTAATACCTCAATTCAATGAATTTAGGAAATCTATACACCATAAAACTTGGTCAAGATTACAACTAGGGTAAAAATCCGTACCTTTATAACACTCTGAACTTTTTGTACCAAAAGAACGCCCTCTTCATGATGATCCTGAATTTCTACTTCAATCTGAAAAGTACCAAGGATCCAATGAGTAATTTGAAGAAGCCTCTTTGTCTTTTGGTTTGCTCTCTAAACAGATGTTCGAACTTAGCCATGGAAAAAGATATTTTGACAACTTCCTAGAATCATGGAAGAGTTTTGTTTCCTTGAAAATAACCTCCAACCATTAAATGCTATTAATTTATTTTAATGGCAATTAGTTCCATAACTCCCAATTAATACATATATAATAAATATATATAATACTTTTAATCCATAAAATAGAATGAATATAATATTTCCTTTTCACAAAATAACACGTTCGCTAAATCTCGAAAATCGGAATATTACACTTGCCCCCGTTTTGTAACAATAAAAAAACAAACAAACCACGGAACATAACCTAAATGGTATGAGATGTTCATGTTGGGTACTATATAAATTCCAACTTGTGAATTTAAGACACAAGAAACGACTACCAATACATAGCTATATTTGTCAATACATTTCGTAATATTCACATCTCTATTGCTTATGATTCAACATTGCTCAAAATCCATCATAACAACAAATCTTATCCAATTCTTTTGTAAAATAAATGTGAAAGTCCACTACAAACATAGTGAAGATAGAGGTAGTATTCATCAATCATCATGATTCGATCTTACATTCCAATCTCAATGGATGACAACAACTTGTTGTAAACAGACTTAACAAGTGTGTCAACATCTTGATCTAACTAAATGCTTGATGATCAAACATGATTTAGCAAATGACTTGACACAAACTTCAAACACAGTGTACTAGAACATTGGAATTTAATTTCCTATTTCCAAAAGGTTCATAACACTACCAATGGTATACTTTCGAAGCAAACAAAGTATTTTGCCAATTCCACAATCAAAGTAGTGAAATTACAACATGAATTGAGGGTGATTCAATTTGATTCGAAAGCCCATACAAAAACGGAAATAAGCAGATACTTTTAAAGTCAATGTGAAACTCAATTTCACTTAGAAAACAAGCTAGAAGATAGATTTCATTTGATGGATTTGTTTGGCCACAGCATAAATACAAAGCTAATCCAACAAGATAAGATTACAATCTAACAAACTCTCTAGGTGTATCAATCATACAGTGATACCTATACATCCACATGCACCAATCTCATACACACATGTGTAGATATCTTAACACCCCCTGTCAAACTGAATGTGGCAACACTTTCACATGCAGTTTGTCTCTAAATGGTAAGAACTTAACTTCAGTCAGTGCCTTTGTAAATATGTCAGCTGGTTGATCACAAGTAGAAATGTGCTTCACATCCAACTTTCCTTCCAAGACTTGATTTCTCACATAGTGGACATCAATCTCAATGTGTTTGGTCTTTGAATGATGTACTGGATTTTGAGCCAGAGACTCTGCTCCTGTGTTATCATAGTAGATAACTGGCTTCCATTTAACTGTGATTCCAAGTTCTGATAGTAGAGACTTCAACCAGGTAATATCTGCAGCAGCATGAGCCAAACTTCTGTACTCTGATTCTTTACTTGATCTTGAGACAACCTGCTATTTCTTTGAGTGTCATGTGACCAATGATGACCCCAGATAGATGCAGTGACCTGCCATAGATTTTCTGTCATATGGACAACACCCCAACCTGCATATGAATATCCTATGATATCCCGTCGTCCTCCAGATTTAAAATGCAGATTGTGTGCCAGTGTCCCATTTATATACCTCATCAATCGCTTAAGTGCTTGCGAGTGTGTGCCTCGAGGATCATGTATAAACTGGCTAAGATAGTTCACTACATAGGCAATATCTGGGCTAGTAAATGTCATAAATTGTAGTGCTCCAACAATGCTTCTATATAATGTAGGATTTGCCATAGGAATACCTTCATCAGGTTCAAAAGTTTTACCTGTTACCATAGGTGTCATAACTGGTTTTAGGTTGTTCATGCCTAACTTGGTCAGTAGTTGCTGTGCATACATTTTATGACTCAGGAACAATCCTTTGGAATCTCTGATTGCTTGCATTCCCAAGAACTGATTTACCAAGAACTGACTTACCTCCCATAGTTCTTTGAGAGGGAACCTGGAGTTTAGGAATGCAATGAACTTCTGAATATACTGACCAGAGTTACCTGTGATAAGAAAATCACCAACATATACAAGAATATACAAATGTAACAGTTCCTTCTTTCAAAATGAATAGGGAGGTATCTAAAAAAGCTTATTTGAACCCCCATGCTATCAATTGAGTTTTGAGTTCTTCAAACCATGCCCTGGGTGCCTACTTCAACCCATACATGCCTTTATTAATCTTACACATATATTCTAGTTTGGTCTTACTAACAAACCCTGTAGGTTGATGCATATACACACAGTCTTGTAGTCTTCCATTTTGAAAGGCATTGTTTATATCCACTTGTTTGATAGGCCAGTGGTGTGACACAACAATAGTTAGAAACACTCTGATAGTGCTTGATTTAGTAAATGGACTGAATGTTTCTGTGTAATCTACCCCCTCTTACTGTGAGTAACCTTTGGCTACAAGCCTGGCCTTGTATTTGAGTACGGAGCCATCTGGCTTTTGTTTGATCTTAAAGATCCACTTATTACGAACAAGACTGTGGTGGGATGGTGGAGGTACTATGATAACGCCATAAATGGTACCAGTAATTATACCCTTATTCAACCCGAATTCTACTCAAGAGAGGATAGATAGGCTCGTTATTATATGGAATATATGTTAAATGCTATGTGCATGTTTCCAGGATCGTAATTCTGCATCTATGTTATTTTCCCGAAGATTCGATACTGTTTTGTCTCATTTTGCATGTTTTGTAGGATGTATTGAATTTGGAGCATTGGAGAATGGATCTGGACCAAAAGAAGTATATTGGGCCAAGTGATTAAAGTCCAAGAAGAAGTCTGCTGAAGAAAAAAAGGAAAAGTCAACCCGGTTTACCGAGGGCTAGGTCCGGTAAACCAATGACTTGTTTAACACAAAATTGATTCTGCCGCTTCCACTAGGTTGGATAGGGTTTTAGAGAGTCATAAGTCGGTCACTGTATCTATATAAGGCCGCATTAACAGATTTTTGTATAAGTTTTGCATATTACATTACATAATTTGATAAAAGAAAGTTATTCAAGCTGTTGAGGAGTTATTTCTGGTTTTCTTCCTTCCTCCATCATCTTTAGCTTGAGTAGATCGAGCTAGATCTCCATTGTTGAAGGTATGAAGCTTTGAACGTTCCTTTTTGTCTTCAATATTGTAGATCTATTCATATTTATGTGTTTTAGTTAATCTGCATGTTTAAAAGACACCATAATTTACTTAGAATATTCATAATGAGCAATGTAGATCCAAGGATAGGAAAAGCTGACCCCGGTAAACCAGAGGTCTATACCGGTTTACCGAGGCATTATTTAGAAAACCTAAAATTGGGATTCATTACAGCTACGTTGATCGATATGTTTAATTAACAGTAGGTTAGATCTAGCCAATCTGCTTATTGTAATCATAAACTGGCATGAAATACAAATAGTGAAGTGCCAAGTTTGGACATAGTCTTGAATGGACCCTAGGAACGTGCTGATCAATGTCGATAGCTATATAGGCGGGTTAGCGGTATAAGTTAGCGCTTGATATCGCAATTCTAGTTCTTTATGTGTATGGGCTATTACGGACCAATTAAGGAGGGTAGGTTGCTTATAGATTGTCTACTAACATTTTCAAAGTAGATAGGAGTAGGAGTTGCACCCGTAGCTGATAATGATAATTAAAACAAAAGCTCGCTCGATTAATTTAATGAAATTATGTGGGAAAGTAAACATAACGATTAACTAATCCAAGTTAGTAGATCGGTGAGAATAGGGGGAGAAATACCAAGTTTGTTCTCTATTTATTGTTGGTCCATGACCGCCTTCATGTTGCTTCTTAATTAGGTTAGAATCGTTTATACTTATAGTTGCATTGTCTCTATGGGATCAACCTTGACTCGCATTTACTATACTACTATGTACCTAGTATTCTTGCTAGTAATATCGACGTTAGTGACTTACACGCGATCATACTAGCTCCCAGGTCTGATTTTGCATAAGGGCATCATATTCTTGTCGCATGGAAATTTTCCACTGAGGGTGATCGAACTTTTCTAGATGTCCAATCTTACCGGCAATGTAATTGTATTCTAGTCTTCTTCTGGATGATCTTTGAGCTAGTTTAAGTCAGGTTGAAGTTGCGCTTGCTTTAATTCTTCTACTATTCTTGCTTGTGCATCATCTTCTTGATCTTGTCTTGGTGGCTCTGTTATTGCAGTAGCTTGTACATCATCTTGATTGTCAAAAGTGTGGTTCAGAATAGTAGTTGGTACCATTGTATTCATGTAGACTTGTCCTTGTGCAGCTTCTTCTTCTTCAAAAGAGTGTAAGTCTTCATTGCTGGTGTTTGGTTCATCAAACACAACATGAATTGATTCTTCAATCACCAGAGTTCTTTTGTTGAGTAGTCTGAAAGCTTTGCTGGTGTCTGAGTATCCCATGAATATTGCTTAGTCATCTTTTTCATCAAGAGAATGAAGTAGATTCCTGTTCAAAACAAAACATTTAGATCCAAACAAGTGCAAATAAGATATGTTAGGTTTTATTCCATTCCACATTTCATAGGGTGTTTTCCCATGATGTTTGTTGATGATGGATCTGTTTTGAGTATAGCATGCTGTGTTTGCTGCTTCAGCCCAAAATCTCTTTGGTAAGCTTGCTTCTGCTATCATGGTTCTAACTACTTCTTTCAAAGTTCTATTAATTTCTTCTTTTTGCTACTCCATTTTGTTGGGGAGTTCCTGTTGTTGATAGTTGATGTAGGACTCATTTTCTTCACAGTAAGTTCTGATCACTTCATTTAGGAACTTTGTTCCTCTGTTTGATCTTATCTTGATGATCTTCAACTCCTTTTCATTCTGAATTCTTGTCACTAAATCTGGAAGCATCTTGAGAGTTTCTCTTTTCTTGTTCATGAAAATTGTCCATGTGAACTTTGAAAAGTCATTAATCACTATTAAAGTGTATTTCTTTCCACTCACACTCACTGGTGTAATTGGTCCAAAAAGTTACACATGTAGAAGGTGTAAGATTCTTGATGTTGATTGATGTGGCTTTGACTTGAAGGAACTTTTGATCTGTTTCCCTTTCTGACATGCATCACATAGACTTTCCTTCTTGAACGTGATGTCAAGTAAGCCTTACACTAACTTGTTCTTTGAATGCTTGTGATAGTATTGAAATTAAGATGATTTAGTCTTCTGTGCCAAATCCTGCTAGGTGAATGTTTATTCTTGACAAGTAGGCAAGTTTCAGCTTTGGTTGTCCTTCAATCTACCACATACATGGTGTCATCTCTCTTTCCTACAAGTACAACTGTGCTGTTTTGATTGTGAATCACTTTGCATCCTTCTTTGCTGATGTGCACATTGTAGGCTTTGTAACAGAATTGACTAATACTCATAAGATTAAAATTCAATCTCTTGACATATGCCACATTTTGAATCTTCAGATTGTTCTTCAACATGATGCCTTCCCCCTTAATCTTGCCGGGGTTTTCTTTGCCTCCAAAAGTAACTTTGGGTCCATCAAAACTTAAAATTAGTCAGCCAATTCTTGTTGCATGTCATGTGTCTGGAACAACCATTGTCTATGTACCAGACATCCTACAAACAAATTAAGCAAGCTTAGGTACCCAACACTATTTGGGTCCATACCTGTTAGCAGTCATGCCTCATACTCCAAGTGTATATCAAAATGATCTTCTTCTTGGTGGGTTGAAATCATCAACCCCATATGTATAAGGCATGGTAGAATATCTCTTGATAGAGTTAATCTGATACAATTCTCTACCTTTAGATGCATTTGCATCTTTTTTCACTCTCCAATATGCAGGAGGAAACCTATTTTCATACTGCCTCTTGTATCCAGGAACATGCCTGAGTTGGCTTTTTCTAAACACATGTTGCATAGCATAAAGTGGTTTCTTCTTGTATTTTTGGGTGGAACATTCCAATCATCTTCTAAAGGGTAGAGTCTGCCTTTACATTTCAGTATACCATTGCCTTTAGTGGGCTGGTAAGATGATTTATTCTGCTGTTTCACTACACTGGGTTTTGAATTTACTGGTGCAGGATGAGTGGTTGAAACTATGGTCTGTCCTTTTCTGAATTTAGGTCCAGTTTTGGTCCTTGGTTCATAATTATATTGTCCATTGTTTCATTCTCATCTTGACTATTATAGCCAAAACCAGATCTGGATCCAAACCTTTTTGGGGGTTTGTAAACTGGTGCTTAAAGTGGTGCAGTGGAGGTATTACGTGGTAATGAGGTATTCTCAGCTGGTCTGTGAGCACTAGATAAGTGATCATATGTTGCTTGTTGATCGGTTGAGTGTACTTCCTTACTAGTTGATTCAGCTTTCAGTTCACCCAGTTCTTTCTTAAATCTTTTATTTTCCTCTCTCAGATACTCACATTTTGTTCTAGAATTTCATGATTTGTTTGAATTTCTTCAAATCTACACATGAGATTTGGAATTTGATTTGCAGAATCTAATGGAAACATAAAAAAAGTTGCAGTGTCAGATGTGGATGCATTAGATGAACATGAGATTGATTGTAACTCTGTTTCATCAATTTATTTTGCCATTATGCATAGATAGGCTTTGTCATTGTCTGAACTGGTGCCTTCACCGCCATCTGAGTCATTATTAGATGATTCCTCATCACTTTCACTATTGGTTTCAGCTTTTAGTGCTTTCTTGCCATTTCTTTTATCTGATGACTTGTATTTCTTCTTTTCTTCTTGCTTCTCTTATTCTTCAGAACAATCAGCTTTGAAGTGTCCTTTCTTTTTGCAATTGAAGCATCTATATTCATTATATTTTTTCTTCATGTCTTTGCTTGAATTTGACTTTTTGTTTGATGATGAGCTTCCTTTGAATTTCTTTTTGCTAAATCTGTCAAAGTGTTTGATCAACAAAGCAATCTGCTCCTTAAGCTCTTGAGTCGCTTTGCTGGTTGAGTCAGCTGCTTTGCTTTGCTGGGATGCAACCAGTGCACTGGCCTTGTGTGGCTCAGCTGGTACACCGTCTTCACTGTTTAACTCGAATTCATGAGCTTTTAATTGAGACATCATTGTCAACGTGTCGGTTTTTGCAAGATCTATTATTCCATTGAGTATTGATGTGATGATCTTCCATCTTTCAGGTAGATCTCTCAAGATTTTTAGAAATACTTCTTTCTGTGGATATATATGTCCCAATTGTTGCAGTTCACTGATGATGCTTGACAATCTGTTATCCATTTGATCAATGTATTCACTAGTCTTCATTTGAATTTCTCAAGTTTCTATTTTGCAATAGATAATTTGTTCTCTTTGACTGCCTCTGATCCTTCATTTATTAGTGCAAATTTGTCCCATATCTCCTTTTCTGTTTTGCAATCTTTAATTCTCATGAACATATTGCTGTCCAAAGTCTTCAAGATTATATCTTTTGCAACAAAATCCAGATTTGCTCTTCTTCTATCATCTTTAGTCCAATCCTTCTTAAGCTTGTCTATTTCTTTTCCTTGATCTGCACATGTGGCTATCATAGTCATGATCTTGATTAGACCATCATTGGTGACATCCAGCATCTCCTTATGAGTTGCTGAAAGATGAGATAAAATTCTTATTTTATATTCTTCAAAATTGTGAACATTGAATACAGGTACTTTAGACATGAAATTTAAAGAATCCATAGTCACACACAAATAGGTATATATATGTATACACAAATCTGAAAAACTACTTTGAAAGTGTGTGTGATCTCCTTGTTACCAGAAATCAGATATGAACATGTTATGATACTAGGAACACTGCTCCGATACCAATTGTTGGTCCCAGAGAAGGGTGAGATTATAGTCAGAAGGGGGGAATGACTATATTGGAGTTTCAAAAACTTTTCTAATATTTAAAAGCTTTTGTGCAGCGGATAAGTCCCTTCTTAAAAGTTGTTTCAAAGTAGAGCACATAGTATGAATATAATGCAGTAAGGAAATACTGTAAAGTGAAGTGCTGTAAATAAATGAACACAAGGTTTATAGTGGTTCAGGATGGTGTAATCCTTTAATCCACTCTTCTCCTGTGATGATTGGAGGAATTCACTATTGACTTTCACCAATACAATATTGTGATTGTCCCTACTCTACACAAGCTTCAGAATCTCCAACACCATCACTCCTGGCTACAAAAACTTTAGTGACTCAGTCTTCAACACTGCTCCTTGGGAACAAATCCTTTAGCATCTATCGCAAAAACACAACTCCTTCTCAGACTTCCCTGATTCAGTTGCTTGGTATGATTGTGAATTTGAGAAATTCACCAGACATGATCAGGTTCAGACCGAGTGATTCTGATTGAGTTCTTGATAATTCTAAAATTGATCCTCTTGATTGAGCAATGCAATTTCGAATGATGGCTAGAGAGTTTTGTTTCAGTACTTAATTCAATTGTTGTTTCTGTGTCTCTCTTCTTTGCCAGTGCCTTCTATTTGTAGCCATGATCTCTTTGATTTGAAAATTCATTTGTTGGCTATTTAATGCTAAGAATAATCCTTAATTTAATTCTTGATTCCTCCTTGATTTTATTCACCTTGATTTCAGTGATCCGGATTTTATTTCAACATTCATCATAAAATCCATCCTTGATTGATTCTACATTAATTGCTTGATTTTCTTATTTTCCACGTTCTGAATGAGATGCAGATGGCATACTTCCACTTTGCTGTTCTTTAACTTGGCTGTTGCTTGACCGGTTAAGTGAGTCCTTTTCCTTTGTTGTTGAGATCTTCTTCATTGTTTTTCTTTAGTCAACCGGTAGAGCTTTTTACTTAGCCGTTTTGATGTTTTCTTTATTTCTTTGAGTTTCCAAGTATGCTTGTACTTCACTGATCCTTTATTTGTGTGAGATCAGTGTACACCATATTAAAAGAATAGATTTCATCATTTGAAATATATCTTAAACTTATCCAAAGTGATCACAGACTTCCCTGGTTATAAGTCAGTCCATATGTCTTCACTTGACTCTGCTGGCACTTGGTTGCCTTTACTCTGCAAATCTTCTGTCTTTTACTTAGCCACCCTACCAATCTAGTACAATGCTTGTCTGATATAACTTATACAACATGTCAGACTCTATGTAAAGACTTATACAAATATTTCTAACTTATTCAGGCTTGCTATAACAGCTAGTATGGCCATCATCAAAACAAATAAAATGCTCCTAACAATTTTACCATTTTTGATGATGCCAAAACTCTCATAAGACAAAACATGAGTAAGCATTTTTTCATATGATAAAAGAAATTAAACTCAACAATTTTATTCAACCATTAAGAGCTTAAACTTATTCAAAGGCAAAAATGAGAGAATTATTACAGTCTACTTATTCTCTTGAAACCTAATGCCTTTGCTTGATCTTTCCTTGCCCTTACCTTTGGAACTTCCAGTCTTATTACTACCTTCCCCCTTTTGGTAACATCAAACTTTTCTTCAAGAATTTGATTCGTGGTTTTAGATACTTGGATGAGAGTGTCAAGCTGTTGGAGTGAATCATCGAAGATGTTGTCAATATTCTGAATGTGTTGAGTATTATCATTCATGAGTGTCCACCATGGGGTTGAGTTTGTCATCAACTGCTCTTGCTAGATATTCCATGCATGAGTGGACATGCTGAGGAATAAGAGACCTCATTTTTCATAATAGGTCTCCTTGTTTTTCCATCACAGTATCTTGAACATTGATGTCGCTAATTAGAGCCTCAATCTTGTGATCCATGGAGGCATACCGGCTTCTCAATAATGTTTTGAGATTTTCTCTACTCATCCATTGCCTCTCCATATCCACAATTAGTGGATCAATGTCTAAAAGGAATGCCCTGCCTGCTTCCTCATTTGCTGGTGCAGGTGCATCAGCTGGGTCTTCTTTCTTTTCTTCTTCAATCTCTTGATCAGATATAGATTTTTAGGGGTTGCTTGCATCTTTAAGTCCCTGTTGGGATTGATCTTCTGCTTCGTTGTCTGTAGTTGCAGCTTCCTCAGTTGGTATTCCCTCTTGATCAAAGATAGGGGTTCCTGTCGAGTCAGCTGGTTGAATTTCCTCAGCTGATCCACTCATCTACTTTTATTTTTCAGTCTGACTTCTTTGAATGATATCATGTAGTGTTAGATTATCATCAGAGTCTAGATTTTCATATTGATCATCACTATGATGATCACCTTCTCTATCTTCTGTTTCATCTTCCGTAAGATGAAAGTCTTCATCATGTTCTTCATCTTCTTCATCTTCTTTAGGGGTCAGATAGTAGGCTTCCTCACCCTCTTCCTCTTCTTTAGGATGAACTTCTTCCTTTGGATCTTCTTCATACTCACTAATGACACGGGGTTGCTTTCTTTGATTGGTTGACCCTTTTGTTGATCTTTTGAGGTCTGAGATCTGGTGCGTCTGATGATCCTAGAACAACTGCCTTTAGTTGATTTCTTTTCTTACTAGATGTTGTCTGCTGTTTTTGTGAAGGCTTAAGATAAGTGACCTTCACTTTTGCCTCATGCAATTTGTATAAGTGAATGGGTTTCACTTTCATTTGATCAAACATGAATTAGAGAGGAATCCCATAGGATTTCTTCTATCAGAAGATGTCCGGATTTTTCTAGGCCTTCTTTGCCACAAAATTACCCAGATCAATTTCCCGTTGAATTTGTTCCTTCAGTCCGTTGAAAAAGAAGACTAACCAGTTGAATTCAAGGCCCTGATAGATAATGGCCATTATTTTGATCATGACATCTGTCATACCATGCATAGATCCCATATTCCATTCAGTACTTTTGGTGACCAAGTGTGCAAATTCTGCAAACGGCTATTTGAGCAGTGATCTTGGGTAGTTGAGTTCCCTTGCTGCTAGATTTGTGATCTTAGCAATCTCTGTTCAGAAGGTATTGATGTTGATTTCCATATCCTTTATCTCTAAAGGTCCGGAGTTAGGGAGATTCAGACATCAATGATGGAGTCCTGGTGTGATTACCAGTTCTCTGCCAAACATGTTGCTTGTAATGCTATCCGGTGATTCCTTCCTTTTTCCTGGAACAAACTTAGCATTATTTCAGAACGCAATGAGGGTTTCATAGCAGATATTGGTGATGGGTGGGTTCAGAAAGGTCATTAACCTAAGGTTGGTGCATCCATCCACCAATCACTGTGCTTGAGGACCGTTGTTACATAGAGTAAGATAGTGCTGTATTCTAAAGAATGATCCAGTGATGATCGCTCTCTCATACTGTTTGCCGGAATTTTTAGCAGAGGTGGATGATGCCATTGTCATAATAAAATTTTGAGAGAAAATATTTGAAATTTCTTAGAAATTAGGGTTCAAGAAATTCAAACAGGGCGTAAAATTTGTGAAAAACAGTGGTGTTGTTTATTTGGGTGGTGTTGGTCCCTTGAAAAGGCTTTGGTTAAGTTTAGAGGGAGGGGGGTGGATAAACTTAACACTTAAAACTTTTTGGAGTTAACAAACTTAGCAACTTCAGTGAAGCTCACTTCTTGTGGTCAAGAGTTCTTCGATACTCGATAGTCTCACGATCGTTGAGTTTCTTGAATTTGTGCAAATGGAAATATAACAAAAATTAAGCCTTATTACTTGTTGTTAAATATGATACCAAGTATTAGATACTCGTAGTCTGTCTGTGTGATTCAGATGCTAGATTCAGTAGGTTGATGTGCTAGTTATACTAAATGCAGAATATAAATGCAAAAAGTAAGTAGGTAGATTTTATAGTGGTTCCAGGTGGTGTAATCTGTCACCCACTCTTCTCTTGTGATCTTTGGAGGTAATTCACTAGAGATTCTTGAGGTAGCTATTACAAAAATCCCTAAGTTGCTTGTCCTTCACCAATAACTATGGATTCACAAACCCGAACACTTGGAGCAGGTAGGATTGCTTTGCTCCAAAGTCTTCCATTGGTCCTTGAAGGGTAGGATTGCCTCTTCACCAGCTCCACCACAAACAATGATCCTTGACACACACATATGTGCTTCACTGTCTTCAGTAGATTCCTTGTGAAAGAAAGTTTGAATCAAGTATGTGATTCGATTTTCAAAGCAAACTTGATCAGGATGATATGATCGGCGACTTGAGGTCTTCAAGTGTGTAAACTTGATGTAGCTTGAATGCAGATTACACTTGAAGAATTGTACTGGATCAGTAGCTTTTTGCTCAGTAGGGTCAGCAGGGTGTTTGATCGATTTAATTCTGATAGCACAAGATGGATCCTTATTTTTCTTCAAAAATCATTATTTGTATCTGAGTTAGCAGTCCTCTATTTATAGGTAGAAATCCTTGTGACTTATGTTTGAAATTCAAACATAGCCGTTTTGGATTTGTCTCCATCTTGACTTGCTTTTTTCTCGATAGTTTCTAGGATCGATAATCGTCGATTCATTTTTGTGAGATTCGATCTGCCCATCCTTTGACTTGTATCCATTGGATAAAGGTCTGAATCATCCCAACGTCCCTTTAATCTTAACCATTGATTTGTTTGATAAAGTAAGAGGTTGTTAGATGTCCCTTTCTTTGTAATCTTCCAATGTAGCCTTTGAATAATTCGAAGTATATGTATCAGCAGGTTCCTGTGACCATAAGTCTGCTGAAATACATATCAGTCAGCTGATCCATGTTTTTCTGTATCTATAAGACAATGCAACTGACTTCTTTTATCTAACTTTTATTTATGAAGTTAGATTACACCATTTAATCTTAACCAAGTTCCAATCACCACTTAACTTGTGGAACTTAGGCCTTGTACACAAGGTATATGTAATCAGTTTAGGTCATCACAGACTTCCTAAATTCTCGATTCCATATCCTTGACTTTAAATACTAAGTTTGATCCCTTAGCCTTCAATAAGCGAGTTTGAGCCTCAATTTTCGGTCTTCAAAGAGGTTCACGACTAGTCTACTGACCTAGGTACTCTACTGGTATAGACAAGTCTGCTGATGTAAGTCAGTTGACCTTTTACAGTGCTTGTTTGATCAAACCTATACAAGATCAAACTCTAATAAACTTATACATTTGATCTAGACATCTTTTAGCCTTTGCTCTATAACATCTAGTCTGACACTCATCACTAAAACATAAAAATAAGTCCAACAATTTCCCCCTTTTTGGTGATAATGCCAATACCCTCCTTACAGCAAAGGAAAAATATTAAAAATAAGAACATAACAAACTTAGTCATTTCTCATTATATTCATTTGTTCAAAAGTATTACAGTCTAGAATCAGCAAAAATATAAAGCAGATAAGGTATGCTGATCTAGCTTCTTCTTTCTCTTTCTTCTCTTGCTTTCTCCACTTTCTCTTGATAAACTCTTATCTCTCTGATCATTTCTCTCATCCAATCATTTTCAATAAGAGAGAAATCAATGTGAGGATTCACTTCTTTCCACCATTTCCATGCTTCAGGTAGAGTAAGATTGATTTGATGTTCTCTAAAGCCTAACCGCATGTATACTTCTTTGAATTCATTCAGTGACTCCTTTGCATTGGTTGTAGGTAAACTCCTTTCACCTCTACCACCTCTTCCACCTCTATGTGCAGCTCTCAAGGCTTTAACCCTTGTTTCCCAAAACTTAAGTCCCAGAAAGGAATTAAGTCCCTTATGGAAACCTTTGTCATGATAAGGTCTCCTCTTGCTGTTGTAAACTTTCTTATATTCTCTAAGAAGATCATCAGTGAGTGGAAGTCTGCCAGGTGCAGGTTCTCTGAATGCATTAGTGTCATCTTCCCATCTTTTCTTTGCAAAAATTCTAGCAGCCTCTTTTGCTACTGCTGTTTGGCTCTCTTCCCCCTTATTGGCATCATCAAAAAAATGGGATAGCAGGCCATAAACACTCTCCTGTGTGGTGACTAGAGTACTCAGTTGTCCCTCCATAATTTCAGTTCTTGTATCAACTGCAGTAATCTGTTCTTGCATAGTTTGCTCCAGTAGATTGATCCCTTCAGTAAGCTTAGGATCCAATCCAGTAGGTTGAGGTGTTCCAGCAGGCTTAGTCACAGTAGGCTTGGGAGCCCCAGCAAGTTTATCAAGTTTCTGGTGGATGGCTTCAAGTTGATCTTTCAGAAACTTCTCCTTCATTGTATTTCCTTGTCCGATCCCCTTTACTTCCAGAGCATGGTCAGCAAGAGCATACTGGGTGGAGGTAATATTGGAAGCAACAGTTTCAGTAGTTCTTCCTCTATTCTCCACTAAATTCATAAAGTCTTTAAACCTCTGCTCTTGCCTGTCCAGTTGAGTTCTTAACCTTTTTATGTCATTTCTGACAGCCCTCAACTCTTCCACAACCTCTTCTGGTACTCCACCAGCCATATGTCCAGCAGCTTCATCAGCAGGCTCTTCAACATTGTATTGTGCCCTTTGTCTGCTGACAACTACGGCATAGCTCATGTCTCTTAGGACCCTGAAACTCCTGTAGGATAGGATCTAGGGCAGGTTCCTAAAAAATGGGTACAAATGCTTGTTGTGGTTCATCAGCAACATTTTCTTCTTCAGGCACTTGAAATTCTTCATCACTGTAATCATAGTCCAGCAGCTGCTCATCCTCATCAATAACAATAGTCTGCTGACCATCTTTCCCTACAGTGGTCTTGTCTCCAGTAGGCTCCACTACAGCAGCCTGTTCAACAAAAACAGCAGGGGTTTCCTCCAAACCCAAAGATAGTTCCAACCTTTGTCTAGGTGCTGTTTGTACCTCAGCAACTTGTACCACCGGTTCCAACCATTGTTCAAGTGCTGTCTGAGTCTCAGCAGCCTGAACCTCCTGTTCCAAAACTACAGTCTGCTGATCATCAGTATGCTCAGCAGGTTCTTCAACAAATAAAGCATCTGAAACACCAACCACTCTGTTGCCTCCAAGATTTATCCCATCATTTATTAAGGCCTCCAGACCATCTATGGTGAGATTTTCCACATCCTCATCCATTTGTCCAGTCTGCTGGCCCTCAGTAGACCTACCAATATCAGTGGACTGTTGTACACTTGGTTCATATAATAAAGCAGTCCCACTGACTCCTCCTAGACCAGAGGGATGATCATCACAAGAATTAGATGATGAATTATCACTGTCTGATTCATCTCTAGGATCTCTGAACTTGATACCCTCTTCCTTCTTTTGTTGATCAAGAAGATCCATCAATTTAGCTTCCAATAGAGAGGTATCAACCAAATCCAATAAATTTTCCACTCCCAACTTCTCAAAAGCCTATTCCTCAAAATCTGTCATTGGTTCTGTAGCTGGCTTTTGTCTCTTATAGAACCCAAATTTCCATTGAAAGTAGTTTGCAACCAATAGGAGTTTAGGATCAACATATCCTTCCTTTTTCTTCTTTTCCTTCCTTTCAAATGGCATGGTTGGCTTTCTGGGAGCTGTCTGTCCCTCTCTTTGACCTCCAAAGATCTCAACAAAGCCAGAGTCATAGTTTCTTCAACAGATGCATCTAGGTCGATGAGGTTGCTCAGTTGTACATTAGTGCCTACTACCTCCATCTGTACAACACTTGGTTCCCCCTGACTAACATGCTCATCAGCAGGGTTAGCAACAGATTGCTCTTCCCCCTGACTTCTTGCAAAACTTGCAGGGTCTTGTACCAACGTTTCAACCTCCACAGTAGGTGCAGACTCAATAGTCTGCTGTGGCTCTTCACCAAGTTGTTCAACAACAACTCGTGCAGCTTCAGTAGGCTTAGCAGCCTTTACAGGGGAGGAATCAACAACCTACAAGCGAGGCTCAGTGCGGCGGTCTTTGTGATTCTTGATGAGGTTGCCCAACAACAACCTCTACTATCTCAGTAGGCTTAATAATTGTTAAAGGTTCAGCCTCAATAGCCTCTGTTTCTTCTTCTTCTCTCTGAGCCTCCAGAGTCCTTAATTGTTTCCCTTTACCATGTTTCTTTTTCTTGGCAATCTCTTTAATTCTTTTGGAAAGTTGCTCTTCCTCAACTTTAGCGACTTTCCTCATTTCTCTTGGCTTCCTTCATTTGCTCCTTTAAGATTTGACCTTGATCTTCTTCTTCTTTGCAACTCTGCAGGTCGGTAACCTCAATTTCATTTGGACCTCAGTGAGACTCATCGATCTCTCTTTGTTTGCTTTCTAGTCTTCATAGGCTTTAACATTTCATTATTTTTCTTGTATCGTGACCTTTCTCTTCTCAACGGTCTTATTGGGTGTAGCAGACTTAGTAACTTCCTTAATCTGCTCACCACCAGCATCATCATCTCCACCATCATCATCACTTTGTGTAGCCTCAGCATCCACATCTTCATCATCATCCAAGTCAGGAATAGGAGTAGCAACTTCTGGCTTGTATCTGGATTGATTAATCTTTTCAGATGAAATATCAGGTATCTGAAAATGATTCAACAAGGTCTGAATCAGTAGACCTAAGGGCTTGAACTTGGACTTCCTTATACCATCTCTATCTTCAATAAACACCTTCTTTATGTAGTGTATGCAGAATCCAGTCCAATCAAATTTCATACTTCTGTAGATGATGATTAGCATATCTATTTTGGGTCCAGACAGTGTATCTAGACTCCCAACGAATCCCAAAATGGTCTTGGTAACCAATTTGCTCAGCAGATTATACTCATAACCAATATGCTTCACATTAATGCCAAGATTTGATGCAATTTTCTTATTTGTCTTTATTGCATCCACAAACTGCATCCTTGGTAGATTCATTGCCTCTGGATTGGTGGGGGCATTATTTCCAGGTGCAAAATGAAATACCTCTCTCAGTAGGTCTGAGGAAATTTCAATTTCCCTTTCATTAACAGTTGTAGTGAAGGCCTCTCTACCTTCATGTATAACAATGTTCTTCTAGAACTCCAAAACATTGATATAAGAAATCCTTTCCAGTCTTCTATTGATAATGTTCTCCAAACTAGCATACAGTCTGATTCTTCTTCCTATATTAATGGCCAGTTCAGTAGAGTGACATTCAATCACATAGCCTCTTACACTTTGATTGGTGCCAATATGAACATTATCTTTGTTTTCCATTTTAAGTGAATGAGATGAAGAAGAAAGCTTTCAGATCTGTGTTCACACAAGAAATTTGCAGAGAAAAAGAAATTCGAGATTTGTAAGTATCCTCTGTGTATAGGTCTGTATATATAGGCAGAGGGTAGTTGTAACTGTCAGAGCACGTATTTTGGTATTAACCACGATTAAATCTGAGTGAATGCTGTCTTTACACGTGGCCCATTACTTTTTCATAACGTTTTGTAACCATCAGATCGTGTAACTATGGTTACAAAGATAGAATAAATATCCCGTCATTTGCTTTTTGACTTATGTAAGTTTGACTGAGTAAAGTTTCCTCCAGCAGCCTTGGCTCAGTAGCCTGCTGACAAATATGCCTCAGCAGCCTGCTGATAGGGTTACTCTGCTGATCTTCTATTCCTCATTGTTTTGTTCAATTGATAATACAAGATGAAGTTTAACACCAATGACTGATCTGTCAAGTGAGCTCACCCAACAGGACAAAGACCAATCCACTTGGAAACTTCATTTGCTCAATTGTCCAAACATAAATGAATACATAGAATTGTTGATACCAATGACTAGTCTGCTAAGTGAGATCACCCAACATAGCAAAGACTAATCCCCTTGGTGAATTCCAGTACACTGCTGATCAAAGATGTATCAGTCAACTTTTATAATACCAAGTTCAGTCCTTAGTTTAGCAAATCTTTCACTATCTAATGGTTTAGTGAAAATATCAGCAAGTTGATCTTCAGTGGGGATATACAAAACCACCACATCCTTCTTTTCAATATGATCTCTTTTGAAGTGATGTCTCACATCAATATGCTTGGTTCTTGAGTGCAAAACAGGGTTTTCTGTGATTGCAATTGCACTTGTGTTGTCACACATTATAGGAATTTCTCTTTCTTCAATTCCATAATCCCTTAGTTGTTGTCTTAACCACAGTAATTGTGCACAACAACTTCCAGCAGCAATATATTCAGCTTCAGTAGTGGAAGTTGATATAGGATTCTGTTTCATGCTAAACCAAGAAACCAGTCTATTTCCCATTAACTGACAGGTTCCTGTGGTGCTTTTTCTATCAATCTTGCATCCAGCATAATCAGAATCTGAGTAGGATATAACTTTGAAGCTTCCATCTTTAGAATACCATATCCCCACTCCCAAAGTCTCTTTTAGATACTTGAGAATCCTTTTTACAGCAGCTAAATGACTTTCTTTAGGTTTTGATTGAAATCTTGCACAAACACCTACATCAAAGGATATATCAGGTCTGCTGGCTGTAAGGTACATGCAGACTACCTATCATCGTTCTGTATAAGGTCTGATCAACATCTTTGCCATCTTTGTCTTCATCCAATCTTATGTTTGTACTCATAGGAGTTGATACGTTCGTGCTGTTTTCCATACCAAATTTCTTCACTAGCTCCTTAGTATACTTTGTTTGATGAATGAAGATTCCATCTATCATTTGCTTGACTTGTAATCCCAAAAAGTAGTTCATTTCTCCCATCATACTCATTTGGAATTTACTTTTCATCAAATTTGCAAACTTCTCACATAGCAATTCATTTTCAGAACCAATATTATGTCATCTACAAAAATTTGTACCAGCAGGGTGTTGTTTCCTTCATTGATTCTAAAAAGAGTCTTGTCAATGGTACCTTTGGTAAAACCATTGTCTACCAAGAATTGAGATAGAGTCTCATACCATGCTCTTGGTGCTTGTTTCAAACCATAAAGTGCTTCGTTGAGTCTATACACTTTATCTTCTTGATCTTTAACTTCAAATCCAGGAGGTTGCTGAACATATGCCTCCTCTTCCAGAATGCCATTCAAAAATGCACTCTTGACATCCATCTGATATACTTTGAAGTTTTTATATGCAGCATATGCCAAGAATAATCTTATAGCTTCCAATCTTGCAACAGGTGCATATGTTTCATCAAAATCTATTCCTTCTGCTTGAGAATAGCCTTTTGCTACTAGTCTGGCCTTATTCCTCACAATGATACCAGATTCACCCAATTTATTTATGTATACCCATTTTGTACCAATTATATTTGCATGATTAGGCCTTTCCACTAGTGTCCGAACTTGATTTCTTTCAAATTAATTCAATTCTTCTTGCATGGCAATTATCCAATCTGGATCTGATATTGCTTCTTCAACAACTTTAGGTTCCATTTGAGATAGAAAGCAAGTAAACATTGCTTCTAACTGTCTTCTAGTCCTCACATTGCTGTATGTTACTAATGACTTGTTCAGTAGGGTGATCCCTTAACCACTGTGGATTCTGGTTAGATTGATTCTCAAGAACATCACCTTCAGTAAGGTCTGCTGTTTCTTCAGGGGGTTCAGCAGATTCTTGAACTGCTTCAGTTGTTGCATCAGTAGTGTCACCAGCAGGGTGTTCAGTAGGGGCAGAATAAGAAACCTTTAAGTCATTAAACCTTTCCAAAACATCAACACATTCTGGATCAGTAACTTGTTGATTCTTAGCAGGTTCTGAAGGTTCATCTTCCATTCCAGTGAACTTAGGTCATCAAATACAACATGTATTGTTTCTTCATGTTTCAGTGTCCTATTGTTCAGTACCCTGAATGCCTTGCTAACTAAAGAATATCACAAGAAAATTCCTTCATCTGATTTTGGTTGGAATGTCTTCAATTGTTCCTTATGATTCAAGATAAAACACTTGATTCCAAATGGATGGAAATAAGATATATTATGTTTTCTTCCATTCCAAATCTCATAAGGTGTCTTCAGCAGCATCTTGTTCATCGAGGTTCTGTTTTGTGTATAGCATCGTATGTATTCTTTCTTGACCCAATATCTTTTGCAAACAATGCTTCACAAATCATAGTTCTACTGCTTCTTTTAGAGTTCTATTTCTTCTTTCAAAGAACCCCATTTTCTTTGAGGTGTACCAAAGAGCAATGCCAGTTGATGTAGTACACCATTCTGTTCACAATACTCTCTTATAACTTTATTGAGAAATTCAGTACCCTTGTCTGATCTTATTTTCACTACCGTCACACTTTTCTCATTCTGTAATCTCCTCAAAAGTTCCGCCATCTTTTGAAGTGTTTCGCTTTTTCTTGTTCATGAATATCACCCAAGTGTATCTTGAATAATCATCCACAACTACCAAAGTGTACTTATTTCCTGTTACACTTGTTGGTGTTACTGGTCCAAATAGATCCATATGCATCAGTTCCAAAACTCTTTTTGTTGATTGTTTAGTCTTTGACTTGAAGCTTGACTTTGTCTATTTACCTTGCTGACAAGCATCACAAATAGCATCCTTCTTGAATATGATCTCAGGTAAACCAATCACCAGTTTCTTCTTCCCCAACTGATTGATATCATCAAAATTTAGATGATTCAACTTCTTATGCCATAACCAATTAAGTTCTGACTTGGTATGCACAATCATTTATGTTTCTGGAACAGCAGTAGACCAATCCACAACATACATGTTTTGTTGTTTTCTTCCAGCTAACACAATTTGATCACCTCTTTCACTTATGACAATACTTGTGTTTTTGTCAAAGTGACCTTGTATCCCATGTCACAAAACTGTCCAGTGCTCAGTAGGTTGTAGTCCAGTCCTTCCGCATATGCAACATTTCTGATTGTTAATCCATTTCTCACAAGTGTGCCATATCCTCTTGTGTATCCTGGTGTGTTCTTGTTGCCAAAATTCACTCTTGGACCATCCTTTGCCACAAAACTTGACAAACTGTGTTTATTCTTTGTCATATGTCTGGAATATCCACTGTCAAAGTACCAGACACACTACAAAACAAAGTTAGTACATTTTAGGTACCCAAACCTGTTTGGGTCCATAATGGTCAGTGGTAAGCATGACCCTTGGCAAGTTTCCATAAGGTCTTCTTTGAAAGGTATCATACTTTGGTTCGTACATGTATTCTACACATCCATAAGGTCTAACAGTTGGTTGTGTAGAATTCACATTTGCTTTCTGGCCTTTTGGAATATAATGCTGTTTAAAGTGATTTCTTTTGTTAGAAGCACTAGGATAACCATAGGTTTGCTGTCTGTTAGGAACATCCCTGTAATATGGAGTCTCTTGAGGTCCCCTTTGAGGTCTTGTATAAGTCCTCTCTTTGATTCCATTGCTTAGGTTTTACTTTAGCGACATGGTTATCTCTGTTGTTTCTAAGAGAGTGTGAGAATACTGCAATCATCATCGATGAGGAACAATCTACCTTTCCCCCTGAGATAAGTATCCCTTGAATGACTAGCATTTTTGGATTTAGGAATCTTATCCTTGGAATATTTCTGGTTTTTCCCTTTTTGTGGTCCAGCAGACATGGTACTATGGTAGCAGGTCTGCTATCAGCAGGTCTAGAAGGCACAATGATCCTATTTTTAGATTTATTCTTTTATTAGAGCTGTTGAGTTCTTGACTTTCGATTTTGCTTCCTTGAAGTTTTCTCAAGAGGCTTTACCGCCTCAAAGAACCCTTTGGGAGTTTGATCTTGTGCAAGCACAAACTTAGGACCAGTCTCGGTAGTAGGTTCGGTGACTTACTGGATCCACTCTTATTGGATTGTTGAGTTCCAAATCCAAGCCCTGTCCTGTCACCATAAGGCTTTCCAGATTTGAATGCAGTGGAGGAACAAGATGGTTCGATGAGAATCGCAAGACTCATCGAGTGTTCAAAGCAGCTTATGCTGATTCTGTCCAACTTCTTTTTCCTTACCCTTGAGGATTCTTAATTCAGCATTTAACCTTTCAACTTCTGATTGAAGAGCTTCTTTTTCAGCCTTCACAATCTCATAACCAGATTGTATTATCCTCAGTTGATTAAGGATAGCATCCAAAGTTTCTTCATTGTCAGAATTTTTTGGACTTGAACCACAAGTTGATTCACAATCACTTCCAGCAGGAGTGTTTACTGATACAGAATTGTATACCTCCTCTGTTTCATCAATATTTGCCATTAAAGCATAATCCTCCATCTCAGCAACAAGTGCGAGTATCATCGATTCATTTTTTTACGATTCTACTTCATATCTCGATTCATCTTCAGCAACCATAGCTTTCTTGCCAGATCTTCTTTGTTGACTCTTGGACTTCAGTAGGTCTGGACAATCAGGTCTAAAATGTCCAGGCTTCTTGCAATTGAAGCAAAGATAATTAGGTTCCTTTTTCTGTTTTAGTTCAGGCCAGTCAGGTTTGAAGTGTCCTGGTTTCTTGCAATGATAGCACAAGTAATCATTATCTTTCTTGGATTCTTCCTTTTTCTTTTCACTGAATTTCTTTGTGAAATTCCTTGGAGAATCCTTTCCTGTTTTCATCATTCTGATTTTCTTGCTTAGTAGGGCAATCTACTTTTGCATCTCATCCAGTAGATCATCTTAGGCTCCTGATGTCTCTTCTTGATGTGAAGCAGCCAATGCAGTGGTCTTTGGCTCTTCTTTTTCAGTCTCAGGCACAAGCTTTTTGCTGAATTCATAGGCCTTAAGATCTGAAAACAATTTGAAGGTGTCTTCTTCATGCAAACTCCTCATTTCTTCTTTGGCAGTCACCTTCATCTCCCAAACTTCTTTTGCAGGTAATGCTTCCAAGATTTTTGAGTTGATTTCTTCTTGTGAGTACTTCACACTCAGTAGGGTGAGTTCATCCATGATTGAATTGAATCTTGATTCCATTTGTTCAATGGTTTCATTTGGAACTCCTGGAACTTCTTCTTTACCTCACTGATCTTGTTCTTTTTGATTGCATCAGTGCCTTCACAGATTAATTGTAACTTGTCCCAAAGTTCCTTTGCAGTCTTGCAATCCTTCACCTTCATATACATATTGCTATCCAAAGTTCTGTATATAATATCAATAGCAATATTGTTGAGGTTTGCTCATTTTCTATCTTCAGCAGTCCATTCTCTTTTTGGCTTTGGAATGTACTGTGTCTCATCTCCTGTTCTCGGTGAATTTTATGATTTATATCGTAATATTTCATAACAATAATCCCCGTGTTTTAGTAATTTTTATAGAAAATTATGCATTAAATGAACAAATTGAAGAAATGGATGTAGAGTTATAAAAAGTGTAAAACGCGCCAATTACGTGCTTAAAATGATGATTTTATGTTGGTTTGAGTTGTGTTACACTTTGGTATGTTTTCAATGACGTGCAGGTGTTAAATGTGGCTAAGGAAAAGTTGATTTAAAGTGTGTAATCGTGCTTTGAAGATTGGGAGCTGAAGAATAAAGAGATAAAGATGAAAGGTCGAATTTGAAGGCATGCTGGACGAACGTCTGAAGTATTGAACTGGCGTCCAGAAAGATGAACGTGCGTTTGATGTCCCGTCCCCTGGACGGGCGTCCGGAATAGTGGTGGCGCGCCCCTTTGGAAGAATTTTGATTCGAGATTGATGATTTTTAGTGGGTGGCGTCGATTTTGCCCAATTTTGCATAGGGCGTGCGTCCGCCCGGCTTCGGCCCGACTCAAATAAGTTTTGCACTTTGGGTGGCGTCCACCCCTGCGGGCGGGCGTCGGTGCCGTTTTGACCTAGCCGCCTCGAGAATTCTATAAATAGGCGTGTTATTTCAACCCTAATACACACAACATACACCACATATTCCACCTTGGAGGAGAACGCACCAAATCCTAAAAATTATGAGTATCTTCCCTTCAATCATGTCTTGGATCATCACAAGGATGGAAGGCTAAGCACATCACGGTAGAATAGCGGGAGGATACCACATCAACATCACCACAACCACGGATTGTTAGGTTATCTTTGTTTATGAATTCGAATATTGAATTTTATTTATCAATTGTTATTTGATTTGATTGTTAAGTGTTTTGTTAGATAGGAATATCAATAAAGCCATATGTTGAGTTGAATTTGTATGGAAATATAATTCATCAATAGAACTTTTTCAATCGATACAATTAACAATATTTTGAGGAATCATGTGTTGTTAATTGGGTTAAGTAATTTGGGAACAAATTTATGATCATGTGATGTATGTCTAATTGTTTTACTTGGAAAAGGAAACAAAACCCTAGGAATTGAGTTAAAGGAATTTAATCGGTTTCGAGATTGATCAAACCAATAAAATTATATTCGGATCATAAAGTGGTTGTGTGATTGTTGTGTGGTTGATCCTAGTTATTCTACTGTTCTTTTAATTATCTAATAAACAAATTCGTTCGTATTGATTGTTATTGCTACGTTTAGTTATTTCCAGAATTTTAGTGTGTTTTTTGCATATTTTACTGTTTCAAAGCCGCGTACTCGGGACGCTCGTCCACCTCTAGCGGACGCCCGTCGATTCTAAGTTTTTACATTTTACGTGATTTTACCCACTTGTTCTTCGTTTTATATTATAGATAGTATAAACCTAGTTTGAGATAATAATTCGTGACATAGTAAATATAATAAGCGCACCTTAATCCGATTAACATTCGACTCCCTTAGGGCGACCGGTAACACCCTTTACTACGAACCTTATACTTGGGGTGTTCGGTAATTATAAATTTAAAACACGTTTTACCGAACAAGTTTTGGCGCCGTTGCGGGAGTCGGTAACGGTTGTCGGATTCTTCATAGGGCGGTTTTACGTGTCAAAGGATCGCTTTTAGCACGCAGTAGTATTTTGGCCGTAACTTTCGGCTCGAGTGTCCGTTTGGACGCAGGACCCCAATTCGAAAGCTCGTTCGGCGCCGGCGACATGGTGAACCGCCGTAGGCCGTTCAGTGCATTTTCGAGGTCAAAATCCACTGTTTTCCCCTCCATTTTGGCCCTAGAAGATTTCAACACGTTTTTTTTACCGTCCTAGTGCCTTTTCTGTTTTAAATTTTTCGTAGGTAGGTTTCTTTTCTTGTTTCTGTTTCTAGATCCTTTTCTAAATTCGAAAATAAGATATTAATAAAAAAATATAATAATAATAATAATATAAAACCTTACGAGCGGCGTTCACCCATCGAGCGAACTCCCATCCGCCTTCATCTTTCTTACGAGCATGATTCGATTGCTCTGGAACAGCGTTCACTTCACGAATCCTCTACGAACTAGCGTCCACTTACTGAGCATGATTCGGTCCACGAAAAAAATTCCACTTTTCTCTTCTCTTCTCTTCTATCTTTCTAAACTTCTAAATCCTCCAATCTTCTCTAAACTCGTTCTCATCAACCTACGGTTGATTTCTTCTATTCTACTTCTACGGTTTATGCAAACCAGGAGTAAGAAAGGAAATCTTATCTTTAACCCGAACTGAGCGAGACATTGTCAAAAGAAGATTATTTCAAGGTTCGACAAGATGGCGAACACGGTTCTAGTGATGACGAACCGGAGAACCAAGGAATAATAACCAAGACCCGCTCAATTAAACCAAATTCGATGCAAATATTGCGAGAACCAACAATAGCGGCAAGCCTGGATAAACCGGCGAGATGCAACAACAACCTTAACCTCGAATGTTCAAACAGCGACGACATGGCCCCAGCGGCTGCGGTATTGTCTGCGAGAAGACCCTTATGCGCCATATCTTGATCAAGACTTCTTGGAAGGGCATAGACCAATCCGGCCTCCGGAGATGGGAGGAATGCATTTTGATCTTAAGAATGGAGTTGTGGGGATGGTCCAAAATAGTTCATTCCATGGCACTGCTGCAGAAGACCCACATGACTTCTTGTCGACTTTTGTGCAAATATGTGAAGCAGGTCACTACCCTGGCGTTCCTTCAGAAGTTGTTAAATTGAAACTTTCCCGTTTGCTTTGAAGGGTGAAGCAAATCGTTGGTTTAAGTCCTTACCCCATCACTCTCTTCATAAGCGGGGTGATGTTAAAAGAGCCTTTGCTCTCAAATTGCTTTTCTGGAGCGATAATGGAGCGAAAAAGAGATATAGCCACTTTCGAGCAACTAGAAGGGAGAGTGTGGGAAAGGCTTGGGAGAGGTTGAATCATTAATGAGAAAATGCCCTAACCATGGATATACTCGACATGAGCTTTAGAATTATTCTATCAGGGTGTTACGCAACCTAATAGAGATTACTTGGATTCCACGGCTCATGGATCGTTTTTAGGAGGAGGAGATGATGCCGCCTATAGGGTAGCGAGAAGCGATAGCTAAGAATAACATGTGGGCAACTCAAAGAAGACCCTTGTTAGCGGAAGCAAAAAGGAGGTGCTTCAAGTGACTCGAGAGACAAAGCGCTTGTTGCTCAAATGGAAATGATGAACAAGCAACTTCGCCAACATGCAAATGAAGCGACAAGAAGGGCGGCGAGATGTGAATCACTCGGGCATACAGCCCGGGAATACGATGAATGAGGAAGTTCAAGCCATGGAGAACCAGAATCAACCCTTCAGAGGTTTCAGTCAAAATTCTGGTCAATCGAGTCAAACTCAAAACCGCAACTTTTCGGGAAATCCAGCGGAATAGTTATTATACACCGCTGGTGCATCCAATAACCCAAGACCCCAAGGTAAGCGGGCCCAAACGCCAAAATCAACCAGTCCCTCTCTCGAGAAGAAATTCGATGAGCTAGTTGACATGGTGAAAACACTAGCCACCGGTCAAAAGGCGATGGAGAGACAGTTGGTCGGATGGTGATCAACAAGCAAGCGAGACCTCAAGGAAGGCTGCCGAGTTATCTGAGATAAAAACCCTAAGGCGAGATATCAATGCTTGCACTTTGCCATCACACCTCAATGGGAGTATGGAGATGAGGAGTTAAATGCGAGTCACCCTCGAAGCGGTAAAGGCATTTGGACCCGAAAAGATGTCGAGAAGCGAGTAGCCCCTCCCGGCGCCATAAGTTCGAGGAGGGGGCAATCGAAGTTAAATGCCAAAGAAGGCATGGTGAGGAAGAGCTGAGTGGTGATGATTCTTTTGGGGATAGTGATGAGGATGTTGAGAAGAGAAGTCGAGTATCTGAACCCACGACTAAAAAGAAAAGCGAGAAGTTCATCGGATGGAAGGATAAGGAGGATGAAGCCATTAAAAGTCAACCTATGATTAATCATTGAAAAACCTTCCCTATCCGGCAAAGAAAGAGAAAATATCCTAAACTCGACAAGCAGATGACGGAGTGAGGAAGATGCTTAGAGATACTATGGTGACTATGCCACTTGCCGAGGTATTAAGCGAGATGCCTAAGTCTTGTAAGTATCTTAAGGATGCTGTGGAAGCAAAAGAAGCTCAAGGAAATGGCGAGAGGAAGTGCTAAGAGAAGAGTGTTCAGCGGTTTCACAGAGGCGTTGCAATCAAGCGAGGTGACCCGGACGACCTTCAATCTCTGTGCGATTGAAGGCCACACGTTCCACAATGTCTTATGCGATTCAGGGGCCTCTGTTAATGTAATGCCATTGAGCGTCTGCAAGAGTCTCGAGCTGGACAAAAGGCTAAAGGCGTCCGTCTCTCTTGATTAGTGGACCGAACTAGCCGTTTAGCGGTGGTTGTGTTAACAACGTCCTTATTCACGTTAAACATCTAGTTTTTCCAAGCGGCCCGGGTCATCTTGGATTACCCGATCGACAAGGAGATGCCCACGATTACGGGCGGCCTTTCTTAAACATACGCCTCCACCATTGACTTCCAAAGCGGCCAAATCACTCGAAAGTAGGGGACACTTCCATTACCCTCGAGCAAGGAAAAAGTTCTGCGGAAGCTTGAGCTGGAGATCTCATTCATTGAAGCAATCTATGGGGATGAATTCGACCACGATGAAGAGCTCACGGAGATGGGAGCCCTGGATGTTATAATTCACGAGCAGGCGGAGAATCAACTGTAGAGTTGTCTCAACAACTTATGCATCTTGAGCCTATGAGTGAGCGGAAAATGCAGGACATTCCAGGATGGCGACAATGATTTGAAGGAGCTCAACCAAGCGGACTTTAACCTCGCGAGAGGAGGAAGTTTTAATGGGTAGTTGGGACGAAATAGAATTGCGGAAAGAAACTACTCATTGGGATTTGGATGATTGGGAGCGACTTGCGAGAAGATCTTGAAGAAGAAGAACTTAAGAAGATGGTTAAGCATAAGAAAGAACAAGCGGAAGGCGGCGGGAGGATTCTCTGCAGATGATGTCATTCAATACCTTTTGGGGTCACACCTCGGGAAGATGAGGTGTTTTTGATCCAACGGTCCAAGCTCACAAGGAAGCAGGTGGTCCCTTGAAATCTAGTATCGAGCAACCACCTGTGACTTAGAGTTGAAACCACTTCATGACACCTAAATTACATCTTCCTTAAAGCGGTGATAAGTTGCCTTGATCATCTCGTCTAAAACTCGAGCGGAGCAAAGCGGAATTAATCAAAGTGCTTGAGAAACATATCCTCGCGTTCGGATGGCGGTGGGCGATATCGGAGAATCGGCCAGGCGTGTGCATGCATAAGATCGAGCGGAGGAAGGAGCGAAAAAGGTCGAGACAACCTCAAAGGAGGCTGAATCCGCACATGCGAGGAGGTTGTCAAAAGGAGATCATAAAATGGCTCGATATGGGTATTATCTACGCCATCGCCGATAGTGAGTAGGTCAGCCCTACTCAAGTTGTGCCAAAGAAGGAGGCATTACCGTGGAAAAGAGCGAAAAAAGGAAGAAGTTGCCTTACGCCTTGGATTGGCTATAGAGTTTGCATTGATTATCGCAGATTAAATGAAGTCACCGCTAAGGATCATTTCCCCCGCCCTTCATTGACCAACTTCTAGAAAGGCGAGTGGTCATAAGTATTATTGTTTTCTCGATGGATATTACGGTTATTTCGGATAGCCATCGACCCTAATGACCAAGAGAATATAACTTTTACCGTCCATCGGGCACTTTTGCGTTCATGAGAATGCCTTCGGTTTGTGTAATGCACCGGCTACGTTTCAACGATGCATGTTGGCCATTTTGATGGACTTGTGGAAGGCGGTGCATGGAGGTCTTCATGGATGACTTTTCGATCTATGGCGGCGGCTTTGATGAAATCTAAAGAATCTAGATATGGTACTCCAACGTTGTGTTGAGAAAAATCGGTGCTTAAGCGGGAAAAGTGCCATTTTCTAGTCGAAGAAGGATTGTTTTGGGACACAAGGTGTCGGTGATGGTATTCAGGTGGATAAAGCTAAAGTAGAAGCCATTGAGAGAATGTCGTACCGAAGATAGTGAAGGAGAGTACGAGGATTTTTAGGACATGTGGGCTTCTATCGGCGTTTCATTAAAGATTTTTCGGCGATAGCAAAGCCGTTATCAACTTTCTTTGAAAGAGGAAGTGGAGTTCTTGTTTGATGATGGGTGTAAGAAAGCTTTTAATAGCTTAAAGGATAAGCTAACCAGTGCCCCCATTTTAATCGCGCCCGACTGGACTAAACCTTTTGAACTAATGTGCGATGCCTCTAACTACTCAGTGATGAAGCGCGATTCTAGAGGCGGAAGAATTGATAAAAAGTTCAGGCCGATTTACTATGCGAGCCGAACTTTGAACCCAGCTCAATGCAATTACGCCACTACCGAGAAAGAATTCTTGGCAGTCGTTTTTGCTATTGACAAATTCAGAAGTTATCTTTTTAGGGTCCAAAGTGATGGTGTGGGCCGGATCACGCAAACACTACGCTACCTTATGGGCAAAGCGGATGCTAAACCAAGGTTACTCGGATGGATTACGATACTACGAGGAATTTGACCTTGAAATTAAGGACAAGAAAGGTAGTGATAATTTTGTGGTTGACCACTTATCTCGCCTAGTGAACGAGGGTGACGAAAATCCTAAGGAAATAGGCATTGACTTTCCGACTGAGCAATTAATGAGACTAGAGAATGTGAGGCCGTGGTATGCTGATTACGTCAATTACTTAGCGACTGGGCATTTAGAAGAGATGACGTATCAGGAAAAGAAGAAGTTTTTCAGTGACTTGAAGTATCTCGTATGGGAGGATCCACATTTGTTTAAAGTCTGCAAAGACGGGTTGCTCAAGAAGGTGTGTTCGGAACATGAACAATTGGATATCTTAGAGCAATGTCATAGTGGTCTATTTGGTGGACACTACGGAGCACCAAAAGCATTGCGAAAATCCTTCAAGCTGGATTTTCTTGGCCTACTCTGTTCAAAGACCTTTGAAGCCTTTTGCAAAGGCTGTGATAGATGTCAAAGAGTAGGGAGGCTCAGTAATAGGATGGAGATGCCTTTGAGGCCTATCTTGGAATGTGAAGTCTTCGACGTGTGGGGCATCGATTTCATGGGACCTTTCCCATCATCGTGCGGTAATAAATATATCCTAGTCTGCGTTGACTATGTTTCCAAGTGGGTAGAGGCTATAGCCACCCAAACCAATGATCACAAAGTTGTAAAGAAATTCTTGCAAAAGAATATCTTTACTAGATTTGGTTGTCCTAAAGCCCTTATCAGCGATGAAGGTTCGCATTTCTGTAACGCACCACTGGATAAAATTCTTGAGAAATATGGTGTCAAGCATAGAATTGGTACACCATACCACCCCCAAACCAGTGGCCAAGTCGAGGTAAGCAACAGAAGTCTAAAGCGGATTTTGAGAAAGCGGTGAATTCTAATAGATCCAAGCTGAGTGCGAAGTTGGACGACGCACTCTGGGCTTATCGCACTGCGTTCAAGACCCCTATGGGTACGTCGCCCTTTCAAATGGTTTACGGCAAGGCATGCCATCTACCAGTCGAGCTGGAGCACAGAGCTTATTGGGCTATTAAATACTTGAACCCGATAGCAACTCTGCGGGGAGAAAAGATTCTGCAACTACATGAGCTCGGTAATTCGGACTCGGGGCCTACGAGAATGCCAAGGCGAGCAAGGAGAGAACAAAGGCTCTCCACGATGCCAAGATAAAAGATAGAGATTTCAAGGTAGGAGAGATGGCTTTGCTTTACAACACCGGTTTACATCTGTTTCTTTGGCAAGCTTATGTCGAGATGGTCGGACCCTTTGAAATTGTCGAAGTTCATCCGGGTGGAGCGATCTCCTTAAAAAGTACAGCGGTCAACCTTTTAAAGTAAATGGTCATAGATTGAAAAAGTATTTGGACAGACCTTATGAAGCACACGAAGTCCTATACTTTCGGAAGGTGGTTGACATGGTGATGTCTTTGATTTGTGATGAGATCCCATCCGACTTCTTTAATTCGGATGATGACATTATTGCCCTACATCTTAAAGATGCTTCTACTACGACTCGCACCCATTAGTATGCGGTGCCAAAATTAAACAACAACACAAAGAAGAGAATCGATCTTTATGCGGATGGCTAAAGTACAAGACTTAGTCGCGCACTTGACTTGTTGTTCTTTGTGACCACACCGATGCTCTCCACTCGACTACGATAAAAGTAGCCCTGATCAAACCAAAGTGGCCCGATCCGGGTTGATTTTGAGATCTTTGTCAAGCTAATGACAATAAAGAAAGCGCTCCAGGAGGCAGCCCTAGTCTTTTAAGTTCATTTTAGTTAAGTTTTTAGGGCATTAGGAATAAAACCTTGGTGATTTGTGTGTTGGGTATCCCTGTCCTATTTGTGAATGCTTTATTTGCCCATTTCCGTGTGTATACATGCTTACTCATATGCCCCATATACCCGAGATTATATGCTATGTCGAGTGTTGCGAATCTTGTTGAGCGGTTTTGCAGTTATCACTTTAGTGTGTTATGCATTCGTGATCTGAGCTGCGGCGGTACATTCATGTTATGGCACGACCCTTTGTCAACCTCTGACCCGACAACCACTTTGAAACCAGCTACGTATTCTTTTCTTTTATTTGCACATTCTGAGGACATAATGTGATTTAAGTGTGGGGGGTAAATTGGGTATGTTTTCATGCTATATCCTTTGAGATATGAGTGAATGTTGAATTTTCGAGCAAATTTAAATTTTTGTGAATCTCGAGCATGTGATTGAAACTAAATGCTTGCTAGTTGTAGTTTTCTAACGATGATAGTATGTGACTTAGTGAGATAATTATAGCATGTCTTTACTTTCATGGAGCTAGTATTCATTTTTCACTCACGAAAGCCTTTGAGTTTGAAGCAAGATTTTTGAACTATATCCTTTCATTGTTTTAGTGATTTATCTTAGTAAGATCAGTATAGTAACACCTTAGTTAGACCGTGTGCTGTGAATATCATAAAGTTCGAATGTGATGAGTGAGATGTAACTTATGTCTTGAAAAAAGTGAATGAATAAGCAATCATAATAAATACGTTTGTCGGAAGCTGGTCGATGATTTGAGTGAGGTAGGGTATACCACGTATGTCCTATTCCACTATGATGACCAATAGCTCACGACAGTCAGGAAAAGCTACCTTATGATTTGAGTAGGTAGGGGATTATCACGAAATGTCCTACTCTACTATGACGGGTAAGAGCTCATTCTGATATGCGTCAAATTTGAAAATTTTGGAAATGATGAATAAAAATAAAGTGAAGTTTTTGTTATCATGGATCTTATACCAGTAGAACCGCATGATATGTTTGTAGGGATTATCCTCTTGAGTGCGTGGGAAGGCTTTGAGTGGAGCTATTCTTCGCTATATCTAGGATAGTCATTGGATTCTTGAGAGGATATTTCTTTGAAAGGCTTGTTAAATTTGAAAAGGGCTTGTCACACATACACGAATCTATCTCTATGATGGTATTACTTGCTATAATTGTTGTATCTTACATTACGTGAGTTAGAGATCTATTTGGATTACATTTAACGTGAGCTAGTTTTGATTGTTTTGTTCGGGACGAACAAAAGCTAAGTGTGGGGAGTTGTTCTCGATGAATTTTATGATTTATATCGTAATATTTCATAACAATAATCCCCGTGTTTTAGTAATTTTATAGAAAATTATGTATTAAATGAACAAATTGAAGAAATGGTTGTAGAGTTATAAAAAAGTGTAAAAGCGCGCCAATTACGTGCTTAAAATGATGATTTTATGTTGGTTTGAGTTGTGTTACACTTTGGTATGTTTTCAATGACGTGCAGGTGTTAAATGTGGCTGAGGGAAAGTTGAATTTAAAGTGTGTAATCGTGCTTTGAAGATTGGGAGTGAAGAATAAAGAGATAAAGATGAAAGGTCGAATTTGAAGGCATCTGGACGAACGTCTGAAGTATTGAACTGGCGTCCAGAAAGATGAACGTGCGTTTGATGTCCCGTCCCCTGGACGGGCGTCCGGAATAGTGGAGTGGTGGCCCACTTTGGAAGAATTTTGATTCGAGATTGTGATTTTTAGTGGGTGGCGTCGATTTTGCCCAATTTTGCATAGGGCGTCGCGCGTCCGGCCATTTCGGCCCGACTCAAATAAGTTTTGCACTTTTGGTGGCGTCCACCCCTGCGGGCGGGCGTCGGTGCCGTTTTTGACCTAGCCGCCTCGAGAATTCTATAAATAGGCGTGTTATTTCAACCCTAATACACACAACATACTGACCGCATATTCCACCCTTGGAGGAGCCGCACCAAATCCTAAAAATTATGAGTATCTTCCCTTCAATCATGTCTTGGATCATCACAAGGATGGAAGGCTAAGCACATCACGGTAGAATAGCGGGAGGATACCACATCAACATCACCACAACCACGGATTGTTAGGTTATCTTTGTTTATGAATTCGAATATTGAATTTTATTTATCAATTGTTATTTGATTTGATTGTTAAGTGTTTTGTTAGATAGGAATATCAATAAAGCCATATGTTGAGTTGAATTTGTATGGAAATATAATTCATCAATAGAACTTTTTCAATCGATACAATTAACAATATTTTGAGGAATCATGTGTTGTTAATTGGGTTAAGTAATTTGGGAACAAATTTATGATCATGTGATGTATGTCTAATTGTTTTACTTGGAAAAGGAAACAAAACCCTAGGAATTGAGTTAAAGGAATTTAATCGGTTTGAGATTGATCAAACCAATAAAATTATATTCGGATCATAAAGTGGTTGTGTGATTGTTGTGTGGTTGATCCTAGTTATTCTCTTGTTCTTTTAATTATCGATAAACAAATTCGTTCGTATTGATTGTTATTGCTACGTTTAGTTATTTCGAGAATTTTAGTGTGTTTTCGCATATTTTTCTGTTTCAGTGCACGTACTCGGACGCTTTCGTCCACCCTAGCGGACGCCCGTCGATTCTAAGTTTTTACATTTTACGTGATTTTACCCCTTGTTCTTCGTTTTTATATTATATATAGTATAAACCCTAGTTTGAGATAATAATTCGTGACATAGTAAATATAATAACTGCACCTTAATCCGATTAACATTCGACTCCCTTAGGACGACCCGGTAACACCCTTTACTACGAAACTTATACTTGGGGTGTTCCGGTAATTATAAATTTAAAACATGTTTTTACCGAACATCTCCCACTGTTACTGACTTGGTAATCTCCAGTGGTCCATCTTTTAGCACATCCATCATTTCATCATGTGTTGCAGCTAGATAAGCCTGCATACGACGTTTATACTCATCAAAACGATCTAAAGAACACATCAACATTGTTCTAGCATACTGGTTGTTATCCATGATACAAAGCTTTGAAAATCAGAAACTTGAAAAAGTTTTCAAAGTATTTTCACAAGCACAACAAGTAGGATTACTTTAGAACAGAAGCCCGGCTCCGATACCAATTGTTGGTCCATTGAAAAGGCTTTGGTTAAGTTTAGAGGGGGGGTGAATAAACTTAACACTTAAAACTTTTTGGAGTTAACAAACTCAGCAATTTCAGCAGCCTGCTGATTGGTCAGTAGTCTGCTGATACTCAGTAGTCTGCTGACTGTTGAGTTTACTGAATTTGTGCAGCGGAAATATATCAAAAATTATGCCTCATTACTTGTTGTTAAATATGATACCAAGTATTAGATACTCAGTAGTCTGTGTGTGTGATTTAGATGCTAGATTCAGTAGGTTGATGTGCTAGTTATACTAAATGCAGAATATAAATGCAGAAAGTAAGTAGGCAGAATTTATAGTGGTTCCAGGTGGTATAATCCTGTCAGTCCACTCTTCTCCTGTGATGCTGGAGGTAATTCACTAGAGATTTTTGAGGTAGCTGTTACAAAAATCCCTAAGTTGCTTGTCCTTCACCAATAACTATGGCTTCACAAACTGAACACTTAGAACATGTAGGATTGCTGCTCCAAAGTCTTCCATTGGTCCTTGAAGGGTAGGATTGCCTCTTCACCAGCTCCACCACAAACAACAGTCCTTGACACACAGATGTGCTTCACTGTCTCAAGAGATTCCTTGTGAAAGAAAGTTTGAATCAAGTAAGTGATTCGACTTTCAAAGGTGACTTGATCGAGGATGATATGATCAACAGCTTGAGGACTTCAAGTGTGTAAACTTGATGAAGCTTGAATGCAGATTACACTTGAAAAATTGTACTGGATCAGTAGCTTTATGCTCAGTATGGTCAGCAGGGTGTTTGATCGATTTAATTCTGATAGCTCAAGATGGATCCTTATTTTTCTTAAAAAATCATCATTTGTATATGAGTTAGGAGTCCTCTATTTATAGGTAGAAATCCGTGTGACTTATGTTTGAAATTCAAATATAGCCGTTTTGGATTTGTCTCCATCTTGACTTGCTTTTTCTGACTGTTCCTAGGACTGACACTGTCAGATTCCTTTTTGACAGTATTCAGTCTGTCCATCCTTTGACTTGTATCAATTGGATAAAGGTCTGAATCATCCCAACGTCCCTTTAATCTTAACCATTGATTTGTTTGATAAAGTCAGAGGTTGTTAGCTGTCCCTTTCTTTGTAATCTTCCAATGTAGCCTGTGAATAATTCGAAGTATATGTATCAGCAGGTTCCTGTGACCATAAGTTTGCTGAAATACATATCAGTCAGTTGATCCATGTTTTGCTGTGTCTATAAGACAATGCAGCTGACTTCTTTTATCTAACTTTTATTTATGAAGTTAGATTACACCATTTAATCTTAACCAAGTTCCAATCACCACTTAACTTGTGGACTTAGTCCTTGTACACAAGGTATATGTAATCAATTTAGGTCATCACAGACTTCCCTAAATTCTGATTCCATATCCTTGACTTTAAATACTAAGTTTGATCCCTTAGCCTTCAATAACTAAGTTAGAGCCCTCACCACCGAGTCTTTGACGAGGTTCGACTAGTCTACTGACCTAGGTACTTTACTGATATAGACAAGTCTACTGATGTAAGTCAGCTGACCTTTTACAGTGCTTGTTTGATCAAACCTATCCAAGATCAAACTCTAATAAACTTATACATTTGATCTAGACATCCTTCTGCCTTTGCTCTATAACAGCTAGTCTGGCACTCATCACTAAAACATAAAAATAAGTCCAACAGGTGGAGATTTTGATAGTGTGAATGCGGTTGAATCTAGAATGATTGTGGTGGAGTAAAGGCGTGATTTTTTGAATATAAATCTCGGTTGTTGAGATCTTCTTCACTGTTTTTCTTTAGTTAGCCGGTAGAGCTTTTTACTTAGCCGTTTTGATGTTTTCTTTATTTCTTTGAGTTTCCAGGTATGCTTGTACTTCACTGATCCTTTATTTGTGTGAGATCAGTGTACACCATATTAAAAGAATAGATTTCAACACATGAAATATATCTTAAACTTATCCAAAGTCATCACAGACTTCCCTGGTTATAAGTCAGTCCATATGTCTTCACTTGACTCTGATGGCACTTGGTTGCCTTTACTCTGTTGATCTTTTGTCTTTTACTTAGCCACACTACCAATCTAGTACAGTGCTTGTCTGACATAACTTATACAACATGTCAGACTCTAAGTAAAGACTTATACAAATTTTTCTAACTTATTTCAGGCTTGCTATAACAGCTAGTATGGCCATCATCTAAACAAATAAAATGTTCCTAACATTTATACCTCCATCGGCTCACCTCGGTTCGTCCTCCGTTCGAGCAAAGAAAAAACGGGCACGCCTACCCATAGACGGTGAAGGTCCGTCAACTATATACGCCTGGACACCGGACCGGTGAGGAAATTGATACCATCCAGCAGGTCACGGATTCTTCCTGATTTGGTGAAAACCCTAAAAGAGGTTTACAGAGAAAGGAACCCACACCATCCGGCACTGGATGGAGAATCCTATGATGCTCCTAACCCCATTGGGGGCAACCTGGGCAGCACCTATACGGTAGTACCTCAGTACTGCTATAAAGGCAGGGCACTAGGGTAATCGCAAGACACCGTTCAATTGGCATTCAAAAACCGCACGAAAACTGTCTGGAGGTCGGTACGCGTTAGCGCGAGGGTTGGGATGCATATGAGTAAACACTTCCCTATTTATTCTATGTTCTGGGCAGATATAGTCCCTGTGCGAATCATATGTCTAAAAGCAAGATCAAAAGTACCGGAAGAAGGACGAGAGGAAGAAGCTAGATTAGGATTGGCTAGGGGCCTTTCATTTTTGGCGTCCAATTCATAGCCAAATAATAATTCTACAGAGGAGTTGGAGGGGGTCGAAGCTCTCATTGGAAAAGGGAAGAAAGGAAAACGAAATTTAAAATAGAAAAGCAATGAAGACATATTAAAAAACTGTCGGGGTAATGAGGTGCTTTGCGTCTTTAAGTCTATCTGAAACGTGTGAAGAACGGTTGATATGACAAGGGGCTATAAGCCTCAACTATTCACGAGAACCTTTCCTTATAGTGGTGGGAAACGCCTCGGTTTTCAAAAACATTACGATAGAAAGTATGACAAGGCTCTGCCACCTGGCACGGTTGACTATTTCAACCCTATTAAGACAGGGGCCAAGCTCCACAAAGACAGAGCTGATCAAGCTCAGGAAGCTTAGGACACTCTAAACAGATCGACCTGACCTCAAGAGCTCAGCTAGATCTGAGGGGCTTATGACGAGGACGAATTTAACCAGGACACGTGTCATGCACACAACACCCAAATAGTAATAAAAATAGACTCGAGATCTTAACTCTAAGGGACATGAGCCCTAGTATAAGCCTAAAGGCCGATCTCAACCCCAATCGGGATGCTGATCAGATTGTTCCTAAGTCCACCGCAGGTCGGTCAGGACAAAGTAGAGGCAGACCTGTGCAGCTCGGGCACTTTGACCTCGGTTGCTCGCCGCAGGTCGGCTAGAGCAGATAGTGATACCTACATATTATTATACGAATAATTATGGAAAGTATCCTAAGCCAGTAAGATTCTGATCTTTATCATTTAAATCTGGTATTTGAATAGTGAGATTATCTCCTAAAATCACGAGATAATCACGTTTTAATTATCCCTGTAGGATACGAAAAAGAGTCCATAATGGACACGGCCCATGCTGGCCTATGGCATAAATGTTCCTATATAAATGTTCAAATGAACTACGATCGACTTAATTCCAATACACATTTTGGATACGTAGGAAACCTGGAAAAGATCCCACACCCAGTCCAAATCATCATCCCAAAAACCTTCTCCTCATTCATACTTTTTCTGTTTGTTACATTTGATTCAATTACCACTAGATTATACGGCTCAGATTTATACCCGATAAAATTTTGATTCTTTCACTTCTTTTTTCCCATTTTGATACATGTAAAAAATATTCACCTCCATGACAATAAATTGGGTATCCACCTTGCAGCGTCATCCCCAATTACATACCTGAATCCCAGATTTTTTTCCTTTTTCTTTTTTTTTCCCTTCAATTTATTTTATAGGTTTAGCAGGTTAAATAAATAGATCATGTGTGTCAAAGTACATATTGATTATGGTATAGTAAAAATTATCTAACAGATATTATTATTCACATATGTTTTTAATGGTGAAGATCATAAACCGGATCATCTATTTAAATGATCAACCGGATCATCTTGTTTAGGATATCAGTCAAAATAAAATAAGTGTTATTTATGAAGAAAAAAACAAGAAAAAGAAATATTACGACTCATCCAACCGAGAACCTGTGTGATATCGAATGAAATTCCACCAACGTGCGACTGAATTATTTATACACCTAGCAAAATTCCATTAACTGTAATATTGATCTAAGATTCTCTAGGTTGGCAAGTGAGTAGTGACTTTTGACAAGCAGTTGTATTCTCAAATATGTCGTCTTATCAGAGCAATCCTTCAATCGAAGGACAAAATCCAACGATATCTATTGTTTTATTGCCAACTTATCCTTTGAATTCCAATCTACAGGTGGACATTGTTGGCCAAAAAATTATTTTTATAACTTCTTTTTTTAACAGGACAAACTCGAAATAGAATTAGGTAAATAAAACAGCGGGAATGTTTTTTTTTTAATTAAAAATGACAAGTCTGTATTCCACTACCGTTTAAATTATCTCTGTTATTCAGTGACAACAATGAATATATATTTTGATTTTTTGTGTGAAACAATATATATTTTGATTTAAGCATCAAAAGATCGTAATTTTGTTACCATATTTTTCTTTTTTCGTCATCTTTATTTTGTCATACCATTTGATATTTTTTCGATCAATTTTAGGTTATTTTCGTAAAAAACAGTGAAATTGTCGAAGAAATAATCAACGAATTTGGGGTTTATTCTACTGTAAAACAATATAGCAAACAATGGATTTAGGAGTAGCGAGCAATAAATTTGTCCTTATCATCCAATTTGTTTTTCCACTCCTATTTTTCCTCTTTCTTGTCCTTCCTTCGCACTCCCTCTTTTTTGTGTGGCAAATGCAACAAAATTTAAAGAAACGTCATCACATAGAAACCATTTCACCGTTGGCGGATCATAATTCATAAGCATACCCAATTTCCTAAACCTTGACGATGCCCAAAATCGTTAGTAGTTGATTTGGGTAACAATTCGGGTATTCGGGCTTCGTGCGGATAATCCGATTACTTTGACTTATTATTTTGTGATAGATTATAGCTAAGCCAACGTGGATTGACTGCCTACGTACCCGGAGGATTTGGGATCAAACTAGTAATGTAGTTCTTACTTTGTGGATGATAATGCCTTTTATGTGCACTCTTTGCAGGGGAATCAATTATGTTGTAATTGAAATCTTGGTCAATGACCTAAAGTAGTTATGAGAGCAGTAATGGTGTAATAATGGCCTATATGCATGAATCGTGGAACTAATATGAGATCATGAGTTAAAGTCATGTTGACTGTGTAACCATTGTCTGAGTTTGTTGTAAACTTATAACGAGCTTTGAGTTTCGGACTGAGGTGAACCTACAACATGTCGGTGGTAAGAGATTGCAAGTATCTTACTTTGAACTGGTCACAAGCTAAAGGAGGATCTGCGTCTTGTCAACATTTAATGAGTGTCATGCCCCTCATCGAAGACTTGTATGTAAAATGGATGGCAGATTATCTGACATTATAGATGTTCTTGACTCACTTGGTAAAGTCTTTACCAATCAAGAGAAAGTACACAATATCATGAGATGTTTGCTTCCTGAATGGGATGCCAAAAGAACTACAATCTTGGAAGCAAAAGTTCTGAAAGTCCTAACAAAGGATGAACTTTTGTGATCACTGTTGGTCCATGACATCACTTTCAAAGGAATGACAACATGGTAGACCAAAATCCCAACCTGTTGCTTTGCAGGTACAATAAGAAAGCTACTCAAAATAAGCAAAAAAACAATGACGATAGTGATGGAGACATGAATGAGGAACTTACCTTGATGGTAATGAATTTCGGAAGGTTTGCTAAGAAGGCATTCATGTTTCTTAACATTTATAATGTGGCTCATGGCGCGTTGGACGTAACTAAGATGTGCATACACTTCTGATATCAGATTCACGGTTGAAATAGTCATCAAAATAGAGGTATTAGCTGAATGGAAGAATCATCTGAGAGGAAGAGAATCTGATCTGATATAGTCAGCCGAACAGAGACTTCAGACGAGAATGCATTAAATGAGATGAATCTGCTGAGAATATGTTGAAAATGTGATACTAAAAACACAACAAAATATAATGTGGAATTCTTATTACTCAGAATAATGAATGAGTTATGTTACAATGCTGCTGATAATTGGGTATTTATAGAGTATACACTCATGAATGAGTTAAAAGAAGTTCACAAGTCTGTTATAACAGAATAACTTCCTAGCTACACAACTCAGCTAAGCTGACTGCCTCAATTGAGCCAAGCTGCTCAAATGAGCACATCCTCTTGTAACAAGATTCTTTTATCCAAATATCGTAACATAATTATCAGAACCGCTGAGAAACAAAGCTGATGTAGACGTTTTCTGTTGTAACTGATTATAACCGTTTGTAACCAACTTGGGAAGAATATCGTCAATAAAACCTCTACCATTAACCTCATATAACTTAACTTGGACACTTTCGGATTAATGAGAATTTCATTTTTTATTTTGTCTTGACCTATTCCGTTTCGTTAATTTCTACATGCTATCAAAGACTTTCAAGCTCATCTAACACTAGAGAAACTTGAGAGTTTTCTTTGAATTTTTTTGTTTTTTATAGAATCTTGAAAGTGTTATGTGAAAAGTTTATAGTTGGGTCAAGTTCATGATCGATTTTTTGAAGTTTTTTTTAAAAAACAATTCAGTGGTTTGTAGACGTTCTTGTAGTCATGGTAGCAAAGACGCAAGAAGTAAGCCCTTTAATCCATGCGAGAATTTTTCTTTGGTGCTTGTTCAGACATTTGTAGATGGCAACAAATACAATCATTGGAAGAAGGCTTTGATTACGAAGAAGAAATATGGTTTTAATGATGGTACAATCAAGAAACCAGAGGAAAATTAAGGTGAATTCTTGGTTCAGAGGCAATGTGATACGAAGGTCAAAACATGGATCTTTAAATATGTTGAGAATAAAATTTTCTAAAGTTTATTGCATTTAGGAAATGGCTAGACTGTCTGGAAGAATCTTGCAGATAGATTCTCAAGTGTTGTTGTTTTCAAACTTTCTAATCATCTCGAGAAAGTAAATTCTTTGAAACAAGGAACTAGTTATGTGAATCATTATTTCACAATGCTCATGATTCTCTGGGAACAGATCAAGATAATCAGACCCTCTCCTGCACTTGTGAGCCTCAGCGTCATTGTGATGCTATGAAAATCATACTGGATAACATAGAGGCAGAACATAAGATGAGATTTTTTAAAGGGCTAAGAGAAGAATTTGAGCCAGTGTTGTTTCAAAAAATATTATTATTTACTTTTCATGAGATTCAAGATGCTTTTGCAATGACAATCATGTCATAGAGGCAGGACACTTAGCCTTATAGAAAAGTTGATGAATCAAGATTCCACAATCTCGATGAGTCGAAGATCTACTCAAGGCAGAAGTGATAGAGCTGATTAATCTAGGGTCATATCCAGCCAATTTAGTAGACCGGATAAGTAAAAGAGTCTAAATAAAAAAAATTTAAAGAATAAGAACAATAAGAAGCTTCAATGCATTATTTGTGGATTCAGTGGCCATAGTGAAATTAATTTTTACGAGAAGCATGGTTGGCCACCTGGTTTCAAGTCTAACAGCACAAAAATCATGGTGCATTCTAATTCATCCTATGTAGTAAACTAGATCAATGCAATGATGTGTCACTTACCCGCTCAAGGATCGGGCAAAATAACATGGTAATACAAGCACATTGGATCTTGGACTCTGGAGCCACAGATCACTGCATTAATTCAAGATTAATTAATCCTAAACCTATTGTTAACATGAGAGTGGGATTGGCTAATGGCTGTAATGTACAATTGACTCAGTCCTGATCCAACTTTGCATAACGTCTTGTACATTCCAAGATTCAGGTATAATTTGTTGTATTTACCTGTACCAACCAAGTGTTCATATTGTGCAGCTATCTTCACTTCTAAAAAGTGTGTTTTTTGGGCAACAAGAGGAAAAAAAGATTAATTGGTTCAGCTGAGATGCATAGAGGACTTCACATCCGGATTCATAAATCTTTTTCCAACTTTGTCGTTTCTAGTTCTATTTGTAACTCAGTAGAAAGTAATTGATTGTTTGACATTCTAGATAAGAACCTTATGTGGCATTATAAATTAGGCCATCTACCAAAAAAGAGATTGCAAGTCATTTCCTTTATGTCTTCTAATGAAATTTTTTTTTTGAACATGACTTGTGTTTTGTTTGCTCTATGGCTAAATTGAATAAGAAACTGTTGGTCCCTTGGAAAGGATGACACAAGCTTAGAGGGGCGTGAATAAACTTGTCACCAAAAACTAGATTAATAACGATTAAGGTTCAGTTTTAACTTGTGTGGACTTGAGCTGGCTAAGCTGAGTCTAAGTCAAACTGACTTATAACAAAACTGAGTCAACCGGCTGCGGATTTAAGTTTTAGCCTTTATTTGGATCTTGTTGATTCTATAAGAAAAAGCTGAGTATGCAAAACTGAATTCTGGTGAATGTCAGTTTGTGAACTGTGAGTGAGTATAACAATCAATTTCAGTATGCTGAATAAACAATAGTAAATGCTGTATGAGTAAATAACTGAATGTAAATTTGTAAAGTAAGTAGAGCAAAATTATAATGGTTCAAGGTGGTGTAATCCTGTCAGTCCACTCTTCCTGTGTGATGTAGCAGGAAAATTGTTGGTCCCAGAGAAGGGTAAAACTATAGTCAGGGGGGGGGGGGGGTGAATGACTATAGTGGCGTTTCAAAAACTTTTCTTGTGTTTAAAATCTTTTGGGCAGCGGATAAGTCCCTTCTTACTATGTTGTTTCAAAGAAGTTTAAGCGATCCATGAGATATAGATTATAATCTAGGTAATTTAAATGAATACTGATAAAGTAAATTTTGAAAGTAAATTGACACAAGGCTTATAGTGGTTCAGGGTGGTGTAATCCCTTAATCCACTCTTCTCTGTGATGATTGGAGGAATTCACTATTGTTTTCAACGATACAATAGTATGATTGTCCTTGGCTTCCCAAGCTTCACAATCTACAAGACTATCACTCCTTTCGCATATGACTTGAGTGATTGATCTGTTTCACCGCGCTCCTTGAGATCAAATCCTTCAAAGACTATCACAAGCACAACTCCTTCTCGGATGACTTACGATTGATTTGCTTGATTTATTGTGAATGAGATTCACAAACTTGATTGATCAATCTCAGTGCTGAACATGAAATTGTAGTTCTGATGTATGAGTTGATCTTTAGATTAATCCTTGTAAGTTCAGAGAGAAGGCTTTTCAATTTGATAGAGTTTCTGCTTGATTTTCTTTTTCTTATCAGTGTTTTTATCTGTCTGTCAATGCCTTCTATTTATAGCCTTGAGTATCCTTGATTTGAAATTCCGTCCGTTGGCTATATTTATGAGGGGAATAATCCTTGATTTTATTCTTGATTCCCCCTTAATTATATTCTCCTTGTGTTGGAAATAAAATTTATGTTTTGATGATAATTCATCATATTTGTTTAAAGTATTATATTAACCCCATTAATGAAGTGTTAAAGCCAGCTGTTATAGTGAAAAGCTAAAAGATGTCTAGAACTGAATGTATAGGTTTTATTAGAGTCTGATATTTGTATAAGTTACATCAAACAAGCACTGTAATAATTAGTGTGTCGTAAAAGCGAAAAGCGGAAGTCATCTAGAAAGCGGAAATCACTAAGGCAGTAAATTGACTCGAGAATACACCGACATCAAGCGAAGAAAATAAGTTATTTGAAGGACACTGACTCGTTGGCTTATATAGAAGATCAAGAAGGCGAGGACACAGACTCAGTTATTGAAGATTGAAGAACTGAGGGTTCAAACTCAGTTATGAAGATTACAAGTCGAGACCGTAAAGTTAGACTTCAGGCAAGATTGTGGTGACCTGAACTGACCTTATGGATCATGTATGAAGACGTAAGAATCATAAGGACAATGAATTCTTAGATGATAATGAGTTATTGTGTACTCAGATTAAGTCAATTATAATCAGATGAAAACTGGAGTACTGATATTTGAAGAAGAGTAAAATCTCGATTAACGCCCAAGTCGATTAGAAGCGACAAACAATAAACTCGATATAAAGCGATAAGGAAACTCGAGTTTTATAAGTCACCATCCAACAAAGCGATAAATGCGATCGAGCGTTATAAAGGAAGCAATTTCATTGGATGAGTTACTGACACAGCAGATCGGTCAGAAAATATAGCCGTTACAAGAGTGAAGTTGATACAATTCGAATTGAAGCCAGATGAACGTTGGACCTCACACTATAAATAGAAGACTTCGCACCAAGGATAAAAAACAACGATTTTACAAGTATCATCAAGCAATTTTGTGCATTAGTCATTTTATTCGAATTACTATCATCTCTGCGATATAACAAGATCATATCTAGAAATTCTTCAAGTGTTCAAGCTACACAGATTTTATCAAGAATCAAACACTTTGAAGAACCATAAACAAGAATCAATTTATTGATTCTCAGCCCAACTTTGATTCTACATCAAAGGTTCTAGACTGTGAAGCAAACCAGGAAGGTTTCGCCAAGCACAGTTGTGACAAGCAGTCAGGTAGACTGTGTTTGTGGTGGTAGCTGGTGAAGAACCCTTCAAGGATCAGTGTTCAAGCAATTGAAGAACAACAATTCTACCTATTCTACAACTGTTTAGATCGTGAAGGTAGGGATTAGCCAATGACTATTGTTTAAGACTTTTTGTAACAGTTCACCTCAAGAAGTTCTAGTGGAATTTTCCTCCGCACCACAGGGGAAGAGAGGACGTACATGATTACACCACCTGGAACCTCTATAATACTTGCCTTATTTACTTTACGCACTTACTTATTCAGTTTTTATTTACAACACTTTGATAATTGATTGTTATACACCTCACAGTTCACTGGCGACATTGTGAAGTCGATTTACCACATTCAGTTTTCACAGAGAATAACAAGATCAAGAAAAAGGCTAGAACTTAATCCGCTGCCGGTTGACTCAGTTTCAAGCTTAAGTCAGTTTGACTTAAACTCAGCTTAGTCAGCTTAACTCCACACAAGTTTAACTGAACCTTAATTTGTTTTGAATCCAGTTTTAGGGACAAGTTTATTCACCCCCTCTAAACTTGTGTTAGCCTTTCCCAGGGACCAACAATTGGTATCGGAGCAGTGTTTCTTTGATAAGATATCAATTTCTCTATATCTCCTCTAGTTGTTCTCATTTGAAAGCTCAGTTTCCAGTTGTTAAACAATCAATCTTCACTCACTCACAATGGATAACAATCAATATGCAAGACAAATGCTTATGTGCAATATGGACATATTTGACGAATACAAACGTCGTATGCAGGCCTTTCTTGCAGCTACTCATGATGAGATGATGTACGTACTTACTGATGGACCAATTCAGATCACTCATATGCAAACTGTTGGTGGAGAGCAAGTTTGAGTTGCAAAGCCCAAATCCGAATGGACCAGTGATGATCGCAAGTGAAACAATCTCAACAATGTTTCTATGGATTTTATTCTTAGAACTCTTGACAGCAACATGTACTTAAAGGTGAAAGAATGCACAACTTCCAAGGAAATGTGGGACAAACTACAACTTGTTTGTGAATGAATAGATTCAATCAAGGAAAACAAGACCTCTGTCGCAAAAAATGAAGGTCACTGCTATGGAAGAATCTAGAAGACTTGACATAGAGGATTCATTCAAAATATTCTCAGATCTGAAAGCTTATGAATTCAGTGAAGATTTTACAAGTACAGCTGCAATAATCAAAGCTTTGGAAGAACCAAAAACCACAGCACTTGCAGCAGCATCAAATGACATTCAAGAAAACTCATCTATCAATCTTCATGAATTGGATGAAATGGAAGAACAAATGGCTCTAATGATGAACAGAATTTGAAGAATGAAGTGTGGACATCCAGTCACTTAGAAGTTTATCAAAAGGACTCCTGAGAAAAGAAAAGATGATGAATATCTCTGTTTCAACTGCAAGAAACCTGGACATTATAAAGCTGAATGTCCAGAACTAACCAAGAAGACGCCACCAAGAAGAGTTGGTAGAAGAGCACTCCTTCCTAGAGATGAATCAGATTATGAAGCTGGTACTGAAAGACTATCAGAAGACACAGCTTTAATGGCACACATGGAAGATACAAATGAGGTATGTGAATCAAACTCTAAATATTCCTCAGCTCAGATTTCCATGCAAAATGCATGTTCTTCGACTGCTGACTCCAATCCAAAAATCAAGAATTACAAGAAACACTTGATGAATTGATGAATCAGCTAGTAATTATTCAAGCTGGTTATGAATCAATTAAAGCTGAGAAGGAAATTCTAATTCTTGAAGTTGAAAGATTGAAGTATGAATTAAAAATATTGAAACTGACTAAAACTGATAAAGAAAAGATTCAAACATCGTCATCATCAGACGCGACAAGAATCGAATCATTTGCTCAATCAAGCTCAATTACTGGATTCAAATCAGGAAAACCATATGGAGACAAAACTGGTTTAGGATTTGATACACAACAATCTTCTAAGGATGGAACCAGCAGAGCTGTCAAACCTAGTACCAAAACTGGTATCAAGTTTGTAGCTGTGAAACTTCCACAAACTGAGAAAATTGTTGAACCAGTAAAGCCAGTATCATAGGACAAATCAATTTTCCATGAAAACAACCAGATTTACCAACAAAGGGAAACCAAATGGTAAATCAAATTGTATCTCAAGAAAACCGAATCGGGAAATCAACTACCAGGTCCACAAAACCAATCAAGTCAAGAACCGGAAAAATTACAATCAAAGTAAATCCAAGAATGTCAATCATTCAAAGATTCACACATTCGAGGGGAAAGGAAGACTATATCCCATCGATGATGATTGGAATTTTACTTCATCTATTGGCAAAGCGATAATAACAATCATTCCAGGCAGAAAACCTATCAAAGGTTTGGTCAAGACTCAATGAAGACTAATCTCGGTTCAAAGCAAAGTCCCAGATGCAAGGTCGATTCGGACCTCGATGTGAAGGAATGACGGTTATCATTCTAGCTTTAATAATAGAAAGCAACATGGAAATAAGTTTTGAGTCAAAAGATCGAGAGATCATATAAATAAAACACAGTCCAAACATAGATACTATAGAGTGTGGCTTACATATATGAAAACAAGTGCAACAATATCCGAAGAATCCCAAAAGGATATATTCCCGAGTTGTCTTCGACAATCGACCCCCATGGACCCAAAGCTGAATTGGGTACCTAAAAACTTCTAATTTTTATTGCAGGATATATGGTACTTTGACAGTGGTTGCTCTAGACACACGACAAAGAGTAAAGACTGCCTCAGTAATTTTATTGCAAAGGATGGACCAAAGGTTAATTTGGGAAGTAAAGAAAAACCTGGATACACCAGAGGTTATGGCACCTTAATTAGGAATGGACTTACAATCAAGAATGTGTCTTATGTAGAAGGACTACACTACAATCTACTCAGAACTTGTCAATTCTGTGATATGGGATACAAAGTTACTTTTGACAAAGAATTCTACGTTGTCGTCAGCGAATCAGCTTATCAAGTTGTTCTAGCCAGAAGAAGAAAAGAAAATATGTATGTAGTAGATTGGACAACAGCCGTTGCTGAAACCTGTTTGCTTGTGCATACAAAATCAGAAATCAGTTGGCTATGGCACAAGAAACTGAGTCATCTTAATTTTGATGACATCAACACACTTGTTAAGAAGCAGTTAGTCATTGGACTACCAGAAATATCATATAAGAAAGACAGCTTATGTGATGCTTGTTAACAAGGAAAACAAACAAAAGCAAGTTTCAAGACCAAATCTCAGCATTCAACAACCAGACATCTGGAGTTCCTACACATGGATTTATTTGGACCTATTACACCAATTAGTATCAGTGGAAAGAAGTATGCATTGGTGGTAGTAGATGATTTTTCACGGTACACTTGGGTAATCTTTTTAACCAAGAAAAGTGAAACCAAGCAAAGACTCACAGAACTACTCAAGAGACTTCAGAATCAGAAAGGAGTTTCAGTTGTGAAGATAAGATCAGATAAAGGAACTGAATTCCTCAACAGTATGATTATTAAATATTGTGAAGAAAATGGTGTTTTACACCAACTTGCTGCCACAGGAACACCTCAACAGAATGGTGTATTTGAAAAGAAAAGCAGAGCGCTCAAAAGAATTTGGGAGGACTATGATCTGTGAAGCTAAACTACCTGAAAGATATTGGGCAGAAGTAGTTAACACAGCTTGTTACACTCAGAACAGAGCTCTCATGAACAAAAGGCATGAGAAGACTCCTTATGAAATTTGGAATGGAAGAAAACCAAATGTTTCATACTTTCGTGCTTTTGGAAGCAAATGTTTCATACACAATAATGGAAAAGATCAACTTCATGTTTTTCAGCCCAAGGCTGATGAAGGAATTTTTCTAGGATATTCAAGTGTCGCAAAGCTTTTAGAGTACTAAATAAAAGGACACTCAAACATGAAGAATCAATACATGTAGTATTCGATGAACCAAACTTCCCTGGTGAAACAATTGAAGACCGACAAGAACCAGTTTCTCAGTCTCAGTTACCAGTCATGCCAGAACCAGTTTCAGTTGACATTGGAAGACTACAAATTTCAGAATGTTCAGATCAAGATCAGTCACAGTTTCCAACTACTCAACAAACCACACCTGAACTACATGTTCCTGATCCAACTGAAGAAATTCAAGAACAAGTTCTTGAAGAACCAGTCGAACAAGATATAAATCCTTTGATGCAAACACCCACATATCAATGGATGAGTGATCACCCTGAAGAACAAGTTATTGGTGATACTCAAATTGGCGTTCGAACAAGACATCAATTAGATGCAATGATTGCGTGTTTTCTATCTCAATCAGAACCTAAAGAAATTGAAGAAGCTTTGAAAGATCCAGACTGGATATTAGCTATGCAATAATAACTCAATGAATTCGAGAGAAATCAAGTATGGGAATTGGTAGACAGACCAGTTCATGTCAATATCATTGGAACCAAATGGGTTTTCAGAAATAAACTTGATGAAGATGGGAATATCATCAGAAACAAAGCTAGACTTGTAGCTAAAGGATACTCTCAAGATTAAGGCATAGACTTTGATGAAACCTATGCACCAGTTGCAAGATTAGAAGCAATCAGATTATTTCTTGCCTTTGCAGCTCACAAGAAATTCAAGGTTTATCAGATGGATGTTAAAAGCGCATTTCTGAATGGAATTCTTGAAGAAGAAGTATACGTTCAACAACCACCTGGATTCGAAATCAAAGATCAAACAGATAAAGTTTTCAAGCTAAGGAAAGCTCTTTATGGACTTAAACAAGCACCAAGAGCTTGGTACGAAACTCTATCTCAGTTTCTGGTGGATAATGGATTTATCAAAGGAACAATCGACAAAACTTTATTCAGGATGAAGAATGGAGAAGATACTCTACTTGTTCAAATTTATGTTGATGATATCATTTTTGGATCAGAAAATGAGCTATGTGAGAAATTTGCAAGTTTGATGAAATGCAAATTTCAGATGAGTATGATGGGAGAATTGAAATACTTTCTTGGTTTACAAGTTAAACAGTTAGATGATGGAATTTTCATTCACCAAACAAAGTATACAAGAGAACTTATCAAAAAGTTTGGTATGGAAAAGTCTACTTGAATTTCTACACCAATGGGGACCAACATCAAGCTAGACGAAGACAAAGAAGGTAAAGATGTTGATCAAACACTCTACAGAAGGATGATTGGAAGCTTACTCTATCTTACAGCAAGTAGACCAGACATATCTTTTACTGTCGGTGTATGTGCAAGATTTCAGTACAAACTAAAGGAAAGTCATCTCACAGTTGTGAAAAAGACATTGAAATATTTGAAAGACACAGATGGAGTTGGAATATGGTATTCAAAAGAAGGAGAATTCAAGCTGATTTCTTATTCAGACTCAGATTATGCTGGATGCAAAGTGGACAGAAAAAGCACATCAGGCACATGTCAGTTACAAGGAAACAGACTTGTGTCATGGTTTAACAAGAAGCAAAACTCAATTTCAACTTCAACAGCTGAAGCAGAGTATATAGCAGCTGGAAGTTGTTGTGCTCAAGTTTTATGGATCAGACAGCAATTAAGAGATTATAGGATAGAAGAAGGAACAATTCCCATAATGTGTGATAACACAAGTGCAATTGCAATCACTGATAATCCAGTATTACACTCAAGGACAAAACACATTGATGTGCGTCATCACTTTATAAGAGATCATGCAGAGAAAAAGGATATAACAGTTCTTTATGTACCTACTGAAGATCAGTTGGCAGATATCTTTACAAAGCCATTAGACAAAGAAAGATTTGCCAAATTAAGAACTGAATTGGGAATAATCAAAGTCAGTTAAATCAGTTAAGACAGAGATTCGTCAAGGGGATTAATATTTGTTATGTTGGGTGCGCTCACTTAACAGATCAGTCATTGACATCAATAATCTCAAAGCGATTAATCAAATCGAAAATTTGATGGAATCGGACATTATCTCTAAAAGCGACCTCAAAGATCGGTTTTATTCGGTCAAATTTAGTCAAAGGTTGATATGATAAAATCAACGGTTATGTCGCATTAAATTACCGCAGCTTCTTTTGTCGTAAATTTCGCGTGTACACCCCTACGATTGTCGAGCAAAGACATGCATCGGTTACCCAAAACCATCATGGAATTTGAAAAGTTGTACTACTCAACCGCCAGAATTTCCTACCTATTTATTCAACATCCGTTCACATTATTTCCAATCAAAATTCAAAATCCTCATCCCTTTCCAGAAAACAAACAAACCCTACAAAATATCTCTCCTCAAAAATCAATTTTGGTGTTCACACTCCAACATGGCCACTTCAGAAAAATCAAAACAAGAAAGATTAATAACATAGTTAGATGAACTGACATTCGAAATGTATGAAGCTATGTGTCAAAACACTCTGTTAGCAAGCTGGGTATGTGATAAAATTGAGAAACAACCAGGCTTGAGAAACATTCTGGAAGTTAAGTTCAAAGAAGAACGTGATGTAGAAGGAATTTTGCAATTTTGGCAAAATATGCGTTTGGTACGAGACTCTCTGATGACCAAAGTTCGTGGAGATCGCATTGTTCTCAATGAAAGCGTCATAAGGACACTCTTTGGCTTCACAAATTCAACTGTGACAACAATAGATTGGACTACTCTACCATTGAAAAGAGAAGCTTTTCTTGAGAAACTTACTTTTTCTACGGAACCAATCGAACCTGGTATTCATGTAGACAAAATCAAGCCAGAATTTGGACACCTCAGCAGATGGCTCAGAAAACACGTCATTGGGAAATCCAAAGGAGTTAGTATACTGTCAGAAGAAAATATTTATCTCATGAATATAATCTGGGATGGAATAGAATTCAATTGGATAGGCTATGTTGTCAATCAGTTTAAAAGACAACATTTGGCTGAATTAGACAGTGCAAGACGAGCTCAAGCCGAAGTACAAGAAACTATTGACAGATTCCGACTGAAGAAGACACTCAGTGGAATCATTCAGTTTTACTTAGAAAGAATCAAGGAAGGGAAGCAAGCAAGGCAATCTGCACCTACAAAGGAAATCGCAGGAACAACTTCCCAACCTGAAGCAAGTCAGAAAACTGTGTCTCAGCCGGAAGCTGTACACAAAGGGACTAAGCGAAAGGCTGAATCAGCAGAAGTAAGATCAGTTGTAAGATGCTTGTACCCAGAAATCTCAAGAGAGAATGCACCAACTGAGGGGGAACAACAACAACAACTGACAACTGAAGTTACACAAGAAAAGGTCACTACTGACCATACTTCTCAGTTACAACATCAATCAGTTCAGCAATCAGCACAAGTTTTTGAAGCTGATAGAATCATCAAGCTGATGAAGATGAAACTTAAACCAGAGGATTCTCGAGATGTCAGTCTACAGACTGAAGAAAAACTACTCTTGGAGAAATTGGAAGTTAGAGATCTATATGCTCTGTTTCCTATTTCGGAATTTCTTGACAATTGTTTCAAAAGATTCACTGAACTAGAAAAAAGAAGAGAATCAGGCACATCATCTACCTCGAAAGATACTTCAAAGAAAAATGACGATGATAAAGATGATGAATCAAGAAAAGAAGCTGATGAGACTATATTTTTGCAAACAAAAACTTAACCTCAACCTCTAGCAACGCTAACTGTAACTCAACAAGAAGGATTACTAGTTGGAGATCAGACAACTGACAATCAGGAAGCAGCTGATGGAACTGCTAATCAACAACTGATGATTACTGAAGATAATACTCAGTTTAAGGATCCAATAGAAGATACTTATGATCCTTTTGACATCCTCACAAAGGATGAATTGGCAAAAGTACATGAAAATTTGAAAATTGTGCTTAGTAACAAGGATGCACAAAATGATCTTTTATCAAATATTTCTGGATATCTCGATTATAGAACCAGAACAAATGTTTCAGTTCATGCAAGACTAGAGATGATCTACAAGTCAAGTTCAAGTTCTGCTTCAGAAATTTTGTTACTCAAACAAAAACTTGAAGACTCAACCGCAGTAGATAGGGAAACACATGCCCAAGCTCAGTGGCATATGAATCAGCATATCTATGGGTTAGAAACTCAGCTTAAGGAGGTACTTGCTTCTCAGCGACAGATCTCAGCAGATCAACAAGCAACCCATGCCCTGGTAGATCAGTTATATGATGCCAAAAAGGGGGAAGCTGAAGAAGAAAAGCTAAAGTTACATGGAGAAATGAAGCGACTTGAAGATGAATTGCAAAGATACAAATTAGATCCTAAGTTCTTAAGGAAAGAACTAACTGGCGATCAACTTATTGCAAAATACAGTCAACCTAGAGACAGAAGAGTTGCTCTAACAAAGGATCTATGGATGAAGTTTATCAATGATCACAATCCTATCAAAGCTAAGTACAGGGACATGACAACTGAAGAATCCTTGAACTACTTTTTATCTGATTTATTCTCAAAGCAGAAAATGGCACAATATAAGAAGAATCAGAGGATTGATGATAAACTGAAGATTAAAGACAAGACTGAACAAATGAAAGAAGATGTAGTAGAATTTGAAAATTACTACTTGAAAGAATCAGACTTACCAAAGCTCATTCAATGGAGAAGATGGAAAGAAGGAAGTCAAGTTGACTACAACAAGACTTTTTCAAAGATAGACTCCAAGCTAGAAGATGATTTTTGTATGTATGACAAAGCAAGAAAATTTGATTCAGTCATGGAAAAAGCACAAAAGAGAACTTAGTATCTAGTTACACTATTTTGAACAAAAATGTAACTATTCCAGTTTTTGCTCATTCTAATGAAATCCAGTTTCCAGTTTTACATTGTTTTAATCTTTAAGCTTTTCTTTTAGGGAGAGTTTTGGCATCATCAAAAAAGGGGAAATTGTTGGAAATAAAATTTATGTTTTGATGATAATTCATCATATTTGTTTAAAGTATTATCTTAACCCCATTGATGAAGTGATAAAGCCAGCTGTTATAGTGAAAAGCTAAAAGATGTCTAGAACTGAATGTATAGGTTTTATTAGAGTCTGATATTTGTATAAGTTACATCAGACAAAGCAATTGTAATAATTTGTGTGTCGTAAAAGCGAAAAGCTGAAGTCATCTAGAAAATCGAAATCACTAAGATGTAAACCGACTCTCGAATACACCGGCATCAAACTGAAGAAAATAAGTTCGCTGAGGGACACATACTCAGTTGGCTTATATAGAAGACTGAAGAACTGAGGGACACAGACTCAGTTATTGATGATTGAAGAACTGAGGGTTCAAACTCAGTTATGGAGATTACAAGTCGAGACTGTAAAGTTAGACTTCATGCAAGATTGTGGTGACCTGAACTGACTTTATGGATCTTTTATGAAGATCTAAGAATCATAAGGACAATGAATTCTTAGATGACAATGTGTCATGGTGTACTCTGATTAAGTCAATTATAATCAGATGAAAACTGGAGTACTGATATTTGAAGAAGTGTAAAATCTCAGTTAACGCTCCAAGTCAGTTAGGAATCTGACAAACAATAAACTCAGTATAAAACTGATAAGAAAACTCAGTTTTATAAGTCAGCCATCCAACAAACTGATCGTACTGTCGAACGTTATAAAGGAAGCAATTTCATTGAATGAGTTACTGACACAGCATAACGGTCAGAAAATATAGCCGTTACAAGAGAGACGTTGATACAATTCGAATTGAAGCCGGATGAACGTTGGACATCACACTATAAATAGAAGACTTTGCACCAAGGATAAAAAACAACGATTTTACAAGTATCATCAAGGAATTTTGTGCATTAGTCGTTTTATTCGAATTACTATCATCTCTGCGCTATAACAAGATCATATCTAGAAATTCTTCAAGTGTTCAAGCTACACAGATTTTATCAAGAATCAAACACTTTGAAGAACCACAAACAAGAATCAATTTATTGATTCTCAGCCCAACTTTGATTCTACATCAAAGGTTCTAGACTGTGAAGCAAACCAGGAAGGTTTCGCCAAGGACAGTTGTGACAAGCAGTCGGGTAGACTTTGTTTGTGGTGGTAGCTGGTGAAGAGGCAATTCAACCCTCAAAGGATCAGTGTTCAAGCAATTGATGAATAGCAATTCTACCTGTTCTACAACTGTTTAGATAGTGAAGCTAGGGATTAGCCAAGGACTATTGTTTAGGACTTTTTGTAACAGTTCACCTCAAGAAGTTCTAGTGGAATTTTCTTCTGCACCACAGGGGAAGAGAGGACATACAGGATTACACCACCTGGAACCTCTATAATACTTGCCTTATTTACTTTACGCACTTACTTATTCAGCATTTATTTACAGCACTTTGATAATTGATTGTTATACACCTCACAGATTCACAAACCGACATTCATTGTAATTCGATTTACTACATTCGATGGCCACGAGAGAATAACAAGATCAAGAAAAAGGCTAGAACTTAATCCGTTGTCGGTTGTTGATTTCAAGCTTAAGTCGTTTGACTTAAACTCAGCTTAGTCAGCTTAACTCCACACAAGTTTAACTGAACCTTAATTTGTTTTAAATCCAGTTTTAGGGACAAGTTTATTCACCCCCCCTCTAAACTTGTGTTAGCCTTTCGAAGGGACCAACACCTTGATTTCAGTGATCGGATTTTTTTTCTTCAAATGTATAGCAGAAAATCCGTCCTTGATTGATCCTCTACTGATTGTGCATTAAATGCGTGATCCTCTGAATCTTCATCATTTTTCAATTCTGTTCTGAAAAGGATTACTTCGCCGTTCTTTGAACGGTCGAGTGATCCATCTGACTTTGCCGTTTAGGTCTTCCTTCATCGTTATTGCCTTCACTTTGCCAAAAGTCAGTTTACTCTGCCGATTCACTGTTTCCTTCATTACTTCAGCTTTAAAGGAGAATCTTTGTACTTCACTGATCATTGATTTGGGTGAGATCAGTGTACACTGTAATGACCCGTATTTTTTAAAGGGTATTTTGGTAATTGGTCATAATAATAATAATAATAATAATAATAATAATAATAATAATAATAGAATAAATATATTTATTTATTTTTGGGTAATTAGTGTGGGTGTTATTATTTATTTATACTTTTTATTGCCACTATTAATATCATTAAGAGTTACATTAGAGAAATGAAGTGGTTTTGGATTGGTGGGAATGGAGGAGTCGTGTAGCTAGTGTGTGCAAAGTGAGGAGAGACGGGGTTACAAAATTAAGTATTTAATTGTTCTTAAAATAAAAAAAAAAAAAAAAAGTAAAACATTTAATTCCAAACAAAAAAATGAGTATATATATATTGAGAGCTAAAACAAATAGTTAAGTTATTTTAGGAGGGTTTAGTGTTAGAGCAAGGAAAAAACAGATATCTATATATATATATATCCTAGGCAACATTACTCAAGAGGTGCATATCAAATTGATGAAACATAAAGAAAAGCAACTGCAGTCTCGGTGAAAATGAGAATTAGAGATGGCGTTTCGATTAAAGGATTAACGGCTTGAATTCGAGGTAAGGAGAATTGTATCAATAGGACTATTTTATTTCATGTTTTAATTGTTATACTTATTCATTTTCTGCATTCTCATGATTTTGTACTATACAACATGATTTAAATATTTTAGGAATACTGGGCATAAGTTCAAAGAATTCATAGAAGAATACTATATTTTCAAATACTTTGAAGATTATAGATTTTATAACATAGATATTATTTTAGTTTTTGTCGCATGAAAGAAATAATTGATTTTTATGTTTATTTAAAATAGTATAGTCATGGTTTTGTGAAGTTGTTAGGAAATAAAATTCTATGCATAATTATAAATTTATACTTTATGACATGTAAATATTGTATGGAGATAGATTTGTGTTTTTTTTATGTAGTTATGTTTTACTCACATTTTTATAGATTTTATGATATTGCAGTGTTAACATATTTTTAGCTTACAATATTATGTATAGTTATTTATAATTTATTTACACTGACAAATGATAAAGAATTAAGTAAATAAGGAAATAAGACAAGGTAACGGTTCATGGTCAAGTATAAGATTAAGAAGAGCAGTGAATCCTCGAGGGTCCCCGGCACTAGTTTCCCTGCTCACGGGCTATAATAGTGAGAAAAGGCCGGAGCCGGTCAATTTCCCTGTTCACGGGCGATAATAGTGAACATCCGGTCTGCACTATATGTTAGTTAATTTCCCTTCTCATGGGCTATAATAAATGAGACGTAATACTCTTGAACCGCTACATGCCAGTTACATTATGTGCCTCTCTTAGTAGGCTATAGCAAGTAAGAGAATAATAATGAGAAGTTTACATTTTCAGCATCTTATTACTTAGCATTTCATTTATAGTAGACAATTTGTATTTTAACTATTTTATTTATTTTATTTACATCCATTATTTTATATCTTGCATCATATTGTTACTAAACCAATATTGAACTTTGGATAGTCCGCCCAGTGACTGTCTTAGTTTCCTTTTGATGCATTTTTCCTTACGGGGCATTAGCTCACCCTTTTACATCCTTATGTTTTTCAGATAAAGTACAAGGTTTGGCAGAATGTTGATGATAATGGATGACTAACTAAGTATCAACGGCAGAGATTAGTTTATTACGTTTATCTTTTGAGGTATTACATTGGAGAATATGACATGAGATTGTACAAGGTCTGTGATTGGAATTGTTTTTATTTTTATTTCTTTTTATGTTATCTTTCAACGGTGTGATAGTTGGATTTTTTTGGGGGGAAATAGTAATGATGTTGATAAACCCGAGTTGTGTTGTTTGGCTTCCGCTATTAATTTTAAGGGAATGTTTTAGTTAGAAAGGCTTCGTGTTACGAGACTTTATCTCGAAACATGGCCGAACGGTCCGTTTTCCGAAAATACTCGGGTTTTCGGTACGGGGCGTTACAGGTGGTATCAGAGCCAGGTTGACAAACTTAGGTTGTGTGAGTGTTACTTACAATCAATAAGATTCGATCCTAGGTAACACATTTTAAGAATGATTTAAGGTTAAGAAATGATATTTTACACTATAGGCATGAAATTGATAGGATATGAAGTAGTACTAAGATATGATCGGCTAGGATATGAACTAGTATTAAGATATGATCTCTTACGTACCAAATTTTGTTAAATTATGATACATTTGAGTTTCATCTAATTATTAAAAATATATATATATATATATTTTTTTATGTGATTCTTTGATCTACCTATGTGATGTGTCATGTATATTGCTGATGTGCCGTAACTTCTTTGTAACATATGCAAGTTATTTATTTATTTTTTTTTTACAAATATAATATAAAGTTTTCTTATTCGAAATGTAAATATATATCTCAAACCAAATTTGAACAGATGGAGATGTTTCCCGTGTCTTAATATATATATATTTATTTATTTTTCTTCAATTTTTTTCCCTTCCAACAAAAGATTTGTTGTTTCTAAAAAAAAAAAAGATTTATTTTTCTATAAATTAAAAAAAAATAAAAATGCTTTTAATGATATGGAGTTTGTTTTGAATGGAAACTTTTATTTTTATATTAGCCACAATTATTGCATTGTTTTCTCAATTTAGCAACGTAAAGGAATGATGATGATCATGAATTTTGTTGCTAAATGTTTATACTACTATATTACATCAAATGCATGGTTTTTTTTTTTAATAAATTACATTTCAGTGCTAATAATGCCGGTTGAATTAAGTTATGATATTATAGAATGACTTGGATTGAGGAAGGATTTGTTTTTAAATATGAATGATTACTATTATAGGATTTGAATTAATAGGATACGATAAGAAATTAATATCTTCTAAGTAATAATTTATATTATGTCATAACATGTTGTGAATTTTGTTTTCCTTGAAATTATGAGATGGTATAAGTCTTATACACTTCAAACCTATTATTTTATATATAAGGTTTTCTTTCAAATTTTTAAGCTATATCTATATATATATTTGACATAGATTTAAATTATATGATTTTATTCTATTGTTTAATATTGTATAAGAGTAAGATATTTTTTTAGAAAGTATAAGAGTAAATTGTAAGCATAAATTTAGGTTGAAAGACACATACATTCACGTGAGCTTTAATTTGAACATTTAAATTGTCTATTTATTTCTTAGTTAATGCTGGAGTTACATTGATCGGAAAAAAGAAAAAAAATGGCATGAATAGAGAACGTCTTATGCGTGGGTATACAAGGTAATTAATTACAAAAATTATAGCTGATTGTTTTTTTAGAATTGCAACATAAGATGCATTTTGGTTGACAATATAAGTTTAAATCATATTTTAGTCCAAGATACATTAGCATTTATTTCAAGTGAAGAATAGTTATACTAGTATCATTGAAGGAAATGTTTGCATCCAATAATACATATTGTAAGAAAAATCTTTTATCTTATGCACTCAAAAGAATTCAACACAATATATTTATTTTTGTTCTAAAAAAAAAAAAAAAAAAAAAAAAAAAAACACAATAAATGTTATGAAATAATATCATTGATGGATTATCTATTATTCTGATTGATTTAAGTAGATTTGTGATTAATTCAGATTATTGTGTTCACATTGTAATCTCTACTATAAATACCCCCTTATATCATTGGAATAAGACACAAGCAATTTTCCCTTCTTCTATACTTGCATTTCCTCTTGTTCTTCCTCCATTATCTTCTTAGTTTTATAACACGTTATCAGCACGAGTCTCTAACCACGAGTCTCATTCAGCGTAAATTGACAAACACAATTTCACCGATTCACAAACTTCTTGTTCATCTTGTCATCACCAACCTCACTAATTCGCCGGCGATCAATGGTGCATCATCACGGAGGTGGATCTGTCCCGCAATATGATATTGAAGATGAGGATCTGAGGGTGAACCACAAAAGATAATCAATCGTCAATATATGTGGCAGGCATATATAATAATCAAAGGGGAAGTATTCTTTTTGAATCTTTAAGATCTATATATTACTTAGAATATGAAACGTCATAAAAGATCCACTTGTGCACACCGAGCCTCTGCTCAATTCATAGTTTCATTAGCTCTATTCTATTTTTATGCAATATAATTTATACACTTTTGTTCAACCTTTATTTGATCTTTTTGGAACAACAGGATGTATGAATATAAATCAAAAGTTTTCGGGAAGCGATTTAACTAATTAATTTTGATGAGGAGTTAGTGCGATTTAATACATGATTACGATTGAAAAGCGAACTATGGAAATCGTGTAATTCTTTTGCCTTGTCTAAAATTTTATATTATTTTTCATCGACGTCATTTATATTGGGATGATGCATTATATCACCAGGAGAAAGATGATATGGTTGAAACAAAATTGTTAGTTTAATCGGTGTGAAAAAAAAAAAAAAAAAGGGAGAGAAGAATGATCCAAGAAAGAAAGGAGAAAGGGAGAGAAGATTGATCCAAGAAAGAAATAAATATTAAGGTAAAATTTTGCTTGTTTAATTTATTTTGTAATGATTAAAATATTACCATACAATTCCATATTCTATATGAGATGGATACAATTTAATTTTACCTAACGCAATAGCGTCTTGTCCTTTTGACAATTTTGAAAAAAACTTGATTATTTGGAGATGATCAATACATTGAACGAGCATATAATGGACACGAAGTTCATTTAAATATGTAAAGCTCGTAAAAGTGAATATAAAATTCACAAAAGTTGACATGTCGAGAATTGACGAAAGTGGACATGAAATTCACATAAATGAGTGAATTTGAAAAATAATGCCGACATGTCATTACATTAATAAATAAGGCCATTAAGTCCATTCAAAAGGACATGCTCCAGAGAATGATTGATCAAACGTTAATATTGCCATGTATGAATTATGGAACCGTTTGAAAAAAAATGTTCGACTATGATTATTTAACGGTGAAAGATCCGTATGAAGTATGGAACCGTTTGAAAAAAAAGGTTCGACTTGTACAACCATTTGAAATAATGGTTCAACCACTTGAGATTGGTCGTTTTAACGAAAGCCATACATGATTGGTTCAACCTGCGAATGCAGGATTTTAAATCGGTTAATTCAGGCATTTTTATTGCACCATGATTGAAATAATATGGTGTAAGTGATAAGTCTTTCTGGCAAAGCAAACAATATCGAGAAATGTCTCAAGAGATATTACGATCTCATTGTACTCATATTCTTTGGTGATGAGTTGATCTCACTGCATGTCCATTGTTATTTGAGAAAAAAAAAAAAGATTTGTTATTGAAAATCAATATTGGTGCGATCCATTCTCTGGAGTGAATATAATCGAATTTTGCCACGGCATAATATTCCAATTTTGGTCATGGCCGTGGTCGCATACTGGAGGTCTTGGTAGAGTTTGTGGTCGTGGATGCGGTCGTGGAAAATATGTTTCCTTTCACAACGACAATCATGACATAGTTGAGAAAAGGCATATAATGCCATATATTAATTGAGACAAGGCCATATATATTAATTAAGAGAAGGCCAATATTTTGGTATATTAATTAAGAGAAGGCCAATATTTTAGTTGATTTTGATATGCCACTTGATATCACAATTTGAAGTTAGTAGGCTTCACAACATGAAGTTAGTTGGCGTATGTTGATTGTATCCTTTTGCTCGATGGTTGGTAATTCTTTTATGTTGTGGTATGTAATTCCTCTAAGTTGACGCCTTGATTTTGAGGTAATTTCTATTTTAGTAATAAAATGGTGATTTTTATATATGATGGGTTGGTTTTATTTATGGGCATTAAGATGAATTCTTCTTTGACTCATATAAAATACTCTCTAGCTACATTGATAATGATATGGGTTAATGATGTAAAATGGTATTTGCATTGAAAATGATATGATATGGGTTAGTGTGTTATAATAATAATTATAGATCCAAAACTCTTTGTTTAGGATGCTCTACACTTAGTCTATTGATAAGACTTTATTCTATTTTCAATGATCGTTTTGATTTTCGCTTATGGCTAAATAAAATGATTAAATGTGTTGAACTTAAAATGTATCTTTCGATGCCAATTTTCGTGAGCATCTTAGTTGATACACCTTTTGCTTAAGAATAGATTTACACAGTTTCAATTGATATTCTCAATTTGTAGAAAATCGATTTATACTAATACAATTTTCTAACCAACGGTGAAGATTTCTTCAATATACAATTCATTTCAACATATTAATTCACTAAAATATTAGAATTTGATAGACTATGACTTAATTCTTAAAAAAAATATTTTGAATTCTCATTATTTTTGAGAAGTTGAACGCATTATTAGATCAAATCATCTTTAATACTATGCTCTATGTAATGCATGATTTATCTATTCATAATATACGATAGAAACATGCATTTAGTCGAGAAAAGTTGCTGCCATTTATTATGTAAGTGATCACATTTTGGTAATATAGTGTCTATTGACATATAATTTTTACCGACTTTTCAGTTATCAAGGATTCCTTGAGTTGTTCTAGTAATAAATCCCATATGAATTGCTTGTCTTAGGAATCATGATACATTGTGTTGTTTAATTGTGAATATTATTATTAATTTCAAAATCTGCTTGACTTAATCATCCTAATAAGCATTGTGAGAATTGATAAAATATCTCTAAAGGAGATAATGCTTCTCCCAAATCGGAAAATATTAAAGAAATTTGTTGATACCCGATAAGAGGATCTCTAACATTAAAATGTTGAATCCGTCACGGGTAATTGCAAATTTTCTAGATACCGATAGTGAAAAAGTGTTGTCCGAGCATGAGAGGAGGAAAATCCATTATATCTCGTGACAAATATGGACATATATGAACCATGAGTTCATATATTATTCATTTACATGAAACCCACGAAGGGTAGATTATGCACATTTTGCATATATCAAATATTTTCCGAGAAAGAGGAGAAAGCGAACCAAAAGTTCGTCGTCTCATTCTAGTGATTTCTCTAAATATAACGTGAATTTTTGAACGATTCTTGAAGAATCTAAAATCACATAGTGATATATTAAACGCATGAAGCGCAAGAGAGATATTGCTTTCAAAAATCTCATAGAATGAGATATTTAATTGAAACCACTATGTTTTATATGTGTAAATCGCATGAAGCGAATAAAAAAAAAAAAGCATCAATGTATAGCTCGGTGCTACATGTTCGATGAAGATCGATTCTCGGCATTAGGGGGAGATAAAGAAAATCTCATGTTAGAATAAAAGAATGCCGAGAAATTTTAACAAGATAAACGATCTTCCACGCATCGTTTAATCGAATGCGAAAATAATCTTACTTGTAGTATTTAACAAGTAATATGCGGATGCCTATATTGAAATTAAATGAGTGATTATTTATAAATGCACCAACAAGTATGATTAAAGATATTTCGCTACGCCGAGCGTAGAAGACCGATCGGTGTTAAAGATAAAAATCCGCGGAAGAATGATCAATTTATTATTGATATTCGATCACTCATGAAATCTCTTAAAGAGATTCGTCTTGTAGAGCGAAAACCCCAAAACAAAAATTGCACGTGCATCAAATGATTAAATATTGGGGTTTTGGAACAACCAATCCATACATTGATAAGGAATTGGTTTATGCTAATATCGAATTAGCAATGAATTTTATGGGAGAAATTATAATAAAATATAATAGTAAATTCGACGACATATTTGCCTCTTTAATTGCTATTATTATATATCGGATCCGAGATTTAAGTCATTCGCAGAGTGCCATAAACACTCGAGACTAGGTAAAAATGAAATAAGCAATTGAGGTTGAGTTTGAATTGGAAATATTTGTTTGTTAATGATCAAATATATTCTCCCATTATAGATAATATAATATTCCGCTAACTAATATATCGCGGTAACTTTATGTCATGACGGTATATTTACGGGTCGTTAGACATTAATATTGATATGAAAATCCTTGGTGGATTTGAAATGAATTAATATGACAATCGCAACATGCATATGGTTAAGGTCGTTATCATTCATGTTGAATGTAGTATGACAGATTGAGTAGATTCCTATTGAGAAAGGAATATGTAAGTAATGCATGGTTAATGTCATAAATTTTAAGGAATTACGATGCATGATAGTGGAAATATATGCATGCAAATTTCGATTATATTACTTCCCCATTATTTAGGTGATTCTGAGTGTTGATTGTGTTGCATGTGTTGCACAAGTTAGTAGTGGGAATGACGCTTATTAGCCCCTACATTCGACTATCCAATAAACTCTAAAAAGAGTGATATGCAAAAGTACGCTCAAGTGACAATCTCATAGATTTGTTCACTAAGATTATTCCTACATCGGTTTTGGATAATAAGTGTTTATAATAATGGAATGTGTACATTTGAAAGATTGTTGTCGTCAGGAAGAGCGACAACTTCAAAACTTTTGTGTGGATTTGGTCTTAAAACCAATGATTGTACTCTTTTTCCCTTTAACCAAGTTTTTCCCAAAGGGTTTTCTTAGTTAAAGGTTTTTAATGAGACAGTCAGTGCAACACATAGAAACGCATATGACATGAACTATTTACCTTGTCTAGTTTTTTTCCCACTGGGTTTTTCTAGCAAAGTTAATAGTACATGACATATACGTTATGCAACTACGATCGAGACAATTAATTGAGACATTGTCTAGATGAGAATGGAAATTATTTAATTGCATGAAGACAATGCATCTTGCATATCTCAATTGAAGTGAGGCTATATTAATGGAGATTAACAAAACATATTTCACCCAAGTTATTCTTTACTCATGATTTGCAAAAGAATGAGGAGATTGATGTGCAACAGATCCGGTCAACCGATAATTATTTATCAAGACAGTGTCGACTGCAACATTTGAAAGACCATTGAAGAGCATTGGGATGCAGCAATTGAAATATCGAAATTGACGCTTGGTTGAGAGTAAGTAAATCAACCGAGATAAATATGTACTCTTTTTCCTTAACTAAGATTTTTTCCCACTGGGTTTCTCTTAGTAAGGTTTTAATGAGGCATATCATATCATTGTATGTTTAAATAATAGATATCCAAGGGAGTGTTATGAAATAATATCATTGATGGATTATCTATTATTCTGATTGATTTAAGTAGATTTGTGATTAATTCAGATTATTGTGTTCACATTGTAATCTCTACTATAAATACCCCCTTATATCATTGGAATAAGACACAAGCAATTTTCCCTTCTTCTATACTTGCATTTCCTCTTGTTCTTCCTCCATTATCTTCTTAGTTTTATAACAATAAATTTATTTAGATTTATTTGTTGTTAAAGTCTTGTAAACATTGCCCAATTAAAGACATCCAGAACTTATATTATGACTCATTGCTTTTGAAAATTTTATATAAATCCATGGCAATCAATTATTCTAATTTTACTAAGGATGAAAATTATTTTAAAGAAAGTCGAATGTTTTAAAATACGTTATTTTGAGAATTATGATGTGTATGAACACCATAAGTATATAATGATGATTCAAATTTCTTTGGACGCTTGATTTCCTATATTGCAAATCATTTTAAATTTTACTACTCATTTCTCTTCTAGAAATTGGAACATAAATCTAGTGCAACAATAATATTTTTTTCAAAAGGAATTTATCTTCAACCATACTTATATGGCATTGAGAGGTTACTCTTTACTTTATTTTACTCCTTTTACTTAATTGTTTTTCTTAAGCAGTTGTCAGCATTGGACATTTTCTTTGTTTTTATGAATATAATTTTTTTTCATAGGAAACATAATTTTGTTACAAATGTTATTTAACATTATTTGAGTCTCGAAAGATAGAATATGAGAGAATAATGCTTATAAGCGTTATCAAAGGAAGTAACATAAGAGTTAATGTTAATAAGGCGGCGTTGATTTGTTTGATGACTACTTTGACAAGTTTCGAGGACGAAACTTAATAAGGAGAGGTGAATGTAATGACCCGTATTTTTTAAAGGGTATTTTGGTAATTGGTCATAATAATAATAATAATAATAATAATAATAATAATAATAATAATAATAATAATAATAATAATAATAATAGAATAAATATATTTATTTATTTTTGGGTAATTAGTGTGGGTGTTATTATTTATTAATACTTTTTATTGCCACTATTAATATCATTAAGAGTTACATTAGAGAAATGAAGTGGTTTTGGATTGGTGGGGAATGGAGGGAGTCGTGTATCTAGTGTGTGCAAAGTGAGGAGACGGGGGTTACAAAATTAAGTATTTAAAATAAAAAATAAAAAAAAAGTAAAACATTTAATTCCAAACAAAAAAATGAGTATATATATATTGAGAGCTAAAACAAATAGTTAAGTTATTTTAGGAGGGTTTAGTGTTAGAGCAAGGAAAAAACAGATATCTATATATATATATATATATCCTAGGCAACATTACTCAAGAGGTGCATATCAAATTGATGAAACATAAAGAAAAGCAACTGCAGTCTCGGTGAAAATGAGAATTAGAGATGGCGTTTCGATTAAAGGATTAACGGCTTGAATTCGAGGTAAGGAGAATTGTATCAATAGGACTATTTTATTTCATGTTTTAATTGTTATACTTATTCATTTTCTGCATTCTCATGATTTTGTACTATACAACATGATTTAAATATTTTAGGAATACTGGGCATAAGTTCAAAGAATTCATAGAGGAATACTATATTTTCAAATACTTTGAAGATTATAGATTTTATAACATAGATATTATTTTAGTTTTTGTCGCATGAAAGAAATAATTGATTTTTATGTTTATTTAAAATAGTATAGTCATGGTTTTGTGAAGTTGTTAGAAATAAAATTCTATGCATAATTATAAATTTATACTTTATGACATGTAAATATTGTATGGAGATAGATTTGTGTTTTTTTTTATGTAGTTATGTTTTACTCACATTTTTATAGATTTTATGATATTGCAGTGTTAACATATTTTTAGCTTACAATATTATGTATAGTTATTTATAATTTATTTACACTGACAAATGATAAAGAATTAAGTAAATAAGGAAATAAGACAAGGTAACGGTTCATGGTCAAGTATAAGATTAAGAAGAGCAGTGAATCCTCGAGGTCCCCGGCACTAGTTTCCACGCTCACGGGCTATAATAGTGAGAAAAGGCCGGGCCGGTCAATTTCCATTTCATTCACGGGCGATAATAGTGAACATCCGGTCCGCACTATATGTTAGTTAATTTCCCTTCTCATGGGCTATAATAAATGAGAGACGTAATACTCTTGAACCGCTACATGCCGGTTACATTATGTGCCTCTCTTAGTAGGCTATAGCAAGTAAGAGAATAATAATGAGAAGTTTACATTTTCAAGATCTTATTACTTAGCATTTCATTTATAGTAGACAATTTGTATTTTAACTATTTTATTTATTTTATTTACATCCATTATTTTATATCTTGCATCATATTGTTACTAAACCAATATTGAACTTTGGATAGTCCGCCATGATGGATCGGCTTAGTTTCCTATTGATGCATTTTTCCTTACGGGCATTAGCTCACCCTTTTACATCCTTATGTTTTTGAGGATAAAGTACAAGGTTTGGCGAGAATGTTGATGATAATGGATGACTAACTAAGTATCAACGGCAGAGATTAGTTTATTACGTTTATCTTTTGAGGTATTACATTGGAGAATATGACATGAGATTGTACAAGGTCTGTGATTGGAATTGTTTTTATTTTTATTTCTTTTTATGTTATCTTTCAATGGTGTGATAGTTGGATTTTTTTTGGGGGAAATAGCAATGATGTTGATAAACCCGAGTTGTGTTGTTTGGCTTCCGCTATTAATTTTAAGGGAATGTTTTAGTTAGAAAGGCTTCGTGTTACGAGACTTTATCTCGAAACATGGCCGAACGGTCCGTTTTCCGAAAATACTCGGGTTTTCGGTACGGGGCGTTACATACACCATATTTGAACATTGAATTTCATCACTTGAAACATACTTAGACTTATCGAAGGTCATCACAGACTTCCTTGGTTATAAGTCATACCATTAAATCTTCACTGCTTCTCTGCTGGTGCTTGGCTGGCCTCACTCTGCCGAATATCTGTTTCACTTTTCCGTTATACCAACTAGTAAAATATTTGTCTGACTTAACTTATACAATATGTAAGACTCTAAGTAAAGACTTATACAGAGAATTTCTAACTTATTTCAGGCTTGCTATAACAGCTAGTATGACCATCATCAAAACATAATAAAATGTTCCTAAGAATTTCCCCCTTTTTAATGATGCCAAAACCCTCATAAGCCTGAACATAAGTAAGCCAAATTTTTTCATAATAATTGACAGAACAAAAATTTCAACAATTTTATTCATCCATTCAAGGGTAACAAGTTTAACAATTTATTCTAATTTTACAAACTACATTTTGCTTAATTCGGCCTTGTACCTTTTGAACTTTGTAGTCTGAACCTCTTCAATGTCTTTCCAATCAATTTCTGGAAACTTCCACTTCCAGTATGCCAAAGCAGTGTATTCTGATACTCCCTTGAATACTTTCTTGGCAAAGAGTCTGTTGAAATCTGGCACCGTCTCATTTGCCCTATGTTCTCCAAAGTACTTCTCAAGTCTCTCCCTAGCTTCAACAATGTGCGAGTCAGCAAACTTGAGACTTTTGTAGAGACTCCACTGCTCCTGTTTGTCCATTCTACCCATAGGGATGAAGAATTTTGCCATATAGTTGAAGTCTTCTTGTTGTTCATTTGGCAAGTCTTCTGGTCCTTTTGCTGAGAGTGGTATGGCTGAACTTGGTTTGCTGTTGGATTGTTTTAGAAGTGCAAACTCTCTCTTGACATCATTGTCGAGTTTGGCCATATCAGTTCTCATCCTTTCATCCTGATAGCTTAGCCAATCAGCCCATGCTTCATCTTGTGAGAGATGAGGATAGAGTCCTTCCTATACTCTGAAAAATTCTCTTACATGGTCCAAGACATCCGCCAGATTCGCTTGGCTTTTGTGACGATTGTACGTTTGTGCCCCACGGTGTATCTGGAGGCTGCTGCCTCTGCTGGTGTTTCCTCGGTGCTAAGTCTATGTTGACTTGCTTGATCCTCTTGGTTGACTAGATCCTTGCCTTTCTTTGTTTTCCGGATCGGTTTTCTGTCATCATCTCTTCTTTTGCATAGAAAAGGAAATCCAGTCTGAGGGGTTCATTTAGGGCTCTTTCTCTTTCTTCTCTAGCCTCCTTGTTTGTTTCTTCCGCTTCATTTCGATTCTTATTTCTCTGTCCCTTGCTCTCGGTTGTTCTCCGGTGAAGTTTGGGGTTCTAATAGTTGATCCTTCAGCTTATCCGATTTTCCCCCTTTTGGCAAAAGATCATCCTCTGCTTTGGAGTAAGATGGTATTTGTTGCCTCTGCCGTTCCAATCAGAGAGTCCAGCTTTGATTCGATGGATGTGAATCTGTTATCATGACTAGTCAGTTTCTCAGTGACACTACGTAATCTTGTTCCAAATGCCACTGCCAAGGATTCATTTTCCTGAGAAATGTGTTGCCTGAGACCTGCAAGATTGTTTGTGATGTTTATGTTGAGTTGTCTCATCATGTCTCCTTGACGTTGAACAACAATGTTCTGTGCCTCGATGTATTCAGCAATGGCCTCAAACTTTCGCTCAATGGAGTATCTTTTGTCTTTGAATGCCGAGGTCATGGATCTAAGATGCATGGCTTGCTGCTCCAGTTCTTCTGCCAGTAGATCTGCTGCTTTTTCAAAGGTTTCATTTGATATACTAGTGGCCAGCTAAGAGAGTTTGTGGTTGATTTCAGCTGGTTCTGGGTCTGTTTGCTGTCCTTTGTCTTGTTGCTGAGTCACATCTACATTGATATCAAGGTCTTCAAGAATTTGTGTAGATGTGTATGCTGGTGTGGCTTGAGCTGCCGTTCCCCCTTGCTCTGTGCTGGGGATTGTCTTGACTGGAGTGGCAACAGCTGAGCCAGTGTCCACTATGTTTGTGCTGGCAGCCAGAGGTGCAGCAGATAGTGGTTGAGTGGATGTCTTAGCTGGTGTTGTTGTCTTGTGGGAAGCATGTGGCTGTAGGAAGGTGCGTAGAAGAATGTCATCATCAATTGCATCCGGTGTAGTAATAACCTCTTCTCCTTGTTTAGCATGATGATCAGCATGATGGTCATCATTTTCATTGTCATCCTGATCATCTCCATCATCTTGATCAGTATCATCATCATCATTTCTACCATCTTCGGAATCATCATTGTGGCTGTTAGAGATCTGGGGCAGTTTTGCCTTTGCTGGATCTACCAAGTCCCAGAGAGGAGATTCATCAAGTACACCAACCAGAGTGGTGATTCCTAGAAAATTAAAGAGCCATGCTTCCTCAACAAGCATGCATTCCGAATCTTGAATCTGATTTCTGGAATCGCCTTCTTTCCATTCAAGATATTCTGCAATTCGATCATCAATATCGTTTGCAGACAATTATGCAGGTTCTTCTGGAGATTCCTCATCATCTCCAGTGTCTCTTGTGACTTCCTTATTTAGAGTTTGTTCATCCTCACTTTCATTATCCTCACCATGTTGTTCTTCCTCAACATCAGAGTCCTCACCAACTTACCCTTCATCGATTAATTTTCCAAATGCTGTTTTGTCCAAATTGCGTTGAACCTTTTGTTTCTTTCTTTGACCGGAGGGATGAGTTGTTGTTTTCTTTCTCTTCCCTCCACCGGCTTGTTTTTGCTGTTTAACATAGGTAAACATGACCTTGGACTCATGCAGTTTGTGAAGTTTTACAACAGGGACTTTGAGACATTACATCAGATAGTGTAGCTGAAGTCCATATGACATTTTCACCCAGAATTGTCCCTTCTTCCCTTTTCGGTTGCTTTAACTTCACCTTGGATTTGTTCTTTGAGTCTTAAAAAGAAGTACTTTGCCCAATTGAACTCCAGATTGTTGTAAATGATTCCCATTAACCGCATTCTGATTTCTGTAATGGCATTATTTGCTCCCAACTTTCCTTCAATGGTTTTGCCATTTAGGGCACTGAATTCACTGAATGGCTTCTTTTAAGCAGATCTAAGACAATTGACTTTCTTAGATCCTGGGTTTGCCTGTTTGGTGATGGTTACCCAGAAATAATCCAGATTTTATGGCACCAAAGTTACTTTTGCTTGACCCTTATGTGAAAGTTTAAGATGTTTTCGGATTACCTTTTCTGTAATCACTATGTCTTTGCCATTGACAGATGCAACAATCTTATCTTCTTCCCATTCGTCACCTTCTTCTGCAAGGAGCCCAGAGACGTATTTTGCAGATTTCCAGAAAGAAATTAGACTTTCATAGCAGACTTCGGTTACTGGGGGATTGAGAAAGGTTGATAGTTTTAGGTTTTTTCATCCAGCTGCCAGTCGTTTTGCTTCTTCATCATCTCCACAAAGCTTTAAGTAGTGTTCTTCTTGAAAGAATGATCCAGTGGCAATCGATTTTTCATATCGAGATTCGGTGGTTGAGAAGGATGAAGCCATTGTTGGAAGTGAAAAGAATTTTTGAGAGTGAAATGCGAATTTGCAGAGAAATGTATGATATGCAAGGAAGTGTATAAATTTCTGAAAATCTCTAAGTGCCGTTTATATAGGGTGATTTGGGTAGTGTGAACGTGGTTTGAATATGGAAGGATTTTATGACATAATGGCGTGATTTTGTGTATGTAAATCACGATATTCCAGTGAAGTGGGGGAGTGGATTGTGGTAAGTAATGATAGAGCCCGGGAATCAAGGTGTTTGTAATTCGAAAAGAATAATATAATTACATCCATAATTATAAATTAATCTCCACGCGTGTAATCATCCACATAATAATCTTCCATAACTCCCTTGTTCTCCACGTGTCTAAAAGTTGATTATGTTCACATTTTAATTTACCTATGATTCCAATCTTTATTTCGGTGAAATGCCTTGGCTGGCCACTTAGCCGGTATAGTGACTTTTTCACTGAGCTGCTTTATTTGACTGTTCCTAACAATCAGTGAAGTTAATTTCACCGAGTGCCAGTGCCCTACCTGCTACATCTCCTGTAATGGCAAAGGTTTAATCCGTTGATGAAGTTACTTAGCCGATTACTCCAGTTAGCCGCTCTTTGGTATTTAGTCGATTTCAATCATTCCTAACTCAGTTCTCAACATGCTAAATCTTTCATGACTGAGTGGTTTAGTGAAGATGTCAGCGAATTGATCTTTAGTGGGTATGTATTTTAGAATGACATCTCCTTTTTCAACATGATCTCTGATAAAATGATGTCTCACATCAATGTGTTTTGTTCTTGAATGCAACACTGGATTTTCAGTAATAGATATTGCACTTGTGTTATCACACATGATTGGAATTTTTTTCTCCTCCACTGCATAGTCCCTTAGCTGTTGTCTAATCCAAAGTACTTGTGCACAAAAACTGCCTGCTGCTATATATTCTGCTTCTACTGTTGATGTAGATATGAAGTTTTTCTTTTTGCTAAACCATGAAACTAGTCTGCTGCCTAGCATTTGACAAGTTCCAGATGTGCTTTTTCTATCTATTTTGTATCCAGCATAGTCAGAGTCTGAATATGATATCAGTTTGAATCCTCCATCTTTTGGATACCAAATTCCTACATTGATAGTGTCTTTCAAGTATTTGATTATTCTTTTGGCTGCTAGAAGATGTGATTCTTTTGGTTGAGCTTGAAATCTCGCACACACTCCTACTGAAAATGCTATATCAGGTCTACTTGCAGTTAAGTATAGTAGGGATCCAATGATTCCTCTATTCATTTTCTGATCAACATCCTTTCCAGTTTCATCTTTTCCAAGAATGACACTTGCACACATTGGTGTATCAGCTGTGCCACTTGTATCCATACCATACTTGTGTATTAAGTCTTTTGTATACTTGGCTTGACTAATGAAAATGCCATCCTTCATTTGCTTTACTTGAAGGCCAAGGAAATAATTTAATTTTCCCATCATGCTCATTTGAAATTTGCTCTTCATCAGATTTGCAAATTTTTCACATAACTTTTCATCCTCTGATCCAAAGATGATGTCGTCAACATAGATTTGTACTAGAAATGTGCTTGTTCCTTCATCTAGTTTGAATAGAGTCTTATCTATAGTTCCCTTGTTGAAACCATTCTTGATCAAAAATTGTGATAGTGTTTCATACCAGGCTCTAGGTGCCTGTTTGAGTCCATAAAGAGCTTTCTTTAGTTTGTATACTTTGTCTTCCTTTCCTTTGAGTTGGAAACCAGGGGGCTGATCCACATATACTTCTTCTTCAAAAATTCCATTCAGAAATGCACTATTGACATCCATTTGATAGACATTGAAATCTTTGTGTGCAGCAAAAGCTAGAAAAAGTCAGATTGCCTCCAATCTTGCTATTGGTGCAAAAGTTTCATCATAATATATTCCTTCTGCTTGAGAATAGCCTTTTGCAACTAGCCTTGCTTTGTTTCTGATAACAATTCCTTGCTCATCCATCTTGTTTCTGAATACCCATTTTGTTTCAACGATGTTGGCCATATCTGGTCTGTCAACATGTTCCTAGACTTCATTTATTTCAAATTCATTTAGTTCATCTTGCATGGCTGTGATCCAATCTGCATCTTGAATTGCATCATCTATTGTCTTGGGTTCTACTTGTGATAGAAAACATGGTAACATATGCTCCAGTTGTCTTCTGGTTCTTACTCCTGTGTGAATATCTCCAATAACTTGTTCTTCAGGATGATCTCTTAGCCAATTTAGGTCTGGTTGAAGTTGTTCTTCACTTGGTGCTTCTGTAATTTCATGTTGTGCATGAGCTTCAAGTTCTGATGCTTCTTCTATTGTATTGACTTGTGGCTCATCTTGATTTCCAAAATTGTGATGCAGAATAGTTTCAGGTACTGTTGTGTTCATATACACTTGTTTTTGTGCTGCTTCTTCTTCTTGTTCTTGAAGACTTTCACCATTTGTATTTGGTTCATCAAAGACTACATGTATTGATTCTTCAATCACCAATGTTCTTTTGTTGAGTACTCTGAATGCCTTGCTGGTGTCTGAGTATCCCATGAAGATTGCTTCATCAGCCTTTTCATCAAAGGTATGCAGCTGATTCCTGTTCAAAATAAAGCATTTTGATCCAAACATGTGCAAATATGAGATATTAGGTTTTCTACCATTCCATATTTCATATGGAGTTTTTCCATGATGTTTGTTGATGATTGATCTGTTTTGTGTATGGCATGCTGTGTTTGCTGCTTCAGCCCAAAATCTCTTTGGTAAGCATGCTTCTGCAATCATTGTTCTGACTGCTTCTTTGAGAGTTCTGTTTCTTCTTTCTGCTACACCATTTTGTTGTGGGGTTCCTGCTGCAGATAGTTGATGTAGTACACCATTTTCTTCATAGTAAGTTCTGATAATTTCATTAAGAAATTCAGTGCCTCTATCTAATCTGATCTTGATTATTTTCAGTTCTTTCTCATTTTGGATTCTTCTTAATAAATCTGGCAGCTTTTTGAGTGTCTCTTTCTTCTTGTTCATGAAAATGGTCCAGGTGTATTTTGAGTAATCATCCACCACAACTAGGGTGTATTTCTTACCACTTACACTTACTGGTGTGACTGGTCCAAACATGTCCATATGCAACAGATGTAAAATTCTTGTTGTTGATTGATAGGGTTTTGACTTGAATGATCTTTTGATTTGTTTTCCTTTCTGACATGCATCACATAGATTTTCTTTCTTGAATGTGATCTCTGGCAGGCCTTCAACTAACTTGTTCTTTGATAATTTGTTGATGGTCTTGAAATTTAAGTGACTTAATCTTCTATGCCATAACCAGCAAGTGGACTGTTTGTTTTTGACAAACAAACATGTTTCTGCTTTGGCTGTTTTCCAATCCACCACATACATGTTATCTTTTCTTCTGCCTGCAAGTACTACTGTGTTGGGTTGACTGTGAATGACTTTGCATCCTTCCTTGTTGAAGTGTACATTGTAGCCTTTGTCATAAAATTGACTGATGCTCATCAGATTGAAATTAAGTCCCTTGACATATGCCACATTTTGAATTTTCAAATTGTTCTTGAGCATTGTGCCTTCCCCCTTAATCTTGCCATGGTTTTCTTTGCCTCCAAATGTGACTTTGGGTCCATCAAAAGCCTTAAAATCAGTGATCCATCTCTTGTTTCCTGTCATGTGTCTGGAACATCCACTGTCTATGTACCAGACATCCTACAAAACAAATTAATTAAGTTTAGGTACCAACACTGTTTGGGTCCATGCCTGTTTGCAGTCATGCCTCCTACTCCAAGTGTATATCCAAATGATCTTCTTTTTGGATAGTTAAAGTCATCAACTTCATATGTATAAGGCATGGCAGAATAGCTTCTAATATTTCTACTGAAGTTATTCTGATTCTTTTCTCTACTTTTTGGTGCATTTGCATCCTTCTTCACTCTCCAATATGCAGTGGGAAACCTGACTTGCTTCATGTGTCTAGGAGTATACCTAGTTTGATTTTTCTTAAGCACATGATGCATATGGAATGGTTTCTTCTTGTATTTTGGAGGTTCAACATTCCAATCATCCTTTGAAGGATAAAGTCTTCATTTACCTTTCAGAATGTCCTTGCTTTTGATTGACTTGATTGATGATTTACTCTGCTGTTTTACTGCACTGGGTTTTGACTTCACCGGTACAGGATGAATGGTTGAAACTATGGTCTGTCCCTTTCTGAATTTTGGCTTATTTTTAGTCCTGAATTCTGAATTGTGTTGACCATTGTTTCTACTCTCATCCTGACTATTGTAGCCAAGGCCAGATCTGGATCCAAACCTTTTTGAGGGTTTGTAAACTGGTTCATTTGTTATCTTAATTGGTAGGGGGATTTTCTCAACTGATCTGTCAACAACAGGTGTGAACCTCTGCTGTTTGTTGATCATTTGAGTAGATCTCCTTACTAGTTAGTTCAACTTTTGCTTTATCTAGTTCTTTCTTTAATCTTTTATTTTCCTTTCTTAGATCCTTGCATTCCTTTTCTAGAATTTCATGATTCTGTGTTGTAAAATCGACAGACTCGCCGATCAAGAAGTACAAATACTTTGTTGTGAAGTTGACAAGCTTGAGAAAACCCTCAAGATAATATTAGGTCAACCATAGTATCAGGTCAGAAGTAAGCATTGTAACTATTAATACGACTATGAACATCCTTCGTGAAGATTAAAAAAAAAGTCATTTTAAAACAATTAAGAGAAATCGAAAAATCGATAGCAAGATTTGCTTCTAGAACTGAAGTTGAATATCTAGCAGAAAAAATTATAAAAGAAGTTAAAGAGGAAATTCATAAGGTTTCCTATATAGAAATACCTATTAACATTTCTACTTCTGCTTTTCCGGAAGATGGAAAATATAGTTATCCCAACCATAACGTGGGAAATGAAGAACTAGGTTCAAGTGCTGACCCAAATGCTTTAAAATGGCCTTGTCAATGAACTTAGGCGCAAAATTAGAAAAGTATTTCTAGGATAACTTAGGAAAAGATGAGTTCATTTTAGATGGACATAATACTTCACCTCTAGATGAAGTCATTAAGCTCATGACTCTAGACGAGCTAGAAGCTGAAAAAGAAATAGAATCAAAGCCAGAATTAAGTATAATTCTTGGAATTGAAACTCTTTACCCTATAGAGGAACAACCTGAAGCTATTCCTAAGAAAGAAACTTCAGAAAAACAACCTGAAGATGGAACTTCTGTTACTAAAGGAGAAGAATCTTCATTTAAGAAAAGAAAATGTGAAGAAGGAACCTTTTTTACTACTAATTATCCTAAAATTCCTGGTGAACATAAGGAATCTAGGACTCCTATCCTCAATATTGATGGAAGGACAAACAGAAAAGAGCTCATAGACAATTGGGCAACTGAGATAAGTTTGATTATTCAGACTAACAAAGAGCTTATGGAACAATAAATAACATACTCCTCTTAGTAGAACATAGAACTGATGGAATAGTTCAAACATTTGTTAAAAATACAAATTGGACTAATGTAAACGCAGATAACATGTTTAGAAGTATCATTGATAGCTTCTATACTATGTTTCTAGGAATCAATTATGCAACGGATAAAACCAATGAGATCCTTAGACAACAAGAAAAGGCCCGAAATCGCCTTATAAACTTACAATTATGTGATATTTGTCTTTTAGATATTTTCACTAATGACTTTGAGACTAATCTTTATAAACTTCCAACCAATGAGTTTGTTGGGTTTATAAAACAATATTTATCCAAAATCCCAATTGTAGGAAAAAAATCTCTACAAAGGTTTGAAAATGAAACCATTGGAGTAGCAGTAAACAGTCTTGGCTTCGCCAATAGAATTGGAAAAGAAGAACTCACAAAAATTTGTGATTTATCCAAGCAACAGAAAAAATTAAAGAAATTCAATAAACGTTGTTGTTTAAATATCATGGATGCACCTACAGAGTACGGCTACATACCACAGAAGACTTACACCAAAGATAAGTTTAAAAAACATTATAAGAAAAAGAAATTCTCTTATAAAAAGAAAAAGAAAATGTTTAAACCTGGTAAGTATTTTAAGCCCCGTCAGAAGATTAACAAAGGAGATAAAAATACAGACAAAAAGAAATTCTGCCCCAAAGGCAAAAGGAATTGTAGATGTTGGATCTACAATGTTGAGGGTCATTATGCAAATGAATGTCCCAACAAACAACAATATCCTCATAAAGCTAATCGAATTGAGGAAATTATCAATTTAGGTTTCGAACCTATAGAAGATATATACGACTCATATAGCGAAGTCTATATCTTTAGAGAAGTTTTAATAGATTCAGAAGATGAAATCTCTAAAAATCTTATATCCGACTATTCCTCTGATGAATATGATTATTCACCCGATGAATACTATTTAGCGGATACAGACTAACTTAGCTGATAAGCGGATTTTCTAAGTCCGGTCGATAAAGTAAAAACTCGAAACCTTAGCAAAATCTACTTTCTAACCGGCAGTGGACCGGGTCGATTGTAGGATAGTGCTTGAGGAGTCCGAGGTCGAACCCACAGAGATTGGTTTTTGAGTACCACAGTTGACTTAGCACTCAGTTCAGGTCAAACAGATAGATGTGAAGTTATACTATTGCGTAAAAGAAAGATTACCCTACTCGGAATTCTAAACAATTAAAAGAGGTATGGCCGAACTATGTTTCAGCGGATTACTTTACCCTCAGAAAGATTGCCCCGGGAGTGTGCCTTACTCTACCTTGCCGTCTAACGATAACTCATAGGACAAACCCGTATTGGAATCGGACTTGATGACTGGGCGTCAATCTAGTACAAGGGTAGGTGTCAGACTACCTTTCAAGCCCAAAACTTCTACGGTCCCGAAACCCCGTTCCCACATCGCCGTAACATACATTTATATGCTACGTGTGTGCAACAATGAACAAGGTTTTCAATCTCATTCAAAGCTATTAAAACAATCAAAACAAGTTTCGTGATGTAGATTATCGATTAGAACGTTAAATTACGCGCTACACTACCTCCCGGTTCATCTCTCTAATGGTGTTTCACCCGCATTCACGTGGTTCGACCATACGACAAATCTAGCTACTCATAATCGAATCTAAACAATACAAACGGAAGAAAAACATCACAACAATGGTAAAACAACAAGAAAACATACCCATTTCGATTACTTGAAGAACTACCAAATTCGAGCTCCAAAAGAACAAATCTTGTCACTTGAAATGTTACAGATCGAAGCTAAAAGTTAGAGGTTCAAAGAGAAGATCGAAAGAGGATTCTAATGATATATAACACTAATTTTAACTCTAAGAAACGAAGAAAATCGCCCCAAATCGCCTAACCTATCTAATATTATCTCCCCTTCTTTTCCACTTGCGGCTGTGAGAAAATGAGGCAGCTTTATATAGAAAGTCTTCTGTCCGTACGGATATCCGCCATGTCCGGCCGGACCGTTCTTGATTTTCCAGGTGTCCGGACGGATGCATATATGTCCGTCCGGTTGAAATGCTCTTGTCCGTCCGGATGCTGGGTCTGTCCATCCGGACGAATTCTTCTTCAAAGTTTTCCCAATTTCCAGAGAGTTAGCCGTCCGGACACAACACCTTGTCCGTCCGGACAAACTTTTGCAGCCAAGAATCCATTTTCCAGAGAGTTAGCCGTCCGGATGAGAGGTTTTTGTCCGTCCAGACAGCCACTGAACGCACGTCCAAGGTGTCCAGACGGGCGTCCGGACCCATGTTACCCAAAATCTTCACTTTTTCTCCTTCAACCTCCGTGTTTCGCCTCGGGCACGTCTAAACTTCATACTTCTCGCCTTTCGGGCTCTCGAGACACCCTAGTCGTGCATCCATATGAAAGCAACAAGCAAACGCATAACCCTGCAAACTACAGGTGCTCGGGAAAACCGAGTATAAAGTGCTAAAATAAGGTCGAGTTTACGGAAAACCGACAGTCACTCGCCGTGCAATAAAACCTCATTTAATACTCAAAATAGGGTCTAAACTCACCCGAAACATGCCAGAAATGTGATAATCGTGGGCTGAACTGTACATAAATGTACTGTAAAGTTGGTTCCTATCATTAGCCAATCAGGAAGAATCCTGGAATGACGAAGAATTAGTAATAACAAGAAATATTACTAATCTAGATTCCATTTATATCAAAGGACGATTTAAGTTCTCCGGATATAAATAGATTAATTTACATTGTTATGTAGACACTGGCGCTAGTCTTTGCCTAGCATCAAAGTACGTTATACCTAATGAATATTGGGAAAATGCACCCAATATCATTCCATTAACAATTGCAAATAAAGAAACACTTCATGTTTCTAAAGTTTGTGAAAATCTTAATATAAGAATCGCAGGTGAAATATTTCACATTCCTACGATTTATCAACAAGAAAATGGCATGGACATTATTCTTGGTAATAACTTCTGTCAATTGTATGGACCTTTCACACAATTCACAGATAGAATCATTTTTACTCTTGATAATCAACCAGTGATTATTGGGAAAATAAGAAAAGCCTTTACCATGGCACAACACGGGTTTTTAGAATCTATGAAAAAGAATTCTAAAAAACTTACACCAACACCTATCCCGGTTAGCCCTGAAAAAATCAAAATTTTAGATGGGGGAGATAGAAGAAGTTTGCAAAACAGAGCAAGAATTTAATCATGAGAACATAAAGTTCAAAAAGATTAACGACTTGTTAGAAAGAGTTTGTGGTGAAAATCCTATAGACCCTAAGAAGTCTAAAAAATGGATGACTGCAACCATAAAATTTATTGATCCAAAGACAATAGTCAAGGTTAAACCTATGATATATAGTCCATCGGATAGAGAAGAATTTGTTAAACAAATTCAAGAGCTATTAGACTTAAAAATTATTAAGCCTAGTAAATCACCTCACATGTCTCCAGCATTCTTAGTTGAGAATGAAGCTGAGAAGAGAAGAGGAAAAAAGAGGATGGTTTTCAACTATAAAGCCATTAACATAGCAACAATAGGTGATAGTCATAATCTTCCTAATAAAGATGAACTTCTGACTCTTATACGTTTGAAAATATCTAAAAGACAAATATCACATAATTGTAATTTTATAAGGCGATTTCTGGCCTTTTCTTGTTTTCTAAGAATCTCATTGGTTTTATCCGTTGCATAATTGATTCCGAGAAACATAGTATAGAAGCTATCAATGATACTTCTAAACATGTTATCTGCGTTTACATTAGTCCAATTTGTATTTTTAACAAATGTTTGAACTATTCCAGCAGTTCTATGTTCTACTAAGAGGAGTATGTTATTTATTGTTCCATAAGCCTCTTTGTTAGTTTGAATAATCAAACTTATCTCAGTTGCCCAATTGTCTCTGAGCACTTTTCTGTTTGTCCTTCCATCAATATTTAGGATAGGAGTCCTAGATTCCTTATGTTCACCAGGAATTTTAGGATAATTAGTAGTAAAAAAGGTTCCTTCTTCACCTTTTCTTTTCTTAAAGGAAGATTCTTCTCCTTTAGTACCAGAAGTTCCATCTTCAGGTTGTTTTTCTGAAGTTTCTTTCTTAGGAATAGCTTCAGGTTGTTCCTCTATAGGGTAAAGAGTTTCAATTCCAAGAATTATACTTAATTCTGGCTTTGATTCTATTTCTTTTTCAGCTTCTAGCTCGTCCAGAGTCATGAGCTTAATGACTTCATCCAGAGGTGTAGTATTCTGTCCATCTAAAATGAACTCATATTTTCCTAGGTTATCCCAGAAATACTTTTCTAATTTTGCGCCTAAGTTCATTGACAAGGCCATTTTAAAGCATTTGGGTCAGCACTTGAACCAAGTTCTTCATTTCCCACGTTATGGTTGGGATAACTATATTTTTCATCTTCCGGAAAAGCAGAAGTAGAAATGTTAATAGGTATTTCTGTATAGGAAACCTTATGAATTTCCTCTTTAACTTCTTTTTTAATTTTTGCTGCTAGATATTCAACTTCAGTTCTAGAAGCAAATCTTGCTATCAATTTTCGATTTCTCTTAATTGTTTTAATATGACTTTTAAATCTTCACGAAGAATATTCATAGTCGTATTAATAGTTACCATGCTTACGTTTGACATGATACTATGGTTGACCTAATATTATCTTGAGGGTTTTATCAAGCTTGTCAACTTTACAACAAAGTAGTTGTACTTCTTGATCGGCGAGTCTGTCGATTTTACTACTCAGAGTTCTTATTTTTGTGTTGGTTTTTTCTACCAAAATTAATAGCTCTTGATTTTGCTCGGCATTTGCCAAGTTAGTGTCTTGATTATATTCCCCCCTCTCTAAAAGATCGGAAAATCTATTCCAATTGAATTATTCGAGATCCTTCTCTCATTCATCTATAAAATGGAGAAGTTATTTCATTTGTAAGATATCTTGTTTTTCATTCAGCAATTTCCTAACTCCTAGTTTCAACTATGCATAGCGAGTAATCCTCCCTAGTGAGGATATAGATAAAAGCATGGTTGAGTAAATTTGAGAGTAGTATGCTTGTATTTTATTTTCTTTGAAATAAAATCCGTTTTTAATTTTTCTTTTATATACTCTTTCAAAGCTTTAAACTTTTAAGAACAATCTGAGAACTTAAGGTGGTCTGATACGACTCAGGGAGAGTACCGCCAGGCAGGAGGCCGTAAGGGAAAGTGCCCACCGTCGTGACCATTGGTGCTGATACGCTTAAATCAAGAAGTCCTTGAGAGGTCTATTGTATGAAATTTTAAACTTGTGTTTATTTCTATAGAAAAACAAAAATACATCCATAAAACGTCTTACATTTATAGACACCATAGCTATAATCTATATCTTTACTATCTCTCCCGCATAAGAAACTCCCCTTTTTCCGCCGTCTATTATTTTTATATTTTTAGACTTATTTCCGCAAGCGACCCCTTCCGCATGGTCCAGAATTTGGTATCGGAGCCTTGTTAAAGGTTCTTGAACAGTAAAATCCACTGAAAATGGATAAAGATCCGTTGGATCACAACAATAATTCTGATGAGGAATCAGAAAGTCACGAGTGTCAGCTCGTACGTAAAGAATCCTCTACTGGATTCAATGCTAATATAATGATTCAGCAAGAATTATTATCAAAGATTAAAGCTTCTAAACTAGAGCTTAAAAAAGAAAAAATCTTTAGAATGCCTAGCCTAATAAGCAGCGTCTTTAAAAGAGAAAACAAAATTTATTATTTTGTTAGTACAAAAGAATTCTCTGTAGACATTAAGGATGTCAGATGAGAAGTTTATTTACCTCTTATTATGCAACAAGAGATAAATAAGAATCTTCTTAAAATTAAAGAAGAACATAGATCTACGATCAGTATGGTTCATCTTGGAGCCATAAAGATTTGTATAAAATCTCAATTTCAAGAAGGTATTAACACACCTATTAAATTAGCGTTAATCGATAATAGAATTAACAATAGAAAAGATTGTGTACTAGGTGCAGCAAAAGGTAACCTAGCCTACAATAAATTTATATTTGCAGTACATCCTAAGTTTGGTCTTAGTATACACAGTAAAAATTTAGATAAAGCCTTATCACTTATACATCACTTTGAAAGAGAATATCTGATGAATGAAGGTGATAAACCTTTTAGTGTAACTTATTTATTAAGTTATGCATTAACCAATAGTCATCACAGTATTGACTATAGAAAAACTGAGTACATCGAATTAGACGATGTCTTCCTAGAAATAGGAACTATAAAAGAAAAGAATTTTTCTAATATAGATTCTAATACTGACTCTTGGGCAATTGATATTGCTAAAGAAAAAAGCATTTTAGGTGCCCATAATACACCTACAATTAATGATAGATTCTCTATTGGAGCATCTTCATCACGAAGGAGCTTTGTGAGAACTCCTACAACAAGAAATAACTTGTTAGAAAGATCTGTATCTATGAGATCAGATAAGGAACTACTCTTAGAAATATCTGAAAGAGTAGATAACGCCACCCAAACGCTTAAAAAGCTTTGTGGTTAAATGGATATAATTAAGAAACCAATTTGTTTCCAGAAACTCTGGAAAGAAGCAAATATTAGCTTCCTTAGCAAAAGAGGTAAACTCCAGAAAGATATCTTTCATAGAGAAATATCTAGAAAAACATTAAAGGTTTCATTACCCTTAAAATGGGAATGTTGGACTAAACGCCATTAATTTGGATCCAGTATACAACAAAGAAAAGAAATTAAAGGCAATGATTCCTTTAAGAAAGAAAAAACCTGGTTACGGAGACGGACCAGTTAAATTTGGTAATCAAACTCAATATTTAATCATTGAAAGTGAAAGAGTTAGATATCATAGCTGGAAGAATGGATTTCAAGAAGAAATCTATTTAAGAGAAATTTCTGGTACTAAGAAATTAACTCCTTCCAATAATAAATTGTGGTAGAGATATGACTTCACCACATATCGTTAAGAATGGAAGATTACTTCATATCAAACCCTTAAATAGAGACACCAATATTACACATTGGTTTTCCACGAATGAAGTCAATATCAAAGCAATACAACATTTAGGTAATAACTTAAATGCAGTATCTGCACGCATATTATTAGGACTCTATAAAATGTTTTCCTTTTTTGGAATAAGCAAAGATCCTAGTCAAGGATTATAAAAAAATCCACCTAATTGGAATAGATTTTCCGATCTTTTAGAGAGGGGGGAATATAATCAAGACACTAACTTGGCAAATGCCGAGCAAAATCAAGAGCTATTAATTTTGGTAGAAAAAACCAACACAGAAATAGGAACTCTGAGTTGTAAAATTGACAGACTCGCCGATCAAGAAGTACAAATACTTTGTTGTAAAGTTGACAAGCTTGAGAAAACCCTCAAGATAATATTAGGTCAACCATAGTATCATGTCAGACGTAAGCATGGTAACTATTAATACGACTATGAATATTCTTCGTGAAGATTTAAAAGTCATATTAAAACAATTAAGAGAAATCGAAAAATCGATAGCAAGATTTGCTTCTAGAACTGAAGTTGAATATCTAGCAGCAAAAATTATAAAAGAAGTTAAAGAGGAAATTCATAAGGTTTCCTATACAGAAATACCTATTAACATTTCTACTTCTGCTTTTCCGGAAGATGGAAAATGTTGTTATCCCAACTATAACGTGGGAAATAAAGAACTTGGTTCAAGTACTGACCCAAATGCTTTAAAATGGCCTTGTCAATGAACTTAGGCGCAAAATTAGAAAAGTATTTCTGGGATAACCTAGGAAAAGATGAGTTCATTTTAGATGGACAGAATACTTCACCTCTAGATTAAGTCATTAAGCTCATGACTCTAGACGAGCTTGAAGCTGAAAAAGAAATAGAATCAATGCCAGAATTAAGTATAATTCTTGGAATTGAAACTCTTTACCCTATAGAGGAACAACCTGAAGCTATTCCTAAGAAAGAAACTTCAGAAAAACAACCTGAAGATGGAACTTCTGGTACTAAAGGAGAAGAATCTTCCTTTAAGAAAAGAAAAGGTGAAGAAGGAACCTTTTTTTACTACTAATTATCCTAAAATTCCTGGTGAACATAAGGAATCTAGGACTCCTATCCTCAATATTGATGGAAGGACAAACAGAAAAGAGCTCATAGACAATTGGGCAACTGAGATAATTTTGATTATTCAGACTAACAAAGAGGCTTATGGAACAATAAATAACATACTCCTCTTAGTAGAACATAGAACTGCTGGAATAGTTTAAACATTTGTTAAAAATACAAATTGGACTAATGTAAACGCAGATAACATGTTTAGAAGTATCATTGATAGCTTCTATACTATGTTTCTCGGAATCAATTATGCAACGGATAAAACCAATGAGATTCTTAGACAACAAGAAAAGGCCAGAAATCGCCTTATAAACTTACAATTATGTGATATTTGTCTTTTAGATATTTTCACAAATGACTTTGAGACTAATCTTTATAAACTTCCAACCAATGAGTTCGTTGGGTTTATAAAACAATATTTATCCAAAATCCCTATTGTAGGAGAAAAATCTCTACAAAGGTTTGAAAATGATACCATTGGAGTAGCAGTAAACTGTCTTGGCTTCGCCAATAGAATTGTAAAAGAAGAACTCACAAAAATTTGTGATTTATCCAAGCAACAGAAAAAATTGAAGAAATTCAATTAACGTTGTTGTTTAAATATCATGGATGCACCTACAGAGTACGGCTGCATACCACAGAAGACTTATACCAAAGATAAGTTTAAAAAATATTATAAGAAAAAGAAATTCTCTTATAAAAAGTAATAAGAAAGAATTATTAGCTATAATTCGAGTCATTAAGAAGTTTAGTGCTTATCTTACTCCTGTTAGATTTTAAATTAGGACAGATAGCAAAAACTTTACATACTTTTTAAATACCAATTTAAAAGGTGATAATAAACAATGTAGACTTGTAAGATGGCAAATGTGGCTGTCAAGATACTGCTTCGATATAGAACATATTGCAGGTAGTAAAAATATATTTGCTGATTTCTTAACACGTGAATTTGCAGGTTGAGAAACAAAAGAATCTCCATCAAGAGATAAAAGGGGTAAAACCCATGGACTATTTGTCCTTACAGGACTTCCAAAAATGGAAGAATTACAAAAATTAAGGCTGGAAGCAGCAGCCATGGATTTAGAACTACAAGTTCTAAAATTTCGCATCAAGTTGCTTGAACAGGCATCAAGTAACCAACAAAAGGAAATTGATATTCCTTGCACTAGCAATAGTAGCGAAATATCAGCTATTCCGATGCAAACGGCAATCGGTAAAGAATCATCAAATCCGTTGATTCCTAGCATCTTGGAAAAAGATGTAACAGATGTACAGACATCTACTAAATTGGTTAAACCAACAGATTTGATCTACGGTTTTAGACCAAATACACAGGTCTTGGTAATACTTCAGTGCAAACTGATGAGGCAATTCCAATGCCAAATAATAATAACTATTATGTTGTTTATAATGGTCCTCATGCAGGTATTTATACATCATGGGAAGTTGCAGAACGAGCAACAAAAGGTTTATCTGGTGTCAGACACAAGATGTTTAAATAGCTTTTAGCGGCAAAAGTAGCAGGTGACATTTATGCTAAGGCAAACAATACACCTTCACCAAAGTTGATCTCCAACGCAGATTTCTTAAAAGTTACAACCTTCAAAGAGATTCTGAAAAGAGAAAAGAAACCTCAATCTATGGTTTCATTGGGAAGATTTTCAGTCCCTAAGCAGATTGAAAAACCAACTATTGTTGATCTGGATTTTGAAGGATTATCCTTCTATTTTCAGAAAGCGAGAACAGCAGATGAAGAACAATTTGTTAATGAAAAGTTCTTCACCACAGAAAATGAGCAAATCAGTTTGTTCAATTTTATTGATGGCGCTAAATCAATTGATGTATTTGAGGCGTTTTCATATGGTCTTGTTAGGATGATTTATCCTGGCAGAAATCTTTTGGAAATCAATAAGTTCCCAGAGGATATCAAAAAGGCAATCAAGAATTACAGAACCAAGGTTGTCAAAGAAGCTGACCGGGCTATATTCTTAAAAATATACAGCAGCCTACCAGCATGGAATGATGGCATGTTTCAGTTACCATATCATTTCATAGAGATTGGAATCTCAAGTGAAGAAACAAGTTATCGACCATCAAAGGTCATGGACTCCAGTTTCTCCCATTATGATATTGATAATCTCAATGTCAATAGATTTAAGATCATCATTGATAAAATTCTCAACATCAACGATGATTCAAAGATCAAACTAAATTATCAGAATTCGCATATTTTGATGATTTTAAAATCTTACAAAAAACTATTACCAAAAGTTACGGAAATGGTTCTTCGGTATGATAAATTATTCAGAACTGGACGAATAATGAGTTGGCATCAGGGCAAACTATGTCGAATGCTACAACAAGCTTTTACTAAAGCTAAATTGGAATACAGTTGTACACGGTGCATCAATTCCAACAAAAAGGACAACGAAATAATTGGCCTAGAAATTGACGATAAGGATTTAGCAAGTGGATCATCGTCAGCATACACTGATGAAGTGTAAAACGTCATGCATGCTTGTCCCACATCTCCTTTGTTGTTTTGTAATCTTTGATTCTCATGAACATGTTGCTATTAGAGTCTTCAAAATCATGTCTTTTGCAACAAAGTCTAAATTTGCTTTTCTCCTGTCATCCTTGGTCCAATCTATCTTAGGTTTGTCTATCTCCTTTCCTTGATCTGCTACTGTGGATAGAAAAGTCATGATCATGATTGGTCCATCATTGATTACGTCCAGCATCTCCTCATGAGTTGCTGCAAGATGAGACATCATTCTTATTTTGTATTCATCAAAATTATTAACATTGAAGACATGTACTTTTGACATAAAGTTTGAGGAATCCATAAGCACAAGTAATAGGTTTATATGTGAATGAAAACTCAGATTTGAAAACTACTTTGAAAATATGTGATCTCCTTGTTACCAGAAATTAGATCTGAACAGGTTCTGATACTATGAACACTGCTCTGATACCAATTGCTGGTCCTAGAGAAGGGTAAAACTATAGTCAGAGGGGGGGGGGGGGGTGAATGGCTATAGTGGAGTTTCATAAACTTTTCTTGTGTTTAAAAGCTTTTGGGCAGCGGATAAGTCCCTTCTTATTATGTTGTTTCAAAGCAGTTTAAACAGTCATATATATATTGATTATAATCTAGGTAATTTAAATGAATGTAGTAAAGTAAATTTCAGAAGGTAAATTGACACAAGGCTTATAGTGGTTCAGGGTGGTGTAATCCCTTAATCCACTCTTCACCTGTGATGATTGGAGGAATTCACTATTGTTTTCACAGATACAATAGTATGATTTTCCTGGGCTTCCCAAGCTTCACAATGTACAAGACTATCACTCCTTGATTGCAACAGCTTCAGTGATTCAGTCTGTTTCACTGCTCCTTGAGATCAAATCCTTCAGCAGCTATCACAAGTACAACTCCTTCTCAGATGACTTCTGATTCAGTTGCTTCAGTTTATTGTGAATGAGATTCACAAACTTGATTGATCAATCTCAGTGTTGAATATGAAATTGTAGTTCTGATGTCTGAGTTGATCTTTAGATTAATCCTTGTAAGTTCAGAGAGAAGGCTTTTCAATTTGACAGAGTTTCTGCTTGATTTTCTTTTTCTTTACAGTGTTTTTATCTGTCTGTCAATGCCTTCTATTTATAGCCTTGAGTATCCTTGATTTGAAATTCCGTCCGTTGGCTATATTTATGAGGGGAATAATCCTTGATTTTATTCTTGATTCCCCCTTAATTATATTCTCCTTGATTTCAGTGATCGGATTTTTTTCTTCAAATGTATAGCAGAAAATCCATCCTTGATTGATCCTCTATTGATTGTGCATTAAATGCGTGATCCTCTAAATCTTCATCATTTTTCAATTCTGTTCTGATAAGGATTACTTCACCGTTCTTTCAACGGTCGAGTGATCCATCTGACTTTGCCGTTTAGGTCTTCCTTCACCGTTATTGCCTTCACTTTGCCAAAAGTCAGTTTTCTCTGCCGATTCACTGTTTCCTTTATTACTTCAGCTTTAAAGGAGAATATTTGTACTTCACTGATCATTGATTTGGGTGAGATCAGTGTACACCATATTTGAACATTGAATTTCATCACTTGAAACATACTTAGACTTATCCAAGGTCATCACAGACTTCCTTGGTTATAAGTCATACCATTAAGTCTTCACTGCTTCTCTGCTGGTGCTTGGCTGGCCTCACTCTGCCGAATATCTGTTTCACTTTTCCATTCTACCAACTAGTACAATACTTGTCTGAATTAACTTATACAATATGTCAGACTCTAAGTAAAGACTTATACCGAGAATTTCTAACTTATTTTAGGCTTGCTATAACAGCTAGTATGGCCATCATCAAAACATAATAAAATGTTCCTAACAAAAATTCCACTAGAACTCTTTGGGTACGCTGTTACAAAAAGTCTTAAATGATAGACCTTGACTAATCCTTAGTTTCACTATCTAACCAACTAAAGAACAAGTGGGATTGCTGTTCTCCAACTGCTTGAACCACTGGTCCTTGGAGGGTTGTGTTGCCTCTTCACCAGCTACCACCTCAAACACAGTCTACCCGACTGCAAATGACAACTTTCTTTGGCAAATCCTTGACCTGATTGCTTCACAGTCTAAACCTTTGATTAAGAATCAAGTTGGGCTGAGAATCAATAAATTGATTCTTGTTTGTTGTCTTCAAAGTGTCGAATTCTGGATTTGATTGATGAAGCTTGAACACTTGAAGAAATCCAGATATGATCTTGTTGAGTGCAAATATTGATAGCAATTCAGATGTACTAGACTTGTGCAAAATAACGCTTGTAATCTTGTTAATTCGGTGTTTGATTCTTTATGCCAAGTCCTCTATTTATAGCGTGAGGTCCAACGTTCATCTTGCTTGAATTTGAATTGTATCAATGTCTATATATTCAGATGTCAGGTGTCAGTGACCGTTCTGACATGTCAGTTCTTCATCCAATAAAAACCCTTGAATTATAACGTTCGAATGTACTTTCAGTTGCTTGGATGACTGGCTATAAAACTGAGTATCCTGATCAGTTTTATACTGAGTATGTCAGTTATCAGTTTTATTAACTGACCTAGAGCATTAACTGAGTTTTTACTCTTCTTCAAAACTTAGTACTCTATTCTTCTGATTTCTTTTAATTTAATCAGAGTACACCATATTCTTGTTAAATCATCTAAGATATCATTGTCCTTATGATTCTTAGGTCTTCAATCAAGATCCATAAAGTCAGTTCAGGCCATCACAGACTTACTTGTATTCTAACTTTACAGTCTCGGCTTTGATCTTCATAACTGAGTTTGAACCCTTCATTCTTCATTCTTCTACAACTGAGTCTGTGTCCCTCGGTTCTTCAAATACTGAGTCTGTTCCCTCACCCTTCAGTTTTTGATAAGTCAACCGAGTTTGTGTCCCTCGGCGAATTTACCTTCTTCAGTTCTGAGTGAACTTCAGTTCTATGTTCTAGTGACTCTTTTCAGTTTTATTTCAAGTTCCAGTTTTCTAGATGATCTCCAGTTTTCAATTTTACGACACTTCTATCTACTATAGTGCTTTTCGGATATAACCTATACAATTATCAAACTCTAGTAAAACTTATACATTCAGTTCAAGACATCTTTTAGCCTTTCACTATAACAGCTAGTTTTAACACTTTATCAAAGGGGTGTAAACAATCAAATAATGAAATGAGATGAATCATCATCAAAACTAAATTTTATTTCTAACGGTAACATTTTCCTTTAAGCACCACTGTTGTTAAATCTGCTTTAAACCTTGTGCATATGGATATTTTGGAGGGCCACTGAGGGAACCTACAGTAAATGGTTAGAAATATATTTTTTTTTAATTATGTTGATGATTTATCTAGATTGATTTTGGTTTTCCTCATGAGACAGATGTCTGAAACTTCCGAGCTGGTTAAGTCATTTCATAAATTTGTTTTCACCAGGTTTGGTAAGGTTAGAAATGTAGTTCAATCTGATAATGGTGCTCAATATTATATGAGATCCTTTTATAAGCAGAATGGCACCATTCATTAGACTTCTTGTGTTCATACATGATAAGGTTGGAATTATCTTAAAAGGTTATGTGTGATTTGTACGGTGGATATCTGGCTGAAAGTAATAATTTTGCCTATGGTGCACGGAGGTGCTAAAGAAATTTATGAAGACTGTAATAACAAGTAAGTAGCGAGCCCAAGTCGACATATTGGTAGAAGTTCTCTGATTTTTGTATTAGAAAGCTGTAAAACTTGTCTTTATTAAAGAATAAAATCTTTTTTTTGAGGTCTGGAATCCATACATTGATTCTTTTTTTTGTTTTTGAGATTTTTTTGAACCGTATGCATCAGAAGGTGCGTGTACGATTCCGAAGGGATACAATTGTACCCTAATTAATCGACTTTATCGAGAAAGATGATCATTTATGTGTTACATTGTGCCGCTATTTAGAGGCGTAGATCGCTAATGACGGTAATTAAACATGACAAGACGTAATTAATATACACAGTTGTCTAGTCGATCTCAAAGATGGGCGAGCTTGACACTTAGATATTTCTTGTCTCTTTGCCTTGAAATTGTCCTGTTTTCAACATTCTCGCCTAGTCATACGGGATTGATCTGGGGGACTACGAATTGATGGGTAGATTTACCGGCTCTCAGTGGTTCATTTCACGCTGTGTGTGGCAGGCTGATTTATTCCCCACCCGGACCGACTTATGTTGATGCAGACTCGTTGGGCCGAGGACCCTGATGTTAATGGGCCTATGAAAATGCCCAACATGGATCCATGGGCTCTTTTATGGGTTTGGAATGTCAATGGTTCTACTCGTTGTCCTATTCATTTGTACAAAATGAAAGGCATGGAGTAAAATTGTCGGCAACTTGATCTGCCGTATACTGAGGTGACTTGATGTAGGGGCCTGCAATGTTTAGCGCTCGTAAGCGGAGTGCCGAGCTTGGAAGCAGTCAGGCTTAGGTTCCGCGCTATGAAGCGGACAAGCTTAAAACACCATTTACTGCTTGGAAGCGACTTGCTGTGAGGTGCCCAGCTAGGGAGCGAACGGTCTTGTGCAGCTTTATGACTTAAAGAGATTCGATGTGAGGTGCCATTCTATAAAGCAGACGGGCCTAATGGTGCCACGCTATGAAGCGGACGGGCTTAGAATGACATGCCGAAGTGATCAGCCTTACTCCTACCGACTGTGATGATAGGCGGACCGTGTCGTTGTGCGGGCACTCTGATCTTCAATGATTGTGACGGTCGGAGCGGAATATGAAGCGTTACCTCAATTCCATAGTCAACGTGAATGTTGTTTTGAAGGGTCGCGTGTTCTGATTGGCTGGGATGCTTCGGTAATCGCTCCGCAATTAATGCCTTTTGAAATTTTGAAATAAAACTACCACGTCCGTTATTCCAGACGACGCTTCCATTATGCTTCGGTCTATAAAAGAATATGGAGCCCGACACTTAATCATTTTAGCAATTCTGGGTATCCCCTTAGAAAATAATTTCCGGCAAAGCAAAAGGCAATAGAGAACTTTCCGACCAGACTTGCAAGAAGTTTCCGGCCATTCTCTGAAGTTTCCGGTGAATTTTCAAGTTTCCGACCCCGATCCTTGAAAATTTTAGCAGGTGTTCTTTTGCACTTTCACCTCAATTCTTTCCGTTCTTGCTACTTTGACATGAGGTTCTACCATGTATTCCAGCCTTTCTCCATTTTGTGGGTTTTGATAGAGTAAAAACATGAACTTTTTATGTTTTCGAACCTATCTCGGCTTGCCATTTGTGTTTTTTATGAACAAACACTTAGATTCTTCAACTTTGCCCTCGTTTAGGCTAGATTTTTCGAGTTTTTTTTGTTGAATCATTATGCCCGAAGGGGTTTTTGATGTCAATCGGTGTGATGGCAAAGACATTTTCCATTGCTTTTGCTGCTATTTCCGATATCTTTTAGGGTTTAAGGTTCTTCCCCGCTACTTTTGAAAAATGGAGGGGCGAGGTGTCGAGATGGGCGGACGCATCCGTCTCGGCCTGACTTCCGAGTTTGGGTGACTAACCCTCCACCTCATCCATTTGTTTTTCAGGATGTATACAAGCTCTTAATCCGATAGTGAAGAGAATGTGGCGCGGTTATGCTTCTAAAGAGGAGGGTGAGACAAGGGCTAGATGCTTTGGAGAGGAGGAATCGGCTTATCAGGATGCGACAGGGAGAGCCCGCTAAGAGTCCGCTTCAAGTTGCAAGAGGCTCTTGATAGGCACGTGGAAGCCCGATGGAAAGCTATTCTGTCACATCTCAACCTTCATGCCTCTTTGTCTGAATTCCAAATCTCTTCAGATTTTTGCTTCTATAGTTTTGACGGGCTAGATAAGCCTAGTGGTTGTGTGAGAGATGAGAAAGACCATGTGGCTCTCCATTATGACCACTTGGTTGCCAAACTTCACCCACCCTTGGATCCATTCTTCATTCATGTCTTATGTTGAATGCCATGCCTTGCAACCTCACATTGGGAGGGGTGATGGTGGTAATGGCTTTTGCTGATGAAGCGAGAGCCATCACTTACGATTTTGTTGTGGTTCCACTGCTTCAATAGGCGTAAGTCGGATGGACATATCTCTACCAGAACTAAAAAAATCTGGCTCTTTTTCCATTTTCCTTATAAGTTTAACTCATGGAACAAATGGTGCATGAAGGTAAAATCCGGGATTGGCTGGCCATTCTCCAAGTTTGGGTTGAAGTCGATGAAGGCGTCTGCCATAAAGCTGTATGATGTGAAGAAGGATGAAAAACAGTTCATCAAGGAAATCGAGAAGCTTCTCGGATGGAATAGCAAACTTAACACCCAGGAGAGAGTCTTCAATTGGAGGGCCTCGCTCGACGTAAATGAGCCATATTGTAAATTGGCTGCCCGAATCATGATTATACAGATTACAGTCTTTTCAAAACAAAAATTACCGGCCTAAAGGCTAAGAAGAATCTAAGGCTAGGTTCTGCCCGGACTCAGCATCTGGGGTAGCACCATATAAAGGCTACTCGGTAGGAGGGGTAGAACAAGAAGGCTCGAGCACAAGAAAAGATCGGGAAATAGACTAGCGGGAGTACTTCTCCTCGATATCCACTTCTTTCTGATATTCCTTCAGACGGGTTGAATAAATTGTATCCCAGCCAGGCTTATACAGCTTCTTGTTGGAAAGTTCACCAATACAAAGCTCAACAAATTTGGCTCTACATACGTTGACTCCCAGTGTATAGCTGCTGTTTACCACAGGGGCGAGCAATAGGGCAAGGGCCTGGATGAACTCTTCAGAAGCCATGTATTTTAAGATAGCCTTGGTAGAAGCCTCATCGATCTAGGTCGCATAAGCCGCTTCCACTACGGTCTTCTCAGATCGCAACTTTGTAATGGCCTCTCCTAGATCGGCCTCATTCACTAAGTGCTTGTCCATGGTAGCTTGAAGGTGAGCAGCGTAGTCCAACTTTATGGTCTTTAGCTCGTCTGCCTAGGCTTGCAGATACTTTTTTAGACTTTTTACCTCTTCACTCTTGGCCTTGAGTTTCACTCCACGTTAAGAGGCATTTTTCTCTAGATCGGAGATCCTTTTCTTATGCTTCATCTTATTGGCATCATAAAGTGCAAGCCTATAGAAGACTTCTTTGCCAACCAAGGCTCTCTGCATCCAAGAACTGTAAAATCAAAGACCTTGCAAAAAACAACCAAGGGTAAGGCTTATGTATTTCATGGCCTTGAGGCCTGCATCAGACAACTCCAAGTTAGACATCCTAGAGAGAGATACCTACTCAGTGGTAGCGTAATCCTCTCATTCTTCCTCCGAGAAGCAAGATCGGACTAGTAGCCCTCAGAACTACCAGCTTTGATTTTCTTCTGGGGTCACTCTCTGACCTCAGACCAGTCATCTCCACCTCTCTTTGTAAGAGGCATCTCATGCTCTTATTCCTCCTAAACAAACCCTTTTCAGGAGTGGTGATATCATTGAGAGTCTGGTTCTCTCTAGAAGATGGGGACTGAGGCAGAGTTCCGTTCACCTCAGGGATTGCATCTTCAGTATGGGCAACTAGGGGATCATCAGTATGAGTCCTCTCTGTGGAGGTACTCTGGTCATCCTACTACTCCTCCTCATCACCCCAGCGACATCAAGGATATCGGCGAAAGCACTTATTGAAAATAACCAAGCCCAGAGTAAAGGTTATTCAAAAATCAAAGAATCACCAAGAGAAAGAAAAATATTGTAAACACAAGGGCCCCTACAGGCTTCAAGATCTACGGCACTAAGAGCCACATAAGGCATGGGTCTGGCCTCGGCCAACCGCGCAGCCTCAATCACCCGGGAAAGGAGATCCTTCACGTTCAAGACAACTCTGGCGTTTTTGATGGCCTCGAACTCGCTATGAACATACGTCCTTAGGAACATGGTCTGATTACCATTTCCCCAATCATGATCTTACCCCGTCTAGAACAAAGAAGAATTGCATGTGATATCCCTTGTTTGAGGACGGACCATCTGTGACAATGCCTCGGATTCCAGACCGACGGGGAAAGTGATACCACCCCTTTGAACTCTGGTTCTTCTTTATTTTGAAAAAATTCTTGAAAAGGGTCACAGAGAAAGGGACACACCGACCATCCGACAGAAGATGGCAAATCCTATAATGCTTTTAACAATGTTGGGGGGAACTTGGGCTGCACCTATACCGTAGTAACGCAGAACGGCCAAGAAGGCCGGGCACCAGGGCAACCACAACCTTTCTTTTAGTTGGGCTTCATACACCGCATAGTACCCGCCTGGTGGCCGGGAAGCATACGGCCGGGGGTTAACATGTAGCAGGGGGAAAACACCTTGAATCTACTCAATATTCACAGAAAAGGTTATCTACACGACTTTGAGAGAGAACGGTTTCCATCCTGTGGTTGCCTATGATGGCTTGGGTAGCCCTATGAATCATAAACCTATGAGTATAATCAAACATCCTAGAGGAGGGATGAGAAGATGACGGAAGATGAATAGGTTGAAGAAGACACCAGGGGATTTCTTCAAATACTACACTATCTATCTCCCTTTGACGTTTAGGATCTAATTGAAACAACCTTACTCTAGGTCTTTCTACTTCTGGCTCAGAATCAGATTCAAAAAGCTCTTCAATGGAAGTTCTAGTGGGGGAAGAAGCCCTCATCCACAAATAGAAATGAAAGTAAAAATGAAAAACCCTTACTTGTATTAACTCGGAGAAAGAAGCAGAGGAATTGGCAATGACTTCACTATTTTGATCTAAAGATATTTATAGTGGAAACAGTTAATGTGACAGAGGTTATAAACCCCAAACACGTTATTGAGAACCGTTCCACTTTAAACGGCATGAGTAGAAATGCCTCGAATCTCGAGACAGTTATGATAGTGACATAACTAAGCTGTGAAAGCTGGAAGTGGGATTAGCAAAATGTATAAGTTTAAATAGCGAGGCCGCAACATATGTGATAGATCTGACCTGCCCATAAGAGCCCGGCCAGATCCGGAAGGCTTATGACAGGGATCGGGTTGGCACTCGCCATGTGTCAACCTCCAATTGGTCAAACATTAAATGAAGATAGAGAATAACCTAAACTTTAAGGGCCAGGAGACCCAAGATATGGCTAAGGGCATACCTGAACCCCAGGAGGGAGGTCTTACCCATTTTCCTGAAAAGAGCTACCGCATGTCGGATAGGTCTTTGTGGAGGTCGGGTTTCCGTAATGTTGTCCGTAATGGATTGGGAGGTTCGATGTAGGTCAGCCATGGACTTCCTTATCTGATATTTAGCCCACGTGCTTCTGATAAGAGATAATTATGAGAAGATCCTAAAGATCCTTCTCCTAATAGGACTCTGATCCAATCATTTAAACCATCATTCAAATATAACCGAAATTATCTCCTAAAATTAAGGGATAAACACGGAGGGAATCCACAATACTTAGGGGACAAGTAAATAAGACGAGTTGTCCTCTATATAAATAATCCCAATGAACCACCAGAAACTTGATTCCTGAATTATTACAGGATACGTAGGCAACTTAGGATTACACAATCTCAGACTCAGTCAATAACATAAAAAAACCCATCCCGTTTTATACTATTTCTTGAATTATTTGTCATTAGAATTAATGCAGACCAGATTTATGTTGAGATGATATCCAACATCGTCAATATGCATACATGTAGATAATTAATTTTGGTATTAATTAGGCATGTATAACACGTAGTTAATTTAGATTAATTTGGGTAGTTGATTAAATTAATTGAGCAACATAATTTTATCTGGAAATAAAATTCACATGATAAAACAAAATTTACTCGGTAAATTTCATTTTAGGATCTTGAATCCTTCAGAGATTTTGATTATGTAGTGCCTACATAAAAATAATTTTAATAAGAGAAAATTGGAAAATCGTAAAAAGATTGACACTGGCTAGACAGTATTTGGAACAAATAAGTTGGTGATTGCTTTTCATGATTTATCGGATTATTGGAAAAATTCTGAGAACCTAAATTTGTTTCATAAAATCAGAAAATCACGAGAAGCTTTTAACATCAAGATTTATTGGGAAATTCCTAAGTCCAAATCTATTAGAATTATAAAATTCTCGGTCATTTTAATTGTGTAGTGTCTACACAAAGAATTTTTAAAAATTCCAAAAATTGGAAAATCATGAATTTAGTGACACAATTTGAACGGTATTAGGAACCGATAAAATAGTGGGAGGATTAACGTAAATATTTTTGATTTGTTGTTTTTAAAACTATAATAAAATTCGGAGAATCCTAACGAGACTACATATTTTTCAAAATAACGACCCCACTGCCTCTACTGTTGACCCAAGCACCGTGAGAGAATGGTGACATCTCGTGCCGCTTTAATTTCGGCCACCGAAGGATGGCCTTCATCGCTATCAAAATTCAAGGCTTGGTATCTGAAAGGATAGGATTTTTGGTGGTCGTCGGAATCGTATATAGATGCCTTAAAAGAGACTGAATATGACATTTGTATATGAATCCTAGACTCAAACTTTTGTCTAATAAAGTCAGAATCACTAAATAATGTTGAAAAGGTATATGTTACACATCATAAACTATTAAGAAAATTGTTTATATATTGAGATAAATGATTCGTTAGCGTCTATTAATTAGTGCATATATCCTAAAGATAAGATCTGAAGACTGGCTAAGGGTGATTCCTATCTCCCAGTCTAAGAACTCTATCTCAAAGAAAAAATGACTATGTAACCTTTCAATTGGGAAAAGGTTAATAGAGCAGAAGAAGTATCATATCTTGTTCATATTGACTTTCAGGGTCTTATGAAAGATGCAAGATAGTGGGAGTTTTTTTAGTGTGAGACAATTTGTCTGATAAAAACTCGAAATGCAGATTAGTTTGTCTGAATAATTGGAGAAATCTCTGATATGACTAGAGAACCGAGTATTCTATGCTCAGATATAGGCTATAGCATAGTTTTTGGTCGGATGCTTTGTCTACCTCCGAGTGAAAAGATTTCACTGAAAGTATAAACCATGGATTGCCTTATATAGTTGTTGTTATGCTACAGTACACTGCTTAACTCAATTACGCTATTGGTTACAAAATAACGGTTTCGATTATTATGTAATACCGAGAAGTCTACCTAGAGGATGCCTATGAATTTGTGGATAAGGGAGTGATGTATGCTTTACTCCACTTTCACAAGTAGAGGCATTTAGCACTTATGCTTGAAGGTAGGAGTGAATATTTTGCACACATGTTCAGATGATGACTGTTTTTTAAATATCTTAATGCAATGAGTGAAGGTTGGTTATAATATTCTTAACATCGGATAGTGATGGTTGATCTATCACAACCTTTTTAAAAAGATGTATAAATAAGAACCTTGGACCTTGAAGTAAAGGAGTTATTGTCTGCATTTACTCAAGGAGTTACTGTCTGATTTAATCAGACCACATCCAACATTGGTTGTTGTAGGTAACGCTGATAAAGGCTACTGAAGAAGATCATAATATCAAACCACCCAATTGGAGTGGGAGTATGGTTTAACCATTGACCCGTTGTGATTATGCATACTTTACAGTCTACTAAGGGTCATTGAACACCTGTGGTCTTTTTGGAAGGGCTGAATAGGATTCTGATAAAATGAGGTTGGGTTAAAGCCATATACATGTAAATGGAGTTTTGGTACTCCAGTTCAGGTCACACTCTTGTAGAACCACATGAGTGTCTTAGGCCCAGTGAGAGTAATTGGATATACGTGAAAAAAAGTCGAATGAATATGAAAGTTTATCTTTCAAAGAAAAGTTAAGTGGTCTAGGGGTATTTCCCTGAGAAGTAGGAAGTTCAATAGTGGTGATGCCCTAAAACTTTCTCCCCATTCAGCCTTGCTTGACTCCCTGAAAAGCAGAAAGTTTTCTATGGGTGATACCCTGAAAATTTGTTTCCGTACAATGGAGCTTAAATTCATTTGGAATGTAAGGGCTTTAGCACAAAACTAGCGGCAAATTAACTGCCAGTGCTCATATCCATTGATGGATTAAAGCGAATATTAGGAACATTTTATTATCTTTTGATGATGGCCATACTAGTTGTTATAGCAAGCCTAAAATAAGTTAGAAATCACTATATAAGTCTTTACTTAGAGTCTGACATGTTGTATAAGTTGAGTCAGACAAGTATTGTAATAGTTGGTAGGATGGCGAAGTAAAACAGAAATCCGGCAGAGTAAAGCCAGTAAAGTACCAGTAGAGAAGCAAGAAGACGAATGGCATGACTTATAACCAGGGAAATCTGTGATGACCTTGGATAATTCTATGTTATAATTCAAGTGATGAAATTCATTGTCAAATATGGTGTACACTGATCTCACCCAAATCAAGGATCGGTGAAGGACAAGGAGTCTTGTAATATCAAAGAAATCAAGAAAACAGTAAACCGGCAAAGTAAACTATCTATCGGCTGAGTAAAGACAAAGCAGTGAAGGAAGAATTAAACAGCCGAGTCAAAAGGATCACTTAACCATTCAAGGATGAGCCGTTTAGACTATGAAAAATAAGAAAGATTTAAAGGATCAAGCATTCAATGCATAATCAATCAAGGACGGATTTTGTTATATACGTTTGAAGAAAATACGTTCAATGAAATTAAGGAGAATATAATTAAGGGGGAATCAAGAATTAAACCAAGGATTATTCCCCACATTAAATAGCCAATGGAAGGAAATTCAAATCACGGATTATCAAGGCTATAAATAGAAGGCATTGACAGACAGGAAAAACAATGATTGAATTTGATAAGAAACAAGCAGAAACTCTTCAATTTGAAAAGCCTTATATCTGAACTTAAAGGAAATATCTAGAGATCAACTCAGCAATCAGAACACAAAATTCAACTTCAAGTACTGAGATTGATCAATAGAATCAGTGAATCAATTTCACATCTGTCAAGCAACTGAATTAGAGCCATCTGAGAAGGAGTTGTGTTTGTGATAGCTGCTGAAGGATTTGTTCGCAAGGTGCAGTGTTGAAGATTGAGTTACTGAAGTTTTTGAATCCAGGGAGTGATAGTCTAGAAGATTGTGAAGCTTGTGTATCCAAGGACAATCTATCTATTGTATCAGTGAAAACAATAGTAAATTCCTCCATTCATCACAGGAGAAGAGTGGATTAAGGGATTACACCACCCTGAACCACTATAAGCCTTTGTGTCAATTTACTTTCAGCACTTTACTTTACTGCACTTACATTACTACATTTTATATATGTGATTGCATAAACTACTTTGTATTAACACATTAAGAAGGGACTTATCCGCTGCCCAAAATCTTTAAAATTGAGAAAAGTTTTTGAAACTCCAGTATAGTCATTCCCACCTCTAACTATACTTTTACCCTTCTCTAGGACCAACAATTGGTATCTGAGTAGTGTTCCTAGTATCAGAACCTGTTCAGATCTGATTTTTGGTAACAAGGAGATCACATATTTTCAAAGTAGTTTTCAAATTTTTGCTTTCTAAATATATCTCTTATTTGTACTTATGGATTCCTCAAATTTCATGTCTAAGGTACCTGTATTTAATATTAATAATTTTGATGAATATAAAATTAGGATGTTGTCTCATCTTGCAGCAACTCATGAGGAGATGCTGGATGTAATCAATGATGGCCCAATCAAGAGCATAACTGTGATAGCCACATGAGCAGATCAAGGAAAGGAAATAGACAAACTGAAGAAATATTGGACCAAGGATGACAGAAGAAGAACAAATCTAGATTTTGTTGCAAAAGACATGATCTTGAAGACTCTGGACAATAATATGTTCATGAGGATCAAAGACTGCAAAACATCAAAGGATATGTGGGATAAATTAGCACTGATCAATGAAGGATCAGAAGCAGTCAAGGAAAACAAATTGTTTGTTGCAAAATAGAAATTTGAGAACAGTAAAATGAAGACTGGTGAATCCATTGATCAAATGGATAACAGATTTTCAAGCATCATCAGTGAACTTCAACAACTTGGACACACATACCCACAGAAAGAAGTGTGCCTGAAAATCTTGAGAGGTCTACCTGAAAGATGGTAGATCATCACATCAGTATTTAGAGGAACAATAAATCTTGCAACAACTGATACTTTAAATCTGATCTCTCAATTAAAGGCTCATGAATTTGAGTTAACGGCGAAGACAGTGCACCAGCAGAGACACACAAAGCCAGTGCACTGGTTGCACCCCAGCAAAGCAAAACGGCTGATACAAACTGCACAGAGACACGTGAGCTAAAAGAACAAATTGCTTTACTGATTACACGTTTTGACAGGTTTAGCAAGAAGAAGGAATTCAAAGGAAGTTCATCATCAAACAAGAAGTCAAGCTCAAGCAAACACATGAAGAAAAAGGATGATGAATACAGATGCTTCAATTTCAAGAAGAAAGGTCACTTCAAGGCTGATTTCCCTGAAGAAAAAGACAAATATGAGGAAAAGAAGATGTACAAAACAGCTGAAAAGAGAAAGAGCAAGAAGGCACTCAAAGCTGAAAACAGCAGTGAAAAGAATGAAGAATCATCTGATAATGATTCTGATGATGATGAATCTAACAGCTCAGACAATGACAAAGCATATTTATATCTTATGGCTAAGGAAGCTGGTGAAACAGAGGTAATATCTAGTTCATACTCATCATCAAGTGCATCCATATCTGACACTGCACAATCTTCTATACTCCCTTTAGATTCTGCAAACCTTATCCAAAATCTCATGAGTAAAATCGAAAAAATTCAATTAAATCATGAAATTCTAGAACAAGAATGTGAGAATCTAAGAAAGGAAAATAAAAGATTAATGAAAGAACTGGAAGAAATGAAAGTTGAGTCAACTAGTAAGGAAGTACACTCAAATGATCAACAAGCAGCAGATGATCACTCATCTAATGTTGACAGACCAGCTGAGAAAATATCCCTACCAGTTAAAAGCACCACTGCACCACTAAATGCACCAGCTTACAAACCCTCAAAAAGGTTTGGTTCCAGATCTGGTCTTTGCTATAACAGTCAGGATGAGAAAAGAAACAATGAACAACACAATTCTGAATCAAGGACCAAAACTGTACCTAAATTTAGAAAAGGACAGACCATAGTTTCTTCTACTCACCCTAGACCGGTGAAGTGAAAACCCAGGTAGTGAAACAATTGAGTAAATCATCAAACCAGCCAATTAAAGGCAAGGGCTTACTGAAAGGTAAGGGAAGACTTTACCCTTCAGAAGATAATTGGAATGTTGCACCTCTAAAATACAAGAAGAAACCATTCCATGCTATGCAATAGGTTTTTAAGAAAATCCAACCAAGGCATGTTCCTGGACACCGGAATCAACATGAAAACAAGTTTCCTCCTACATATTGGAATGTGAAAAAGGATGCAAATGCACCAAAAAGTAGAGAATTGTATCAGAATAATCTCAATAAATCTGCAAGAAATTATTCTGCCATGCCCTATACATATGAAGTTGATGACTTCAACTATCCAAGAAGGAGATCCTTTGGATACACACTTGGTTTGAGAGGCATGACTGCTAACAGGTATGGATGCAAATAGTGTTGGGTACCTAAACATACTTAATCTGTTTTGCAGGATGTTTGGTACATAGATAGTGGATGTTCTAGACATATGACAGGGAATAAAGGATGGTTGACTGACTTGAAAGCTTTTGATGGACCCAAAGTTACATTTGGAGGCAAAGAAAACCCCGGCAGAATTAAGGAGGAAGGCACAATGCTCGAGAAAAACTTGAAGATTCAAAATATGGCTTATGTTAGAGGATTGAATTTCAATATTCTAAGCATTAGTCAATTCTGTGACAAAGGCTACAATGTGCACAATTGTACTAGCAGGAAAAAGGAAGACAACATGTATGTGGTAGATTGGGAGACAGAAAAAGCAGAAACATGTCTACTTGTCAAAAATAAGCAATCAACCAGTTGGATTTGGCATAGAAGACTGAACCATCTCAACTTCAAGACCATCAACAAATTATCAAAGAACAAGTTAGTTGAAGGCCTACCAGAGATGACCTTCAAGAAGGAAAGTCTCTGTGATGTGTGCCAAAAAGGAAAGCAGATCAAATGCTCTTTCAAGTCAAAACCTTATCAATCAACAACAAGAATCTTACATCTGTTGCATATGGATCTTCTTGCACCAGTCACACCAGTAAGTGTAAGTGGAAAGAAGTACACTCTAGTGGTGGTGGATGACTTTTCCAAATTCACATGGACCATATTCATGAACAAGAAAAGAGAGACACTCAAAAAGCTACAAGACTTGCAAAGAAGAATACAAAATGAAAAAGAATTGAAGATCATCAAGATAAGATCAAATAGAGGCACAGAGTTCCTAAATGAAATTATCAGAACCTATTGTGAAGAGAATGGTGTACTACATCAACTATCAGCATCAGGGACTCCAGAACAAAATGGTGTAGTAGAAAGAAGAAACATGACACTCAAAAAAGCAGTCATAACAATGATTGCAGAAGCATGCTGACCAAAAAGATTTTGGGCTGAAGCAGCAAATACAACATGCTATACTCAAAACAGATCAATCATCAACAAACATCATGGAAAAACACCATATGAAATATGGAATGGAAGAAAACCTCATGTCACATTTACATATGTTTGGGTCTAAATGTTTTGTTTTGAACAGGAATCAGTTACATACTATTGATGAAAAAGCTGATAAAGCATTCATTATAAGATACTCGGACACAAGCAAAGCCTTCAGAGTACACAACAAAAGAACTTTGGTGATTGAAGAGTCAATTCATGTAGTTTTTGATGAACCAAACACAAATGGTGAAAGTCTGTAAGATCTTGAAGAAGAAGTTGCACAAAGACAAGTTTATTTGAATACAACAGTACCAGCTACTATTTTGGATCACACCTTTTGCAATCAAGATGATGCACCAGTCAACACAACACAAGATGCACCAACACAAGAACAAGAAGTTGATGCACAAGCTGAAGTTATGGAAGAACCAAATGAAGAGCAACTTCAACCTGACCTGAACTGGCTGAGAGATCATCCTGAAGAACAAGTCATTGGAGATATTCATACAGGACTTAGAAATAGAAGACAACCTGAAAGAATGCTAACTTGTTTTCTATCACAGGTGGAACCCGAAACTATATATGATGCAATTCAAGACACTGATTGGATTAAAACCATGCACGAAGAACCCAATGAAATTGAGAGGAATGAAGTCTAGGAACTTCTTGACAGACTAGACATGACCAACATCATTGGAACAAAATGGGAATTCAGAAACAAGATGGATGAACAAGGAACAGTTGTTAGAAACAAAGCAAGGCTAGTTGCAAAAGGCTACTCTCAAGCAGAAGGAATAGACTATGATGAAACCTTTGCACCAGTAGCAAGATTGGAAGCAATCAGACTCTTTCTAGCTTTTGCAGCACATAAAGACTTCAAAGTTTATCAAATCGATGTCAAGAGTGCATTTCTGAATGGACTTTTGGAAGAAGAAGTATATGTGGAACAACCCCTACTTTCCAACTCAAAGGGAAGGAAGATAAAGTGTACAAGGTCAAAAAGGCACTATATGGACTCAAACAGGCACCCAGAGCCTGGTATGAGACACTGTCACAATTCTTAATCAACATTGGATTCAACGAAATTACCATTGGCAAGACTCTCTTTAAGCTAGAAGAAGGTACAAGCACACTGTTAGTCCAAATCTATGTTGATGACATCATCTTTGGATCAGTATAGGAGAAGCTGTGTGAGAAGTTTGCAAATCTGAGGAAAAGCAAATTTCAAATGAGTATGATGGGAGAGCTCAATTACTTTCTTGGTTTACAAGTGAAACAAATGAAGGATGACATTTTCATAAATCAAGCCAAGTATACAAAAGATTTGATACACAAATATGGTATGGATACAAGTGGCACAACAGATACACCAATGTGTGCAAGAGTTATTCATAGGAAAGATGAAACTGGAAAAGATGTTGATCAAAAGTTGTATAGAGGGATCATTGGATCTTTACTCGACATAACTGCAAGAAGGCCTGATATAGCATTTTCAATAGGAGTTTGTGCAAGGTTTCAAGCTCAACCAAATGAATCTCACTTACTAGCAGCTAAGAGAATCATCAAATATCTAAAGAACACCATCAATGTTGGAATTTGGTATCCAAAAGATGGATGATTTAAACTAATATCATATTCAGACTTAGACTATGATGGATGCAAGATTGATAGAAAAAGCACATCTGGAACTTGTCAAATGCAAGGCAGCAGACTAGTATCATGGTTTACCAAAAAGCAAAACTCTATATCCACATCAACAGCTGAAGCAGAATACATCAGGTAGTTGCTGTGCACAAGTGTTGTGGATCAGAAAACAGCTAAGGGACTATGGAATGGAGGAGAAGACAGTCAAAATTATGTGTGATAACACAAGTGCAATATATATTACTGAAAATCCAGTATTGCATTCAAGAACAAAGCATATTGATGTGAGACATCACTTTATCAGAGATCATGTTGAAAAATGAGATGTTATTCTATGATACATACCAATTGAAGATCAATTGGCTGATATCTTTACTAAACCACTCAGTCATGAATGATTTCGCAAGTTGAGAACTGAGTTTGGAATGATTGAAATCGATTAAGTTATAAAGAGATGCTAACTGGAGTAATCAGCTAAGTAACTTCACCAGCTGACTAAACCATTGCCATTTTGGGTGCGCTCACTTGGCAGGTAAGGCACCGGTAACCAGCGAAGTTAACTTCACTGATTGTTTGGAACATTTTTATACAGCAGCTTAGTAAAAGAGTCGCTACACCAGCCTAGCGACCAGCCAAGTTACTTCACCGATGAAAGTAAGAAGAATACAGCAAAGTGAAGGGTGAACAAAATCAACTTTACACATGTGGAAAATCAGAAAAGTAATGGAGAATAATTATATGGAAGATCACCCACGTGGAGGTTAGTTTATAATCGTGGAGGTAACCATATTATTTTATATTACAGGAATGACGGTAACACCTCGATTCCCAGGATTTATCATTACATACCTCAATCGACTCCGCCACTACACTCAAATACCGTGATTTATATACACAAATCATGCCATTACTTCACCAAATCCTCCCATATTCAACCACATTCACACTACTCAAATTAGCCTATATAAACAAACACTTATAGATTTTTCAGAATTCTTTACGCTCCCTTGCAATTCATAAACCCTATTTTCTCTGAAAAATCAAAGCTTTTTCAAATCTCAAACACTTCAAAACAATGGCTTCATCCTCTTCAATCTCCCTAACTGAGAAATACTATGACAAGTCGATCATCACAGGATCATTTTACAGACCTGAACACTACCTACCATTTTGTGAAAATGATGCACAGGCTCAAAGATTAGTTGATGGCTGCACAAATCTCTACACTACAAGAAAAATGGTTTATTGTGAGAAAAAAATTGTGAGAGCATGCAAATCCTCTCACAAAAATCATATAATTTAAATTTTTTGTGAGAGAAAAAAATTTATATAGCTAATTGATGTAGTTTTAGTTATAAGCTCTCTATTCCCGTCAGCTTTTGTTTTGTATCTCGTCCTTATTTACACATTAAAATGATTCTCTCATTAAAAAAATTATTTTTTTCTTAATTTTTTTAAAGTATTGATACAGACACAACCGTTGTGTCACATGAGTGACACAACGTTCATTTGCACCGTTGATAAAGATGATTTGAAATTGATCTTGATGTAAACCCATCATAATCAAAGATGCATATGAACATCCTGTAATCCGTTGTGACATAATCGTTGTATCATACTCATTTTATTTATGTTCCGGAATTTGGAATAATATTTTTAGTGAAACAGGCGGCAAACCTCCCTCCATTTTTTTGGGCAAACTTTTCTAAATATAATAACCCACTTATATGTATATACATAAAAACATCAATTAAACATGCCAAAACCCAAAACATCAATTAGATAAAATACCTTCAACCCTCAAAAAAAAATACCTTCACCGTATGTATGTTGTTCTTCACTTTTTCTTCCTCCCTTCTTCACTTCTTCTACGTCTGTTCTTCAATCTTCTAAGAAGACCGTGGCTTTTCTGTTTGATATAATGTTATTCACATGTTCTATTTTTCACCATCAATTGATCGATTGTTTGTTTTCATTTTGATCTAATCTTTAGGGTTTGGTAGCATAATAGGCGAGATTCAATTGTAACCACAAATCAAGAATTGGTAACCACGAATCGTTGATCTGGTTTCCTATTGCGGATTTCATCACCTAGTTCCTCCGGTGAGCCAGTAATGGTGAAAGGCTGCTGTTTAGATCAAGTCTCTATTCTACCAACCTCCCACGTGACGTTTCAAAGCATTCAAGTCTAGAAAAACAAAGAGTTTCAAGGCAAAATTCGTTCATCTACTGCATATTCTACAACCTGTGGCCTAAGCCTGGTTGATATGGTAAAACATCTTGACCCTTTCTTTTTCTGGTCCAATGTTGTTCTGACAGAGTGTTGTTTAAGTCAACCAGGTCTTGTGGGTCTTTGACTGAGGATTTCTACCCTGTGAAGTCCAATTTCAGAGAAGGTATATCATTTCTTGACAATTCCCTGGTTGAGTCTTGTTTAGGTCATTGTACAACCCTGTTTGTTGTGATATTTTGAATTGGGCATTTGGTCTTTCTCGGGTTACCTCACCAGGTTATTTGGCTTTTCAACAAATAAGATTCCCCAAATCCATGTGATTTACAGTCTTTAGGGCATTTAAATCTTAAGTAAAATGTCATGGTTATCCTCCAAATCATATTAAGCCCGAGGGCAATTCTGACTGGAGATAATACATGTGTATATACCCAATAGAAAATAAAAAAATTGCCTATTTTAGATTCATCACATGTGAAATCATTGCCTCAAATTCATTGGGATTTGATTTGAGAATGTCATATAGGTGTAAGGTTCATAATATCTTTCACACTATAAATAGCTGGCACATCAACAAGGATCGCACCAATTCAGTATCAACTAAGCAATCTAACACTCACTATACTTTTAAACACTTTCTTGTTATTTGTCTGAATATCCGTGTGTTTACGATCAAGTATTGGTTAATCAAGATTTGGATTTTTTTAGCATTCTATTGACAATACTCAACTGGTCAATAGCCTGGATCAGAATCTCTGTGCCAAGAGTGTGTACTCTTGTTCTCTTAGAGGAAGGTACATAGTAATTCTTTGTCACTATGTTGCAAGGCTTGTTTATTGTTCTGATTACAAAATTCCTTGTTTTTTTAAATGCTTCTGGTAATCTTTGGTCCCGTTTCGGCCTTTTGATCACAAGGTCAGTTGGTTTGACATGCCAAAGTGACATGTAATTGTATTGACTAATGGATCAATCATTGACACATCTCTCTTATAATTACACACTAAGTCTTAGTATTTCTCTGTGACTGTCTATATGAATCAAGTGGTTAATTGTCTTTTGACTAAATCCTTGGTAGAGCATGTCACAAGGTATTCTGGTTTGAAGTTCTAGAAGTATTTGCCTAACTGTTAGGCATGTGCACTTGCTCTTGGCTGTAAGTGGCTTGGTTAAAGTGACACTCAATTCAACATGTGTTCACTATTGACTTATGGATCAATCATTGACACATCTCTCTTATCAATACACACTAAGTCTTAGTATTTCTCCGTGTCTGTCTATGTGAATCAAGTGGTTAATTGTCTTTTGACTAAATCCTTGGTAGAGCATGTCACAAGGTATTCTGGTTTGAAGTTCCAGAAGTATTTGCCTAAATGTTAGGCATGTGTACTTGCTCTTGGCTGTAAGTGGCTTGGTTAAAGTGACACTCAATTCAACTTGTGTTCACTATTAAATTATGGATCAATCATTGACACATCTCGCTTATCAATACACACTAAGTCTTAGTATTTCTCTGTGTCTGTCTATGTGAATCAAGTGGTTAATTGTCTTTTGACTAAATCCTTGGTAGAGCATGTCACAAGGTATTCTGGTTTGAAGTTCCAGAAGTATTTGCCTAACTGTTAGGCATGTGTACTTGCTCTTGATGTAAGTGGCTTGGTTAAAGTGACACTCAATTCAACTTGTGTTCACTGTTGAGTTCTTTCCCTTCCCCTGGTTACAAGAACACCCCAGTTACTGTCCGAGTGTCATTTGTGCTTCTTTTTGCATACATACATGTCCTGCTAGATCTATCTTGCTGAGTACCACCTTGTAATAGGCCATATAGTAGTTGGTATCCCCTGCTGAGCTTTTTCTGCTGAACACTTGTATTCAACAATGATCTTCAGCCTTCATAATCTGCCCTCTTGGTGTGATTATCATCCCTGAAGATCATCTGAAAATTCAGCATAGTTCTTGTTCAGTCTACTTAGTTGTTCTGTAAAATTAATAGCCATTTGCTGGTTAATTCGGACTCTATTAATAGTGTATTCTGAATTGCTTTGTACTATGATTCGTATTAATTTGATACTGCAATCAGTCTATGCAAACCTGTTGTAGTTCCTAAAAAAATAAAATCAACCCAGTAGCATTCTTCCTACCAAGGATAAGAACCATTCAGTTAATGTAACAATAATTTTGTGTTGTCTTGATATTTTGGTGTTGGGTTTGTATTTTTGTTCATCTTTTACTTCTCTTATGAGAAATGGTGCCTATGATTATACAGAGACATGTGTTTGTCTTGTGGTGCCATTACCATAATTTTTTCAATTTCGTTCGCAGTTGTTGTGCTTGATTATTGTTCTGTGAATGTTATGACTATCTATGTGTTGTGCTATTGCCTATTGACAGCCTGGGTATGAACAACTTTGTTGTTTTCCACGAGATCATAATTTTCAGACACATGTTTATTTTTGAGTGCCTAAGCATCTGAGAGATGAGAAAGGTTATAGTGTGTGTGCATTGTGGTTGTAGAGGTTGTGCTAGCGGAGATTGAGTAAGACACGAGCGTTATGTTGTGTGCACTATGTCATATCTTGCTTTACACATTGCTGAATCCTTTTGTGCACACTTCATGTAGCATTTGATGTGTCAATATCCTAAGTGCTAATCATTCTCTGCATTACTTGAATTTGCTATACAATATGCTAAATTGTTACCTTGCTGCATGTTGTGAGACCAGCTGAATCTGTAAATCCTGTGGTACTCTAAAAGTTGCAACCTGCTATACTGCACTTTGCTGTTAAAACCGTGGCACCATAATTTGCTGTGATAACCTTTTGCACCCATTCTGCACCTATTGGTTTCTTGTACTTGCTAAGGAGTAACACTCAGTCTACTGCATCTTTTGTTCACATCCTTGTTGTACCTGGACTTTGATGTTTCTGTGCACACAAGTCTGAATCTGATCTGCTGAAAAATCCTTAATATTGTTGATCTGCTGCTTTTGAGCTTGAGAATAACCTGTGATAATGTAATCGTATACATCCAAACAAGTGATCAGTTATATTTGAATTATAAGTATATTCTATCATGTTATCATTTTCACTTACCATATGACAATAAAGACCACAACTAAAATATGAACGTAAATCATGATATATTTCTCATGTTAGACATTGTATTACTTCTAAGGTTGCTAACAAATTAGTCTCTTTTATTTTACATTTTTTTTGGCTTTCATAGTTTTCTAATAGGGATGGAGCTTCTTTTTTTGTGGGCCAACAGAATACACCTGATGTTCTCTGTATGTTTTTTTGCAAGGTGTGGTCTACATGTTTATGATGTCTTCGGTTTTTGTGTTTGTGATACATCAATTAAAGCTGCCTATTCTTCAATTTCATTCTTATTTTTTCTAATTATTAATTTAGTTGGATTAGGCCAATGAGAAAACATTCTGGGAGATGGCTATTGCCTTGGCAGATAAATATGAGGAAATTTGAATTATATTTTATCGTCATTTGAGTCCTTAAATCCCTTTATTGTTTTCTATCAGAAGTGAAATTGAATTGGCCTTTATTTTCTGCTTTTTGTTGCCACATATAGTTGCTGGCTTTCTTTTTTGTATTGACAGTCAAGGACCATGTGATCATAGGCTCCTCCCTCATTCGTTGAACATTGCCTCTGTACTTTAAATGTGGGGAAAATCTTTGTATTTTCAAAGGTTACTGGGCTTTGTGGGATTGCATTTATGTTTAATTTGTATATATATATGGTGTCTCTTAAGAACAACTTTCTTTTATGTTCCATCCTTGATACTTGGAAGGCGTTGACGTTGCGATCAGTATCTTTAATTAGCCATCTGGTGTGTTCTGTTAGTGAATGAAGCTTCTGATAGTAAGCATTGTTAATGAGGGTTTATGCTTCTGATAAGTGCTCTGTTGAATGTCTCTGTTTTGTTCATGCCAAACAATATGTTTTTTCATGATATCAACTTGCTCTATGCAATAATATTTCTAATGTCAGTTTCCTATGGTTCATGAGTATGAAATCTAGTACATATTGTTTGAGCATGCCATATGTGTTACAATGAGTTAAGTTTAGTTACTCATAAGTGCCATTTGTATGGTAATCTTAATTGATATACCTTTGTAGTATATTAGTTGGTGTCATGATTCTGTGTTTTTTAAAGCCATCAAAGCACATGTGAATCCTATGATTTGGTGCTTATAAGTAATATTGAATACTGGAGATATTTGTTGCCAACCTTTGTTCATTTTGATTTATTGGATTTTTAGTGATGTGTAACATTGATGTTTTTTCCCCTTGTTATAGAGGGTTGTAATACACCGATTGTTGTTAAAGAAAGTGTGCTTCTCCCAACATTTTGTTATACTAATCCTCTTTTTCATTATATTTTATTTTCATTGTAGGTCCTTTTGAACAAATATTCAAGCATGGATGATGCATGATATTTTGAAGTAACAATCAATTAACCAACGTTAATGATGGTTAATGTTTTTGCGTTTTAGATGTGGATCATTGGAATTAATCTTATTATCCATGAAACCCATATTTTGGACTAAGCTAAGGTTATGTATATTTAGAATATGTGAATATGATGTGGATTAGTTGTATGTATGAAATGATCATTATAACATTATGTTTAAAATATCAAATGAATTGGTTGTTTTGTTGTTGTTACAAGGTTACTTGAAGAGGGGTGAACCAAATTATATTGATAATTTTTCAGTTAAAAAAAAGTGTAATGAGGGGGTTAATAGTAATAGTGACGGTGAATTTCATCATTAAAACAATTTTTACAGGTCAAAATCATGATATAATGAGGGTATACGCATCATTATCACAAATTTTAATGAGGGGCAAATGGATTTATTATGTCGAATTATATTGTAATTAAAAACTTGTTTGTAATGAGGGGTTGACAAGTAATAATGACGGTATGTGGTGTCGTTAATATGGTTTTTAATGAGACGCAGATGAATCTGTAATGATGGAATTAACTATGATTAATACAAAATTTTTAATGAGAGTATAAACCCTGTCATTAATATATTACATCAATAATTAAGGGACTGTTTCCCATCATTGTTTACCTTTATATAGAGAAGCAGTAATGAAGGGCAATGACAGTAAATTTCCCATCATTAAAAGACTTTAATGACAGGAAATCGACAATTAATGACCGGATTTCCCCTCACTAAAACCTTTTTTTCTTGTAGTGACCTAATTGATGACATTCATGAACCCACCAATCACAGGAATATGCTATGAAACCATGGTTGCATTCTGGAAAAATGTGAAGGTTGTGCCGAGAACCAAAAAGAGCAATCCAGATTGCATTGTGAGTACAACAATGTTTGGACGACAACTGGTTATTACTCAGGTCTCATCAGCAGATGCCTAAATCTCCCTAGTATCGGTCCAGTGGATGTCAAGACAATGCAAATAGACATCAATGCATTCTGGACTAAAATAGCCAAGAACCTAAAGAAGTCGGGTAAGAAATATAACTTCCCCAGATCGGCAGTCAAATGCCTTTTTGCTGAATTTGCTCCTGTAATAACAAGAAATATTGAAGGAAAGAAAGGTTCCACGGAGAACATGACTGAACTCAGAGTCAAATTGATGGCTATCATCTATCAAGGTATTCCTTTTAACTGGTCACAGTTTATCTTCAATAGATTGAAACATCAAATCAAGAAGGAGATTGATCTAGCAATTACGGCACCAAGCAAGAACCTGCAAAGGAAAGGTGATTTATGGGAATGAAAGTCCTATGGGATTCCACTTCAACATCTGTTTGATCAATCGAAGGCGAAACCCATCTATGTGCATCTATTGCACAAGGCCATGGTGATGTTTACCTACGTGTAGGCCTATCAGAAACAACAACCAACAACTGGAAGCAAAAGAAATGAGCCTAAAAGCAGCAAATCAGAAATTGGGAGGAGAACCAGATCTCAAACAGCTGACGATAACAAGGGAGTCAACCCAGTAACAGGGATAGCCCTCTTGAAAGTAGTGATGATACTGAAGAAAAACAATAAGAAGTCACCTATCTGCAAGAAGATGAGGAAGGGTACTATCTTACACCATCTGAAGACGAAGAGGTTGAGGATGAGGAAGAAGCTACTGAGGATGATGAGGAAAAATGAGAAGAAGAAAAATAGGAAGAAGATCATCTTGAGGATGGTCAAGAACATATGGATTTATCTGATGATGACCTGACGATTCAAGAGGTGATTCTTAGGAGCATCAGTAGAGTTGACAAACAGCTGAGTGAGCCAGCTGATCAAACTCACTCTGCTGAACATGTCAACACCCCCAGCATTGATCAAGGGGGAACACAAGCAGAGAAAGTTGAAACTCCAGCACCTGGAGATGCAGAGCAGTCCTTCCAAGGACTTGAAACAGCAAGTGACTTTCATTAATCTCTATCTAATCATGAGATTGAAGAAACTAAAAACAAAGAAGAAAAGGAAAAAGAAGAGGAAGGAGAAGAGGAAGAAGAGCAAGCTGATGCATCGGCAACAGAAGAGGAAGATCCAGATAGAATCTTCAATCAGGATATCAATCCCCTGATACTGGACATGGAGAGGCAGTACATAAGTAGGCAAAATCTCAAGACTGCCTTAAGGAGTGATGCAACCTCCTTGAATCATAAGATTGAGGCTCTCATCAGCCATATCAAGGTTCAAGATGAGGTAATGGAGAGGCAAGTCAATCTACTCTGCACCCTACAGCATCTAGTCCTCTACCATGTCCAAACAAATCTTGAGTTTCTAGTTGACAAAAATGATGGAAATCTCAAACCCTTAGTGAACACTTTGAATGCTCGTACACAAAAAAATCAACATCTGGATGAGATTATGGAATACTCAGGACAACAGCTCAACACTCTTATCCAAGTGTCTGAGGCAAACAACACAATTCTGGAGGAAATGTTTGGTCCTGTCCAAGTATCTGAAGCAACCAACAAAATTCTAGAAGAAAGGTTTGGTGCTGCCAAAAATGGGGAAGGAAGCAGCAAGCCTGAAAGCTCAAATGGGAAGAAGGACAGCCCAACTGACAAGGGCAAGGGCATCAGGTTTGAAGAAAAGAAGAAGAAGTCCTTACATAAATCTTTTTGCCTTTGAATAATTTTCAATGAACTATCTTATTGCCCTTGAATGGATGAATAAAATTTATGAGTTTTACTCTGTTTTCATGAAAAAAATTCATACTTATGTTTTGGCTTATGAGGGGTTTGGCATCATAAAATAGGGGGAAATTGTTAGGAACATTTTATTATGTTTTGATGATGGCCATACCAGCTATTATAGCAAGCCTGAAATAAGTTAGAAATCTCTGTATAAGTCTTTACTTAGAGTCTGACAAGTTGTATAAGTTGAGTCAAACAAGTATTGTACTAGTTGGTAGGATGGCGAAGTAAAATAGAAATCCAGCAGAGTGATGCCAGCCAAGTACCAGCAGAGAAGCATGAAGACATATGGTATGACTTATAACCAGGGAAGTCTGTGATGACCTTGGATAAGTCTAAGTTATGATTCAAGTGATGAAATTTATTGTCAAATATGGTGTTCACTGATCTCACCCAAATCAAGGACAAGTGAAGGACAATAAGTCTTGTAAAATCAAAGAAATCAAGAAAGCAGTAAACCAGCAAAGTAAACTATCTATCAGATAAGTATAGACAAAGAAGTGAAGGAAGAATTAAACAGCCGAGTCAGCACTTAACCATTCAAGGAACAGCCAAGTGGGCTATACTTGTTCAGATTATGAAAAATAAGAAAGATTCAGAGGATCAAGCATTCAATGCATAATCAATCAAGAATCAATCAATGATGGAGTTTATGATATACGTTTGAAGAAAATCCGATCCTTTTAGTCAAGGAGAATATAATTAAGGGGGAATCAAGAATTAGACCAAGGATTATTCCCCCCATTAAAAAGCCAATGGATGGAAATTCAAATCAAGAATTATCAAGGCTATAAATAGTAGGCATTGACAGATAGGAAAAACAACGATTGAATCTGATAAGAAACAAGCAGAAACTCTGTCAATTTGAAAAGCCTTCTATCTGAACTTAAAGGAAATATCTAGAGATCAACTCAGTAATAAGAACTCAAAATTCAACAACAAGTACTGAGATTGATCAACAGAATCTGTGAATCAAATTCACATCTGTCAAGCAACTGAATCAGAGCCATCTGAGAAGGAGTTGTGTTTGTGATAGCTGCTGAAGGATTTGTTCCCAAGGAGTAGTGTTGAAGACTGAGTCACTGAAGCTTTTGAAGCAAGAGAGTGATAGTTTTGAAGATTGTAAAGCTTGTGTAGCCAAGGATAATATATCTATTGTATCAGTGAAAACAATAGTGAATTCCTCCAATCATCACAAGAGAATTGTGAATTAAGGGATTATATCATCCTGAACCACTATAAGCCTTTGTGTCAATTTACTTTCATCACTGTACTTTACTACAGTTACTTTATTGCATTTTTATATCTGTGATTGCATAAACTACTTTGAATTAACACATTAAAAAGGGACTTATCCGCTGCCCAATAGCTTTTTTATTGAGAAAAGTTTTTGAAACTCCAGTATAGTGATTCACCCCCTCCCCCCCTCTGACTATACTTTTACCCTTCTCTGGGACCAACAACGAACCTATAGGTCATTAAAAGCCACATCTTTGAAATGTGTGGGCTTGGCCAAAAATATTGATAATTCTTTGGAAGACTGGGATATTAATATTAGTCAAGTGGTGAATATTAGCGTTTATAATGATAACACTGCAATAGTTGTGAACAACATGAGTGTATTATTTGAATTCAGGAACTGACGAGCATAACTTCTTTGAATTAGAGAGGTAGACTATATTCTTAGAATTTGATTCGATCAAATTCATAAGAACAAGTTGTTGGAAATATCTCACCCATGTTATTGGTCAAGATGATAATGCATCTTCGTATGCAAAATTCAGCGACATGTATTCCTACCAACCCTTCACGGAATAATTCTTTCAATCATCGAATATAGAGAAAATGGGAAAGATTCTCTCTTGAATAGAGAAAATCGGGTTATTAAAAGTCAATTACATTCGAATCTTTGATTTGAGCATTGGATAGCATTATAGTACATCCTCAAGTATCCTCGGAGAACGAGGAATTATATGCTTGTGTATTCAGGTGCAAACCTGGGTATTGTTGACTACACTGATTCTTGCTTTCAGTCGGATTAATGATCATCGTTAAATGACCTTGGGCTCAGTGTTTACTCATTGTGATGGAGCTAGTCTAGAGAAATCCAACATCGCCAGTTCGAGTTTATAAGTCGAATACATAGAAGCTTCTGGAGCAGCTAGAGAGGTAGTATGGCTTAAGAAGTTCTTTATTGAATCGGGAAGTAATTCCAGGCCTATGTAAGCCCGGTTCATTACGGATAGTCTATTGAGGGTTAGTCTGTACGTAATGATTATATCAATAGACATTTATTGACTCGACATATTGAGAATTATTTGTATCTATATAATTGATAGAGACCAGTTTCAGATTTATGGTGGCATAATTCCAGAATTAATAAGTTGAATAGAAATGTTCTGTTCGATGAATATTTTGTTAAATTTATCGAATCTACTGGTTATAGGTTAATGGCCCCCGAGTTGGCTCCTATCACGCGAGTGAATTCTGGTATTGTGGAACCTCTAGAATAAATTAAATCGTTGGGTTGTTTAATGAATATGCGGAATATTATTTAATCGGTAATAAAATGTAAAATAGAAAATACATTTTCTATTATTTTAAAGGCATAAATGGCGTCACCTGTGTAGACAAATTGGAAAATAAATTTTCCTGAATTATATAACATGTGTAATTAATTATTAATTTTTTAAATAATTAATGGATACAATAAGAGATTGATAATCTCATTTAATGGTGATTATCTCTTATTAATGGAGAATATCATTTTCTTTGGGGAAAAAAGATAATTGTCTTGTGAAAAGTATTTGTCTCTCTTGCTTGGTTATTTACTTATATAAAAAGAGTTCATCCCAACACGTTTGACACACAAGAAAATCCTGCGCCACTTTTGGATCTAAAATGGAGAAAATTAGTTTCTTGCCTTAGCCATTGGGATGAAGAAAAACTAGGGTTTTGCTTGGAGCATGTTCAAGGAGGTTCGAATGCGGATTCTCTTCGGTTGGGTAAATCTCTAAACCTTCTTGTAGTTTAGATTAATTTATTATGTGAATCATGTCGTTGTAATATCGTAAACGAATTTTGATTCGTTGCTTCTGTTGTGCATGATCAAGTGTCTCGATCAGTGTTGTGAATCAGATTTGATCTCGTCGATCTGAAGAAAAATGAGAAAAACGCTCGATTAGAGGAGACCCATGCTCGACTAATCGAGTCCCGGAAAAATTCTAGATTTGAGTTTTTTCGTGTTTCGGACCTTGATTCGGGTCGCTGTATATCCAATAGGCCGAACCTACCCCTCCCTAATCACCACCATTTTCAGCCCCCTCTGTACCTAGTCCGGCTCCCACACCTTTTCCACCTTCTTCACCTTATTTTATCCTCTACCCTCTTCCTTAGGCCCTTAGCAATACCACCACCAATTATGACCCCACTTCCTACAACGAAGCTTCCAAACACAGAATTTGGCGTAATGCTATGAGAGAGGAGATTAATGCTCTTTGGCATACTGACACTTGGGATCTTGTTCCTTTTTAGTCTCATATGAATGTTGTAGGTAAAAAGTGGGTATATGAGGTGAAACATCATGCGAATGACAATTTTGAACGCCACAAAGCTCGCCTTGATGCAAAGGGTTTCCATCAAGCTAAAGGTGTTCATTTCATAGAGACTTTCAGTCCGGTTGTTAATCCGGTTACCATTCGGCTTCTTCTTTCTCTTTCCGTTTCACAAGGATGGTCTATTCGGCAGGTCGATATCCAAAATGCCTTTCTTCACGGCCATTTAACCGAGTCTGTCTATATGCAGCAACCACCACATGGATTTTTTCATCCTGATTATCCGGGGTAGGTTTGCCGCCTTAAGCGGAGTATTTTTGGCCTTCGTCAGGCTCCTCCTACATGGTTCTCGCATCTCACTACTGTCCTCACCCAGTTTGGCTCCATCGCCTCTAAGGCGGACACTTCCCTATTTAGTCACTCACGTGGTGTTGATCGTCTTTATTTTCTTAACAAGGTGGATGATTTTATTATTACATGTACATCTGGCTCTCTTATATCAAAGGTTATCACTTTTCTCAATTCGCAGTTCCTCGTCAAAGACCTCGGCACATTGACCTATTTCTTGGGGTTCAAGCCATTTCCACAGATGATGGTCTCACACAACACATATTCTGCAGCTTCTTCATCGAGCGGGCATGGATAAATCTAAGCCATGCCCCACACCCATATCGTCTTCCACACGTAATGCGGCTAGGTCTCTATCAAAAATTCTAAAAGCTTTCTTACTATAGGACTAACTTAAATAAAGCAGAAAAAGAGTAAAAGATCTGTTACATGCAGAATCGAATCAACCATCCATAAAATTGAACACAAATCCATAAAATCAAAAGAAAAAAATGTGCTACCTTCATTTTGTAGGTGCGTTCAGGAAGTTCCAATTTGTAAGCATCGGTCTTTTTTTTTTTCAATTCTTGTTGCAGTTTGATACGTGCATGAAGAAAAATTCATACATTGGCAGCAGTGGCGGATCCAGAAATTATATTCAACGGGGTCCGTAAATATTTTACGAAGTAAATAATTTTTTTCACGGGGTCCGAAATATTTTTCTATAGGTAAAATATAGAGTATTCTTATTTTTAACGGGGTCTATGGACCCCATTTACTTCAATGTAGATCCGCCTATGATTGGCAGATAAAAAGGAATTTTTGATTTTGACAACTACGACAGTTAAATAGGAACGGAGGGAGTATCATTTGTTTACTCATCCAAACCTCACCTCTCTTTCCCTGGTCTCGTTTTTGTTTTTGCTTAATTGATCGAAAGCTTTTATGTGGTAAACTAAGCCAGTATTTTCGAAGAGAGGTAAAGATATAGGGAACCCAGGTTTCAAAAACCATGGGGTCGATGAAAAATTATACCACCATATGTTAGTCAAGGTGACTTAATCTTTGTATTCGATTCTGGCAGAGCTGAAATCTGGGGTCATGATAACATGCTATTTAGTACCTTAAACTATACCTCTATTTACCCTGAATTATGCTCGAGAGAGGAATGATAATATGAATATTGTGTGAAATACATGTTAATTGCATAGTGAGTGTTCTCTAGGTGTTGATTCTGTATTTGCATGATTACCCCGTGGATTTGGTACTATTCTTCTTTGTTTTGTGTGTTTTTTAGGAGTACTTTATTTCGGAGTAGCTAAGGCATGGATCTAGACCAAAAGAAGTCTTGGGGCCAAGTTGAAATTGTCAATGAAAGGATTTGTCAAAGAAAAGAGCTGAAGTTGGGCTCGATAGCCCGAGGCCCACCCCCGATGTATCGAGTGCTTGGAAGACACAAAATTAAACCTACAACGTTTACTAATTCGGCTAGGTTTTTATTCCGTCATATGTCGGCTATATTGTCTATATAAAGCCACATATTTGGATTGTAAACATATCCATACAATACAGAATTCATTATTCATGCAAGAAAAGTTCATAATTTTATATTCTGAGTTGTTTTCCGGTTTCCCCTCTTTCACACCGTCTCTAACTTGAGTAGATCAAGATAGATCTCCATAACCGAATGTATGAAGTTTGAACGTTCCTTTATGTCTTAGTTATGGTAGATTTACTTGATTTTACGTGTTGTAGTTAATTTGAAAGTGTAACAACCTCGTAATTTACCATAGTTAATCATAACGAAGCAATGTAGTTCTGGAATTAAGCACCACCGTACTTTATTCAGCGGCGGTCTATACCGTTGAATCGAGGAAAATTTAGGTCAACTTAATCTGGAGACTCAGCATTAGCTACGTTGATCGACAAGATTAATTAAAGATTATTTAGAAGTGGCCAATATGGTATTCGTACATCGTAAATTAACATGAAGGACGATAAAGTGAAATGTTAATTAAGAGATAGTGTGGATCAACCTCTATGAACGTGCTAGTCATTCAACGATAGCTGCTTAGGAAGGTTCTCGGTCTTGAGCCGGTATTTTCTAGTACTTAATGCATGTGAGTTAATACAACCAAGTAAGGAGATAAACTGCACATAGACGCTTACTGTCCTTTCAATGGAAGTAGACAAGGTTATGAGACTGCACCCATAGCTAAAACTGAGTTAATAACATGTTTTAAATGATTCAGGGAATTACTGACGGAAAGTAAAAATAAGGACTAATTACATCAAGTTGTGAGATATGGGGAGATGAGAGGAATTCCGTGTTTATTTCTGTTCTCTTGTTGGTCAATGACCATTTGTGTTTTCTTAGTTAGAATAAATGCGTTTATTGCCTAAGTTGCATTGTCTCTGTGGGATTGACCTTGATTCACTGTTGATATACTATGATTTGACCTAGTACTCTTGCTAGTATAAGCGATCTCACGTGCGACATCAAGTTTTTGGCACCGTTGCCGGGGACAATGGCCAACTTTTGTAATAAATTCATTTATATTTAATCAAGTACTATTTGTTTTTCTGTTTTATAAGTTTTTAGTTTGGGTATAGAGTCGTTCTGTATATACCTGCAATACTGTGGTATCAGAGAGAGAAAATTAGGGCTCGATTCAGCGTGGTGTCATTTCGATGAATCGAGTTCCATAAATTTGAACTCTGATCGTCTGTGTGATTGTGTGTTTATCCATGTTAGTTTTTAGTTAGTAGGTCCGCAGTAGTTGGGTCTGGACCCAACTGAAGCGGAAAGTTTCTAATCGTGTTTCATTTTTTTATTTGTCTCTTTTACAGGGCATACATGGTACTTGTGATTTTTCCCAAACCAGATTATTGGGATTTAAATTCAAACCATCATGATGCCTCGAACCATTGTGAACATTCGACTTATCTCAATGTATCCCGGCTCAAAGGTATATGGGCAATACCAAGCGGACAAGAAGCGAGTGAAGTTGGAAAAATGAAGCAACAAGAACCAAGAGGGAAATTGAAGCGAGCCTAAGGGACTATGAGGATTATGGGAGAGGTAAGTCTCATGTTCAAGTAATTGATATATCATCTTCTGACTCGGATCCCGAAGAGGATCCTAAATATTTCCCCTCCGAGCCTGAGGATTACACAGACTTAGAGGCACTAGATAAACTAGGAGACCTAGGCCCGTTTAGACTTCATATCTCGATATATGGCATATCTTTAAGACTAGGAATGTGTGACTCTGGTTTGAGTTGCAATATCATCCCGCTCTCACTATGTCGAGCAGTATACATCATGGTCGTCATGGACCAGAGGCGTGCCATGAGATTCGTTGATCGTAAAGTTGACATGGCAACTGGTATGCTAGTGGACTCCACCATCAAAATAGGAGATTTCAGTTTTCCATAGATTTGTTGGTTTTAGACATCGACGATGATCTGAGTTCAAACGTTTTATTAGGACGTCCATTCTTGTCCACTAGCAGAGCCATTATGGATCATGACAGTGGCGAAATAACACTTAAGATAAATAATGATTCTAGAACCTTTAAGATCCTAGAGCCAATAGAAAACAGACCAAAGAGATGCTGTATGAGTTCGAGTTTGGGGGAGGTTAAGATTAGGGGTGTAATCGAGCCATGTTGAGTCGATACTCTCTAGGGTTCGACTCGACTCGAGCTTGATCGAGCCTTAAAAATGCAAGATCGAACTCGACTCGCTAAATACTCAATAGAGCTCGACTCGACTCGTAAGCTTGATTATTTTCCTAGAATTCATTTAATTTTTAATGAAATATGGGAATATCGATCTGAAATCGTCTAATACTCAACTCGAATAATATTTTTTTAATAATAAAAATTAATATTTAATTAATAATTACTTGATCAAGCTCGATTAAACTCGTGAGCTACCGATTAATATATTTTAAAACTCGAGTTCTGCTCGGTTAATTATTCGAGTAGCTCGACTCAAGCTCGTACTCAAAAAAACTGAATCGAGTCGATCTCTCTTACTAGTCGAATACGAGTAGCTCACGAGTAATCCAGCTCATTTACAGCCCTAGTTAAGATCGTTGAAATAAAAGATGTTAGGCACAATTAGACGTGGCCTGTTCCGATCTGGTTCTGGGTCTCTGGCACGACCCTCAGGTTTCGGGCCCAAAATGGATCCGGAACCGCCGGTTCCAATTTCTAACCGGTTCCGCCGGGTCACGGGAACCGGCGGGTTTGGCGGTTCCCCGGGCCAGTTCCCGGTCTCGGCGGTTCCCGGGTCCAGACGGTTCAGATCACGGTTCTTATTACGGTTCTGATCACGGTTCCAAAAAAATCAATAATTTTTTTACAAAATTTTTTACGTTAAAATTAATAATAAATTTTATTTGGTTATTAAACTATATATAATATTCAGTTTCATAACTATATTTTAATAAAAACACACGGCTTGTATAATATTTAATTTCATATATATATATATATATATATATATATATATATATATATATATAATATTTAATTTCATAACTTATATTCTAAATTGTTAGATATTTTTTCATAAAGTAAATATTTTATAATCGTTTGCACTCGAGTTGCCGTACGAATTAATATTATCGCAACGAAGCGGTGGGTCGAGAGGGCAGTGCCAACTCGTGGGGGTTCGGGGGCAACGCCCCCGAAACCTAAACGGATACATGCGTACATTCATGAAGGGTTTTATGCATTTTCAGTTTGGATTCATGTATTTTGAAAGTAAATTAAATAATAATGCGTACTTTTCTAATTATTTATTTTTTATGATTAATTTGTAATTAAATTAAACTTACATTTTATTTTCGAAAAAAATATATCGAAAAGCAGACACAATGATTGACATTGCAAAATAATATATTTCGAATGCAATAAAATAAACGAATTTACTTAGAACAACCTCAAATCACTATCCAAAATATATTATAATGGTAGATAATACAATAATATGAGAGTTAGAATAGAACTGTGAGTAAAAAGTGATGAAATTGATATGTATTCACAGTGTGATGAGTGTGATATTTTCAAATAAAAAACAAATTATTCAAAAAATTTGGAAAAATATACGTTGGACTGTTGGAGTGGTTGGACAAATTATTCAAGTTGGTCCACTTGGCGGGGGAAGAAAAAACCGCCGGTTCGGGTCCTCCAGGCCGGTTTGACCACCGGTTTTTCGTCCGGTTCCTAGCATGTCCGGGTCCGGTGGAACCGGAACCGCCGGTTCCTGGACCCGGGGACCCGCCTGTCCCTATACCCGTGGACCCAATAGACTCGTGGAATCGCCGGTTCGGAACCGGGAATCGCCGGGTCCGACCTGGAAATGGAACCGGAACCGGCCACCTCTAGCCCTATGTTGATCAAGCTTTTATTTTATTTTCTGAGATTCCCTGTTATGATAAAGAAGAAAAAAGAAAATGAGCCTTCATTGGTCTTTCAATCAAACCGTTATATATACATAAAATATGTTGATGTTTATTTTAGAATACAATTGTGTCTCAGATGTAGCCAACAATTGATTACTCACCACAAGAAGTCACATGGCAGTTGCATATGATGACACATGTTGATATGGTGGCCTTTTTCTAGCTTATCAACGTGGCATGAGAAAAGATGAGCTAAGTGGTGTATTTGGTGGAAACATGACATAACTCCTATCATTCTTTATCATTGTTATTTATCCTAAGGTGATATTCTCACCCATAAGACCCATCTGCCCCGATCTGATAAAATGGTGAGTTGGTTAATTATGGTGACTCAGCGGCCCCTTATGTGGGAGTCTCAAGACCCAATGCCTACAAGGATTCATCCTGAATTTAGAGCTAAATCTCTCACTCCACACGCGCTACTCTTGTTTCAATGACATCACGGTTGGCGACAAAAATTCATTAGCCATTTCGCAAAATGGTTCAGTTTCTATTCCTATCTCTGAGTCAAAATCCTTTACTTTAAATAATGGTATGTGTTCCTCAAATGCTGTGTAATTTATTATCAAGCTCTCAGCTTTTGTCATGATCATAATATTTCGGTTGAATTCTTACCCTCCAAATTGTTGTGAAGGATCTTCTTACCCACCAACCCCTGATTCATGGACATGTTAAAGATGCAATCTATCGGTGGCCATCTAAACCCCTTCTTGCATTTGCTATCACCAAAACAAACTCTCACACATGGCATCATCGGTTTGGTCACCCGGCCAACAAACGTTTTCATGAAATTATTTTGAATAAAAAACTCAATGTGTCTACATCGTCCTTTACTCATTGTTCTGCATGTTTAGTGAATAAAAGCCATAAACTTGTGTATGGCAATTCTTCATTACAGTCATAAAATTGTGGAAAATTATTTTGCCTTATCCATAAAATTCTTCACACTAATAAGGGAATCGAATACACTGTGTTAGCTCATTACCTTGCAGACCCGATGGCATTTCCCATTATACCACACCAACTATCACCCCCGAACACAACGGTTTCTCTTAATGTCATCACCTCTACATTGTTGAAACGTGTCTCTCCATACTGACTCATGCATCCATTCCACTCATTTATTGGCCTTACTCCCTAGCCAATGCCGTATACTTAATCAATCGTAAGCATACTCCAACAATATCCATGCAATCTCCCTACTCCAGAATCTTGGAGAATCACCATGCTACAACAAACAACGTGCCTTTGGATGTTTATGTTATCTTTGGTTACACCCATACATTGTACACAAATTCCAATCCCTCTTAGCTGTCCGTGTCTTTCTCAGTTACTCACTCACACAATATGCCTACTACTTCAATGACATCCAGACGTCTCGACTGTATGTATCCCCCCATGTCAGTATTATCGAATACGTTTTACCGTTCTGCACTTTACCCTCTTACCCCGGTCTTGAGTCATCCACCTTTGATTCTAGTGATGGAAACCAAGCTGGTTCAGTCATTTCTCATTCCCCACCCTCCCCTCCTACATCAACTTCATCACATGCATCCCTTTCTCTAACTACATTCCCTCATTCTTCACCCCCGTCTCAGGCACCTTAACCCTCTCATCGAATACAAACTCAATATTCACAAACCCATTAAAACTGAATCTACACACCCACAACCATTCTCCAAGCTCTAAAACATCCCAAATTGCGCAATGCGATGTAAGAGATGTATGATGCATTAATGTGAAATGATACCTGCAAAGTTGTTCCACCAAATCCCAACTTCGATATTTTCGACACTAATTGAATTTTTTGTCTCAAATACACTCTTGATTGGTCCATCGATTGTTACAAATCCTGGCTCGTTGCTAAATGATTACTATGAAACTTTTAGTCCAGTGGTTAAGCCCACCACCATTCATGTTGTTCTCTTCGTTGCTAACAGATTAATATGCAACTTTAGTCCAATGGTTAAGCCCACCACAATTCATGTTGTTCTCTCATTGGCTCTCACTCAAGGATGGTCACTTCGTGAATTGGACATTAGTAATGCCTTTTTACAGGGATGTTTGTATAATGTTTTCATTTCTCTACCGTAGGTTTTTGTCAATTTAGATCATTCCGACTATGTGTGGAAAATTCAGAAAGATATTTATGGTCTCAAACAATCTCCCAGAGACAGGTATGAAAAACTTAAACAATATCTTTTGTCTACCGGCTTCCGCAACTCACATGCTGATATATCCTATTTATCTACTCAAAAGACTTTGATTTATGTGAGATCAAACATTATCTCTTGTCTCCTCTAGAGCTGGCATTATATACTGATTTATGTGGATGATATTATTGTAATGGTCAATAATCATCATGCATTTTCTCAGTTAATCACTCACATGACCGCTAGTTTTTCTCTTAAGGATCTCGGCACATTATCATATTTTCTAGGGGTGGAGGTCCTCCCCAACTCCGAGGGTGTTCTTCTTTCGTACCGTTGTTATATCATAGAATTACTTTCCAATCTCAATTTCCAGGATGCCAACTATGTTGCCACTCCAATACCCTCAGATGTCTCTTCTCTCATGTCGCGTATCGGTACTCCCATGTCGAACCAAAACAATACCTCATGGTTCTTGGAAGCTAACAATATTTATTATTTACCCACCCGGATAATGCCTTCACTATCAGTAAACTGTCACATTATATGCATCAGCTCACTAACTTTCATTGGTCTTATATATGTAAAGCGAATTCTACTTTATCTGGTTGGCACTGGGTACTATTGTATTTGTAATGGTGACTTAAAATATGTTGTTGAAGTCTGGTATGTAAATTGTGATATGATAAACAGAGTGTTGGGTAGTCTGCTGAAGTCTGGTGTTTAGCTATGTCATCAAGAGGGTGATCAACCTGCTGCTGTTAATTCTCAGCATTAAATAGGGAACACGTCTACATGGTTTTCTATTTTGGTGAAGTTACTTCTGGGGTATTTTAGTCATTTACAAGGTTGAATGTTTAGTCGGTTATGATTTGATTCCCAAGGCTATAAATACCATATGTATTAATTGTAGCTTGTAACTTTCTTGTGATAATAAAATAATCCTCGTTTGTCCGTGGACTAGTCGCCACATTGCCGGAAACCACGTTAAATCTGTGTTCTTCTTGATTCTGTGTTTGTTTACTTGTCACTTCTTGATCGATCCGTCATAACAAACTGGTATCAGAGAGTCCAGGTTTATCAAGAAATATGTTTATCTGTTGAAGCAAGGTAGATTGGCACCAAGGTCATAATTGAGGCTAGGATTTGGGATCTACGCAAGTTTTTCTGGTGAGAAAGATGTCTGCTTTGCGTCAACATTGACAAGTTTACAAGAAGAAACAGTTTTAGTCTGTGACAAATCAAGATGCAACAACAGTTATTATAGGGTCCCTTGTCTAAATCAACAGAAGAAAGTGCCGCTGGGAGTGTCAGCCTAGAAGAGAAAGCACATTCAACAATTATGTTGTGCATGTCAGATGACATTAACACAAAGATTGCTGAATAGGACACATTAGAGAAGCTATGGTCCAAGCTTGAGAGTTTGTAAATAACAAAGTCTCTAACAAACAAGTAGTTATTGAAACAACATCTGTTCAGTTTAAAGATGCATGAGGGCACTTAGCTGAGGGATCATCTAGACCAGCTACACATGATAATGCTTGACCTAAGAAATATTGATGTAAAGATTAAAGATGAGCAGCGTTGATCCTACTTGTGTCATTGCCTGCATCATATGAGAACTTTGTACAGTCCATTATTGTTGGGATGGACTCGGTTTCATTGGAGGATGTGAGATCTTCACTCCATGCTCGAGAGCTACGCCATAAGGCATTTGGTTATGGGACACTCGGTTAGTCTGTTGTATTGGTAGCCAGTGGAGTCAACAGAGGATCAGGATTCAAGAAAAAAGAAATCCAAGAGAAATACCAAGGGCCCCGAGGCAAATGATGCATGTAATTACTGTAAGGAGCATGGGCATTGGAAAAATGAATGCCAAAGAGAAAAAAGTAGCAGGGTACTCAGCAGGATATTGTTGCTTTGGCAGAACAAGACACAAACTCTGAAGAAGATCTGGCCTTAGCAGTTTCAGAGTCAGCAGAGCGCAAGGATGTAAGGATTCTGGACACTGGGACATCTTATCATTTGTGTCCAAATAGGGAATAGTTTTCAACTTATCAACAGGTAGATGGGGGCCATACTGCTTTGGCTAATAAGAAGGTCTGCAAAAATTGTTGGGACTGGATCAATTCAGTTGACGACACATGATGGTAAATTCTACACACCGAAGGAGGTTATACATGTTCCATAGATGACCAAGAATTGGTTATCACTTAGTCTTTTACACAACAAAGGGTTCAAGTTTAGGGGTGAAGGTGGAGTGGTGAATGTCTATAAGGATTCAGTTGTGATTCTGAAGGGTATCAGGCAGGTGACACTTGGCATACTACAAGGGTCTACTGTATCAAGTTCTGCTGATGTAGCATCATCAGAGGTTCACCAGTCACAACTAACCAAGTTGTGGCATATGAGATTGGGTCATATGGGTGCATGACGGATCCAAATTTTGTCTAAGTCTGAACTATTGGGGGGACATAAGGTCAAGGTGTTGGGATTTTATGAACATTGTGTGTTTGGAAGCTTCATAGAAGCAATTTCCCAAAAGCAATTCACATCACAAAAGGGACACTTGATTATGTCCTTTCTGATTGATGGGGACCTTCAAGGGTGGAGTCACTCGGTGGTCATAGATACTTTGTGTCTATTATAGATGTTATTCAAGGATGGTTTGGGTAATAATTATGAAGCACAAGAGTGAAGAGCTCAAGCACTTCAAGCAGTGGAAGGCTTTGGTAGAAAATCAGACGAGGAAGAAGACCAAGAGACTTTGAACTGATAATGGACTGGAATTCTGTTGGCTGAGTTTGATGAATTCGGCAAGAATGAAGGCATTGCTAGGAACCATACTATAAGAAATACTCCACAACAGAATGGTGTTGCAGAAAGGATGAATCAAACTCTTCTGGACAGGGCAAGGTGCATGCATTCTAATTCTTGTCCGGCAAGAAGATTTTGGGCAGATGATGTTAGTACAACATGTTACTTAATAAATAGGGGGGCTCACACTAGGATCAAACTCAAAACACCACATGAGGTTTGGTCATGAAAGTTAGCAGACTACTCTGGTCTAAAGGTATTTGGAAGCACATTCTACTATCATGTCAGTGAAGGTAAACTGGAACCTAGGGCCAAGAAGGGAGTATTTGTTGGATATACAGATGGAGTTAAGGGGTATAGAATCTGTTCATCAGCTGAAAATATGGTTATACTTAGCAGGAGTGTAGTCTTTGATGAAATCTCTATGCTTAACTCATCTGTGAGGGCCACGTCTAAATCTGAAATTGGATCTGAAACTGAGAATGTTGACAAACATGTGGTGCTTCAAACAGAATCTACTGAACTTCAATATTGAACAGAGGATGGTCAACAATCAGAAGATCCAAATCTGGATCCAAACCAGTCTGCTGCACAAAGGTCAACATACACTCAAACAGCTGATGTTGGTCAACATAATATACATCTCAACAGGGCTAGAAGCACCAACATTAGACCCCGAAGAATAAATGAGTTAAGAGAGGATATGGTTAGATATGCAAATAGGTAGATGAAGAAGTGAATGGTTTTGAGCCAAACACTTATAAGGAAGCTGTGACATGTTCTGAGCCATCTTAATTGCTTGCTGTCATAGGAGAAGAAATGGAGTCACTTCTGACAAATGAGACTTGGGATCTAGTCAAACAACCATGGGATAGAAGGGTGGTCAGCTGCAAATGGATATTGAATAAAAAGGAAGGAATATCATCTGTTGAGGGCATCATATATAAGGCATGTTTGGTTGCTAGAGGGTTCAGTCAGATAGAAGGGGTAGACTATGAAGAGATATTCTCATCAGTGGTCAGACATACTTCTATTAGGGTGCTGTTAGCAATAGTGGCACATCAGAATCTTGAACTTGAGAAATTGGATGTGAAGACAACCTTTCTACATGAGGATGTAGATAATGAGATATATATGACTCAACTAGAGGGTTTCCAAGTTCCTGGCAAGGAAGGGATTGTTTGCAAGTTGAAGAAGTCCTTGTATGGACTTAAGCATCCCCGAAGATAGTGGTATAAGAAGTTTGACAATAATATGATTCAGCAAGGTTATAGCAGGAGTCCATATGATTGTTGTGTTTATCACAACAAGTTGAAAGATGGTTCAATCATCTATCTGGTTCTGTATGTGAATGATATGTTGATAACTGCTGTGATCAATTCTGATATTCAAGATATGAAGAATCTACTCAAGGCTGAATTTGAGAGGAGTGATTTGGAAAATGCAAAGATTCTTTTGGAATGGAGATCTATAGAGATAGCAGGCATGGGAAGTTGTTTCTGTCTCTGTAGGTGTATATTGAGAATATCTTGTTCCCAATTCAATACTAAACAAGTCCGAACTAATTGAATACTTGTATCCGAAATTCCTCTATTTTGGTTGACTTTTCCAGAAAGGATATAATTGACAACTCGAAGTTGCACATTATCACTTTCTTGCAAGATATCAGTAGGGAAAATTGCTGCTAAATTGGGGTCATCCGTTATGTCATATGTAACAACAGGTCGAATTAAAACAAAATACTTTTTTTGCTGGGTGTAATCCGTTGGACATAGATCCAATTTGTCAATTTTTTGGATTCCTTGGAATTTCCCTTTCCCCTTCCTGGTGGGATCAACATCCAAACCTATAGATACTCCTATGGCACCAAATCCACATTTGTCTGTTGTGTTTACTCCACAGTCAAGTGAAGAGGAAGAATATATGTCAAGAGTTCCATAAGCTAGTGCAGTGGGCAGTTTTATGTATGCCACGGTCCGTACTAGGCCTGATTTGGTTCAAGTAGTCAGTGAGTTTATGACCCAACCTGTAAAAAAACACTGGAAAGCAGTAAAAATAATATTCAGGTACTTTTGGGGTACACCAGATATTGGACTCATTTATGGAGGTGGTACTCAATGTTTTGTCAAAGGGTATTGTGATTCTGATTATGCTACTAATGTGGACAGCATGAGGTCTATGACTGGGTATGTTTAAACATTGGATGGTTCTGTGGTAAGTTGGAAGGCAACTTTACAGTGTATACTGACATTATCTACTACTGATGCAGAATACATTGCACTGACAGAAGCAGTAAATGAGGCAATCTGGTTAAAGGGGCTAGTCACTGATCTTAGTCTTCATCAAGATCAAGGCAGTGTGTATTGGGACAGTCTCAGTGCAATATGTTTGGCTATGGATCAGGTTCATCATGAGAGAACCAAGCACATTGATGTTAGGTACCATTTTCTGAGAAATGATAGGAGGGTCAAAGTGGAGAAGATCAACGCTATTGTTAATCCTGCTGATATGTTCACTAAACCAGTTCCAAAGGGCAAGTTCCTGTTGTGTTTGGACTTGCTAAACATCCAAATCTATTAATTTGTATCTGGGAAAACTCAACTAAAGGTGGGGCTCCACTGAAGTATTCAAATCGAAAGACAAAGAGGAAATCTGGTACTTGGTTTTGCATCTGGTCAGCTTGCATGAAGTTGAAGTCATGGTGGAGATTTGTAAACTATGCTGCTTAAGTATGGTGTTCAGCTATGTCATCAGCTGGGTGATCAACCTGCTGATGTTAATTCTCAACATTTATTAGAGAACACGCCTGCATGGTTTTCAGTATTCATGAAGTGACTTCTGGGGTATTTCAGTCATTTACTGGGTTGATTGTTTAGTCGGTTAGTGTTTGATTCCTAAGGCTACAAATACCATATGTATTAATTGTAACTTGTAACTTTCTTGTGATGACAAAATAATCCTCGTTTGTCCATAGACTAGTCGGCACATTGCTGAAAAACCACGTTAAATCTGTGTTCTTCTTGTTTCTGTGTCTGTTTACTTGTTAATTGTTTATCTTTACTCAAAATCACCATCATTTCTTGATCGATCCATCATAACAATATTCAATAATACCGCCATATACCTATCTGTCTTCATTCCTTCTCGGATGCAGACTGGGGAGATGAAAAAGATAATTTTTATTCCACTAATGCTTACATTGTCTATCTTGGCCGCAATACACTCTTGTGGAATTTTAAGAAGAAAAATACTATCGGCCTCTCTTCCCACAAAAGCTGAATATCGCTCTATCGCCGCAGCCGCCACAAAACATCAGTGGGTCTTCCTTCTCCTTTAGGACCTTGGTATTCCTATTTCCTCCTCGCCCGTCATGTATTGTGATAACCTTGACATGACACAGTTCTTTGCCAATCCAGTCTTTTCAGTCGAGGATTTTAATGCTCGTTAGATGGAGAGGTCAATAAGGAAGACTTTGAGACAAAAAATAAATAACATACCCAATACAGGGAACAAGAGGATACCATACCATATCTGCTTTTGTGCCTTGACAATCTCACTCAAATTATGGAGACCTACCCACCCCAATCTAAGATAATCTACAAGATGGTCGTAAAACCAAGTTATCTATACCAATAAGCTGATGGTTTCATTCCAATGCTTTGTTTAGTTACGAAGACACGAACCTTTTTGCTTTGCAAGAGAAAAAGTAGTTCTTTTAATGTTCAAGGGAAATAGTGATGTGATATATGATGAGTTTTACGATGGGGATCCCGATCCATTGGCAACCATGAAGAAGATTGATCCATTGATCATTAGAGATGGACCATTGACAAGGCTCCAAGGAAGAATATGAGAGAAGCCTTGAATACATTGTTGAAAGAGATCCATGAAGAGTTTGGACAGCCCAAAAAGAGTGATGAAGTTCCAATATTGTTTATGCACTATGCTTTTGGGCTTGAAGACAACACCTAATGCTTGTGGCGCCATTGTTAGTTTTGTTTGGACTTCTTTAATTATTTTATGTGGACTTTATTTAATAATTATCTTGTGGGCTTAGATGACACAAGAAAGGCTAGAAAAGCCCATTGAAAGTGGCGCCCCCTTCTAGGTCTTAGTTACTTAGGCTTTATTTTACTAGTTAATTTTCTCCCACATTGCTTAGGAGGAAAACTAGTCTTTTACTTGTAGCCTATATAAGGCACATACTATCTCATTTCATGAACAAGTTAATTTTGAGTGAAACATTATTTTCGATTAAGCATTGTCTTAATTGTGCACCTTGTGTGTGAGATTCTCTTGGATTGGAGGATCACCCCCCTTTGAGAACTTATCAACGTACGTGAGCATTACGTTGTGGCGTTCCAACCGTAGTCTTGGTCTAAGGCGCGGATCATAGCTCGTATTGACTACCTTCAATTTCTTCCTGGGCAAAACAAAGGATTTGATTCGTAAGAATCACATCAAATAGGGAGGGAGGCAAAGATTAATTCCTTGATGATGAACAAGATGCACTGCAACAGCAATAGAAAGTCACATTAAAATGCCCTAGATGCATAAGGGAAGTGCACCTTTGTGAGTATATAGTTGGGATGCATAGAGGAGTCAACAACTTTTCCATAATATAGTATTAATATAGTGGATGCCCTCTCACGAGCAACTTCGTACCTCTCATCTTCTAACGAGTGGCTATCGCACCTCTTTAGAGCATCCTCTTGCTTATTGTTAGGAATATTTTTATGTTTTGATGATGGCCATACTAGCTGTTATAGAAAGCCTGAAGTAAGTTAGACTTCTCTATATAAGTCTTTACTTAGAGTCTGACATGTTGTATAAGTTGAGTCAGAAAAGTATTGTACTAGTTGGTAGGATGGCGAAGTAAAACAGATATCCGGCAGAGTGAAGCCAGCCAGGTACCAGCAGAGAAGCATGAAGACCTTATGGTCTGACTTATAACCAAGGAAGTCTGTGATGACCTTGGATAAGTCTAAGTTATAATTCAAATGATGAAATACATTGTCAAATATGGTGTACACTGATCTCACCCAAATCAAGGATCAGTGAAGTACAAGAAGTACCTGAAAGATCAAAGAAAAATAACAATGCAGTAAACCGGCAGAGTAAACTGACTATCAGCTGAGTAAAGACAAATGAGTGAAGGAAGAACCAAACAGCCAAGCCAGAAGGATCACTTAACCGTTCAAGGAACGGCCAAGTAAACTTTACTTGTTCAGATTTCAAATGATGAAAATCAAGCATTAAATGCATAATCAATTCATCATCAATCAAGGACGGATTTTCTGATAGACGTTTGAAGAATATACGATCATTGAAATCAAAGAGAATACATTTAAGGGGGAATCAAGAATTAAATCAAATATCATTCTCCATATTAAATAGCCAATAGATGGAAATTCAAATCAAGGATTATCAAGGCTATAAATAGAAGGCATTGACAGAAAAGAAAAAAAGACGATTGAATCTGATAACAAACAAGCTTAAAAGCTTTCAATTTGAAAAACTTCTATCTGCACTTCAAGGAAATATCTAGAGATCAAATCAGCAAACAGAACTCAAATTTCACATCAAGCACTAAGATTGATAACAATTATGTGAATCCAATTCACATCAACTGAAGCAATTGAATCAGAGTAATTTGAGAAGGAGTTGCAACCTTTGTGATAGCTGCTGAAAGATTTGTTCTCAAGGAGCAGTGCTAGAGACTGAGTCACTGAATCTTTTGAAGCCAATGAGTGATAGTCTTGCAGATTGTGAAGCTTGTGTAGCCAAGGACAATCGTGCTATTGTATCTATGAAAAGAATAGTGAATTTCTCCAATAATCACAGGAGAATAGTGGATTAAGGGATTACACCACCCTGAACCACTATAAACCTTTGTGTCTATTTACTTTCAGCAATTTACTTTACATCACTTTATTTCATTGCTTACTCTATATTTGAGATTGCATAATCTACTTTGAACCAACATTTAAAGTATGGACTTATCCGCTGTCCAAAAGCTTTTAAATATAAGAAATGTTTTTGAAACTCCACTATAGTCATTCACCTCCCCCCCTCTGACTCTAGTAATAAGGAGATCACATATTTTCAAAGTAGTTTTCAAATATTTCTCTTATTTGTGCTTATGGATTCCTCAAATTTTATGTCAAAGGTACTTGTATTCAATGTTAATAATTTTGATGAATACAAAATAAGGAGGTTGTCTCATCTTGCAGCAACTCATGAAGAAACGCTGGATGTAATTAATGATGGCCCAATCAAGATCACAACTATGATAGCCACATGAGCAGATCATGGAAATGAGATAGACAAACTCAAGAAGGATTGGACCAAGGATGACAGAAGAAGAGCAAACCTAGATTTTGTTGCAAAAGATATGTTTTTGAAGACTCTGGACAGCAACATGTTCATGAGGATCAAAGAATATTGCAAAACAACAAAAGACATGTGGGACAAATTGGCACTTATCAATGAAAGATTAGAAGCAGTCAAGGAAAATAAATTATTTGTTGCAAAAAAGAAATTTGAGAACTTTAAAATGAAGACTGGTGAATCTATTGATCAAATGGATAACAGATTTTCAAGCATCATTAGTGAACTGCAACAACTTGGACATACATACCCTCGGAAGGATGTTTTTCTGAAGATATTGAGAGGTCTACCTGAAATATGGAAGATTATCACATTAGTGCTTAGAGGAACAACAAACCTGGCAAACACTGACACTTTGACTCTGATGTCTCAACTAAAGGCTCATGAATTTGAGTTGAACGGTAAAGATAGTGCACCAGCAGAGGCACACAAGGCCAGGTCACTAGTTGCACCCTAGTAAAGCAAAACAGCTGACTCAAGCAGCAAAGAGACACAGGAACTGAAAGAAGAAGTAGCTTTACTGATCAAACGTTTCAACAGGTTTAGCAAGAAGAAGCAATTTAAAGGAGGTTCATCATCAAACAAGAAGTCAAGCTCAAGAAAAGATATGACGAAAAATGATGATGAATTCAGATGCTTCAACTGCAAACATAAAGGTCATTTCAAGGCTGATTGCCTTGAAGAAAAAGACAAATATGAGGATAAGAAGAAGTACAAGACAACTGAAAAGAGAAAGAGCAAGAAGGCACTCAAAGCTGAAACTAGCGGTGAAAAGAATGAAGAATCATCTGAAAATGATTCTGATGATGATGAAGCTGACAGCTCAGACAATGAAAAGGCTTACATATGCCTTATGGCTAAAGAATCAAATGAAACTGAGGTAACATCTAGCTCATACTCATCATCTAGTGCATCCACATCTGACACTGCACAACCTTCTATTCTCCCCTTTGATTCTGAAAATCTAATTCAAAATCTCATGAGTAAATTTGAAGAAATTCAAGTAAATTATGAAATTCTGGAACAAGAATGTGAGAATCTGAGAAAGGAAAATAAAAGATTAAGGAAAGAACTGGATGAAATAAAAGCTGAACAAACTAGTAAGGAAATTTACTCAGTTGCTCAACAAGCAACAGATGATCACACATCTGATGTAGAAAGACCAGCTAAGAAAATATCCATACCAGTTAAAAACACCACTACACCACAAACTGCACCAGCTTACAAACCCCCAAAAAGGTTTGGATCCAGACCTGGTCTTGGCTACAACAGTCAGGATGAAAATAGAAACAATGGACAACACAATTCTGAATCAAGGACCAAGCCTGGACCAAAATTCAGAAAAGGACAGACCATAGTTTCAATCACTCATCCTGCACTGGTAAAGTCAAAACCTATTGTAGTGAAACAGCAGAATAAATCATCAATCCAGCCAAGTAAAGGCAAAGATTTTCAGAAATGTAAGGGAAGACTTTACCCCTCTGAGGATGATTGGAATGTTGCACCCCGAAAATACAAGATGAAACCATTTCATGATATGCATCATGTGTTTAGGGAAAACCAACCAAGGCACATTCCTGGACACAAGAAGCAACATGAAAACAAGTTTCCTCCTGCATATTGGAGAGTGAAAAATGATGCAAATTCACCAAAAAATAGAGAAAAGTATCAGAATAACTTTAGTAGAAATATTAGAAGTTATTTTGCCATGCCTTATACATATGAAGTCGATGATTTCAATTATCCAAAAAGAAGATCATTTGGATATACACTTGGAGTAGGAGGCATGACTGCTAATAGGCATGGACCTAAATAGTGTTGGGTACCTAAACATACTTAACTTGTTTTGTAGGATGTCTGGTACAAAGACAGTGGATGTTCCAGCCACATGACAGTGACAGGGAACAATAGATAACCAGACTGATTTTAAAGCCTTCGATGGACTCAAAGTAACATTTGAAGACAAAGAAAACCCAGGCAAAATTAAGGGGGCAGGCATAATGCTCAAAAGCAGTTTGAAGATTCAAAATGTAGCTTATGTTAAAGGACTGAACTTCCATCTGCTAAGTATCAGTCAATTCTGTGACAAAGGCTATAGTGTGCACTTCAACAAGGAAGGATACAAGGTGATTCACAGCCAAACCAACACAGTTTTACTTGCAGGAAGAAGAGAGGACAACATGCATGTGGTAGATTGGAAGACAGCAAAAGCAGAAACGTGTTTGCTTGTCAAAGGTAAACAATCAACCAGCTGGATTTAGCATAGAAGATTGAATCAGCTCAACTTCAAAACCATCAACACATTGTCAAAGAACAAGTTAGTTGAAAGCCTACCAGAGATCACATTCAAGAAGGAAAGTCTCTGTGATGCATGTCAAAAAGGAAAGCAAATCAAAAGCTCTTTCAAGTCAAAGCCCTATCAATCAACAACAAGAATTTTACATCTGTTGCATATGGGTCTTTTTGGACCAGTCACACCAGTCAGTGTAAGTGGAAAGAAATACACTCTAGTAGTGGTGGATGACTTTTCCAAATTCACCTGGACCATATACATGAACAAGAAAAGAGAGACACTCAAAAAGCTGCCAGATTTGTTAAGAAGAAATTCAAAATGAAAAAGAACTGAAGATCATCAAGATCAGATTAGCTAGAGGCACAGAGTTTCTAAATTAAATTATCAGAACCTACAGTGAAGAAAATGGAGTACTGCATCAACTATCAGCAGCAGGGACTCCACAACAAAATGGTGTAGCAGAATGAAGAAACAGGACACTCAAAGAAGCAGTCAGAACAATGTTTACAGAAGCATGTTTACCAAAGAGATTTTGGACTGAAGCAGCAAATGCAGCATGCCATACTCAAAACAGATCAATCATCAACAAACATCATGGAAAAACTCCATATGAAATATGGAATGGAAGAAAACCTAACATCTCATATTTGCATATGTTTGGATCTAAATGTTTTGTTTTGAACAGGAATCAGCAAAATACTTTTGATGAAAAGGCTGATGAAGCAATCTTTATGGGATATTCAGACACTAGCGAAGCTTTCAGAGTACTCAACAAAAGAACTTTGATGATTGAAGAATCAATTCATGTAGTCTTTGTTGAGCCAAACACAAATGGTGAAAGCTTTCAATAACTTGAAGAAGAAGCAGGTCAAAGACAAGTTTATATGAATACAACAGTACCAGTTACCATTCTGAATCACAATTTTGGAATTCAAGATGAGCCACCAGTCAACACAACGCAAAAGGCACCAACACAAGAACATGAAGCTCATGCACAAACTGAAGTTATGGAAAGACCAAGTCGAGAGCAACTTCAACTTGACCTCAACTGGCTAAGAGACCATCCTGAAGATCAAGTCATTGGAGACATTCACACAGGAGTCAGAACCAGAAGACAACTGAAGAATATGCTAACATGTTTTCTATCACAAGTGGAACCCAAAACAATAGATGATGCAATCCAAAATGTAGATTGGATTACAGCTATGCAAAAAGAAGTAAATGAATTTGAAAGAAATGAGGTCTGGGAACTTGTTGACAGACCAGACATGGCCAACATCATTGGAACAAAATGGGTATTCAGAAACAAGATGGATGAACAAGGGATAGTTGTCATAAACAAAGCAAGGCTAGTTGCAAAAGGCTACTCTCAAGCAGAAGGAATAGATTATGATGAAACCTTTGCCTCAGTAGCAAGATTGGAAGCAATCAGAATCTTTCTAGCCTTTGTAGCCCACAAAGACTTCAAAGTTTAACAAATGGACGTCAAGAGTGCATTTCTGAATGGACTTTTGGAAGAAGAAGTCTATGTGGAACAACCTCCTGGTTTTCAACTCAAAGGGAAAGAAGATAAAGTATACAAGCTCAAAAAGGCACTTTATGGACTCAAACAGGCACCCAGAACCTGGTATGAGACACTATCACAGTTTTTTTTATCAACAATGGATTCAACAAAGGAACTATTGATAAGTCTCTCTTCAAGTTAGAGGAAGGAACAAGCACCTTGTTAGTCCAAATCTATGTTGATGACATTATCTTTGGATCAGAAGATGAAAAGCTATGTGAGAAATTTGCAAACTTAATGAAAAGCAAATTTCATAGGAGCATGATGGGAGAATTAAATTACATTCTTGGTCTACAAGTAAAGCGAATGAAAGATGACATCTTTATCAATCAATCCAAATACACAAAAGACTTGATACACAAGTATGGTATGGACACAAATGGCACATCAGATACACCAATGTGTGCAAGAGTTATTCTTGGAAAAGATGAAAGTGGATAGGATGTTGATCAGAAGCATTATAGAGGAATCATTGGATCCCTACTTTATCTAACTCTAAGCAGACCTGATATAGCTTTTGAAGTAGGAGTATGTGCAAGATTTCAAGCTCAACCAAAAGAATCTCACCGTCTAGCAGCCAAAAAAATAATCAAATACCTGAGAACACCATCAATGTTGGAATTTGGTATCCAAAATATGGAGGTTTCAAGTTGATATCATATTCAGACTCTGACTATGCTGGATGCAAGATAGATAGAAAAAGCACCTCTGGAACCTATCAAATGCTAGGCAGCAGACTAGTATCATGGTTTAGCAAAAAGCAAAACTCTATATCCATATCAGCAGCTGAAGCATAATATATAGTAGCAGGCATTTGTTGTGCACAAGTACTATGAATCAGACAACAGCTAAGGGATTATAGAATGGAAGAGAAGAAAATTCCAATAATGTGTGATAACACAAGTGCAATATCTATCACAGAAAATCTTGTATTGCATTCAAGAACAAAGCATATTGATGTAAGACATCCTTTTATCAGAGATCATGTTGAAAATTGAGATGTCATTCTAAGATACATACCAACTGAAGATCAATTGGCTGACATTTTCACAAAACCACTCAGTCATGAAAGATTCAGTAAGTTGAGAATTGAGTTGGGAATGATAGAAGTTGACTAAGTACAAAGGAGCAGCTAACTGGAGTAATCAACTAAGTAACTTCACCAGCTGACTAAACATTCTCCATTACGGGTGAACTCGTTTGGCAGGTAATGGACTGGTACTCAGCGAAGTCAACTACATTGATTGTTAGGAACAGTTGTATACAGCAGCTCAGTGAAGAAGTCACTACACCGCCATAGTGACCATCCAAGTCACTCCACCGAAATAAATATTGGAGTCAACAGCAAACTAAAAGTGTGAACTAAATCAGCCTTATACTCGTGGAAAATCAAAGGAGTTATGGAGGATTATAATGTGCAAGATTACCCACGTAGAGATTAAATTGTAATCGTGGAGGTAACTACATTATTTTTTGAATTAAAAACACCTCGATTCACGGAATTTATCATTACTTACCTCAACCCACTCCCCCACTACACTCAAATACCGTGATATATATAGATAAAATCACACCATTATGTCACAAAATCCTGCTATATTCAACCACGTTCACTACGCAAAATCATCCTGAACATTACCTGCCTTTTTGTGAACACGATACACAAGCCCAACGATTAGTTGCTGGCTGTACAATCTGGGGTTAATGACCTTCCTAAACCCCCCAATTACTGGCATTTGCTATGAAACCCTATTTGCATTTTGGAAGAATGCAAAGTTCATTCCCAGCATGAAGAAAAGTGACCCAGATCGTATTGTAAGCACAATTTTCACGAAAGAAATAGTCATAACCCCTGGACTCCTTAATAGATTCTTAAATCTACCTAATACTGGTCATGTCGATGTGAAGAAGATGAAGATCATCATCAATGCTTTCTGGACCGAGATTGGAAAGAACCCTAGAAGGAACAACGTGAAGTACAACTTACCCAGATTAGCACTCAAAAGATCATTTGCTGAGTTCGCCCCAGTAATCACAAGAAATCTTGAAGGAAGGAAGGGCTCTATGGAAAACTTGACAGAGTTCAGAGTCAAGTTAATGGCCATTATCTATCAAGGTATCTCTTTCAACTGGTCATAATTTATCTTCAATAAATTAAAGGCTCAAATTCAAAAAGAAATGGATCTGGCAATGACGGCACCAAGCAAGGTTTGCAGAAGAAAGGTGATTTCTGGGAACGGAAATCATATGGGATACCACTTCAACATCTATTCGATCAAATCAAAGTGACACCCATTAATCTGCATCCTCCACATAATACCAAGGTGATGTTCACCTATGTAAAGGAATCGTAGAAACCCAAACCCACTGCCGAACGTAAATGAAAAGAGCCTGAAAGCAGCAGATCAGGAGTGGGGAGAAGAGCCAGATGTCAAAAGGCACAAGATGGCACCCATGTGTCCAATACCAGCAACAAGGATAACCTCGTAGTGGTTAGTGATGATACAGCCACTGAGGAAGAGAAACAAGAAGAAGTCACATATCTAGAAGAAGGTGAAGAAGGATACCAACTCACATTATCTGACGAGGCAGAAGAAGAAGATGAAACTGACAATGAGGAGGACAAAACCTTAGAAGAAGAACAGGAAGGAGATAATCTTGAAGATGATCAAGAAAAGATAGGTCTTTATGATGATGACATGACCCTACAATAGGTGCTTCTAAAGAGCCTCGGCAAAGTGGACAAACAGCCGAGTGAGCCAGCTGATCAAACTCACTCTGCTGAACTTGCCAATACCCCCAACATTGATCTAGGGGGAACACCAGCATAAGGATGTGTGGCTCCAGCACATGCAGAAGCAGAACAAATCTCACAAGGACAAGGGACTACAAGTGAACTTCACCAATCTCTCTCTGATAATGAGATTGCTGAAGAAGAAAAAGAACAGAAACAGGAAGAGAAAAAGGAAGAAGAGCAGGGTGATGCATTTGCCTAGATAGAAGATGAAGAAGATGAGGCTGATGCATCAGCACCAGCAGAAGATGATTCAGGTAGAATGTTCAATCTGGATAACCAACACCTCATTGTGGACATGGAAAGGCAGTACCACAGCAGGAAAAATCTGAAAACTGCCTTAAGGAGTAATGCAACCTCCTTAAATCATAAAATTGAGGCCCTCATCAGTCACATTAAGTTTCAAGATGAGGTGATGGAGAGACAGGGCAACTTACTTTGCAACCTACAACATCTCATCCCCTACTATTGTTCAAACCAATCTTGACTTTCTCTCTGACAAAGTAGAAGGAAGTCTCAAACCAATGGTGGATACCTTGAATGCTCATACTCAGAAAATTCACCATCTGGATGAGATTATAGACTATTCTGGACAGCAACTAAACACTCTACTGAATTTCACTGGTGTAACAAACAAAACTCTGGAGGAAAGGTTTGGTCCTCTGCCAGACTCTGAGGCAGCCAACAAGGTTCGTGGAGAAAGGTCTGGTGATGCCAAAAAGAAGGAAGGAAGTAGCAAGCCTGGAAGCTCCAGTGGAAAGCAGGAAAGCCCAACAGACAAGGGCAAGGGCATCAAAGGCAAGGGCATCAAGTTTGAATAAAAGAAGAAGTAGCCCTCTAATAAATTCTATTAAATTAATTCTATGCCTTTGATTTGTTTTGAAAAAGATGCAATATCTAATTGCCCTTAAATGGATGAATAATTTTTTTGAGTTTTATTCTATGGACTGTTATGAAAAATTGTGTATACTTATGTTCAGGCTTATGAGGATTTTGGCATTATCAAAAAGGGGGAAATTGTTAGGAACATTTTTATGTTTTGATGATGGTTATACTAGCTGTTTTAGCAAGCCTGAATTAAGTTAGAATTCTCTGTATAAGTCTTTACTTAGAGTCTGACGTGTTATAAGTTGAGTCAGACAAGTATTGTACTAGTTGGAAGGATGGCGAAGTAAAACAGATATCCGGAAGAGTGAAGCCAGCCAGGTACCAGCAGAGAAGAATGAAGACATTATGGTCTGACTTATAACCAGGGAAGTCTATGATTTCCTTGGATAAGTCTAAGTTATAATTCAAATGATGAAATACATTGTCAAATATGGTGTACACTGATCTCACCCAAATCAAGGATCAGTGAAGTACAAGAAGTACCTGATGTTGGAAAGGTGTCCTAAACCCAATCGGGTTGGACAGGATCCGACCGGGTCGGGTCATTTACAGTCTATTTAGTTCATGTAATAACTTTATTATGATTAATAAAAGCACTTATGTTATTATATATTGTTTGTCTTCATATTATTTGTTGTATAGATATATATATATATATATATAGTAACGTCCCTAGTATCAATCTGTGATAGAGAAACCATGATAGTGATTATGGTTGATGAGATCTCTAATCACTATAACAAGGTTGGTACTTAAATGTCTCTAGTCTTACATATTATCAAATGGGACATTGATAGTATAATCAGACTAGCACTTATTGGATGTCTTCTATCTTTTAGAAGATAGGGATAAATCTCGTCTATCGAAGTGTAGAGACACTTGGACTGTACGTGGACGTGTATTAGAGAATGCGTACGTTAGACTGACCCACTTACATTAAGTGTCACACTATGTGGAGGTTGTGTAATTATCCTTTTGACCGGAGTCTTCATGGCATCACGGTGTGGATTTTCATGCTTTGACACTATTGAGATTTCTCCTAACCACGGGGCGATCATGCGGTGGTGATTGGGTATGATATTGAAGCATGCGGAGTATACATGATTGGTCGTCCGGGAATCGCGTATCCTATGATTGGGATTGAATATCCGAAATGGCCTTTTATAAGGAATGTCTAGCTCTCGAGAATCTTTGCAAAGTGGGAGTAAATGTGTTATTCTGAGAGAGCATGATATACAGATTATAAGATACGATCGCCAATGTATTGACACTCGAGATACGATCGTATGGATATTATTACAGCGATATGATTGTAAGTTACACGGTAACTGCTTCACATGAAAGGTAGTAGTCATTGCTTTTGACTCTTCCGATAATTGGGGGTCACGGTGTGTTGCTAGACGCTATCCCGTGATCGTTAGGTATGAAGGGCATTTTAGTAAATTGCACTTTTTGTCTACGACCAACATATTCGGAAGCCTATCGGGTCACACACATATGAACATCGAGTCGGATTAAAATGCGGTTATAATTGATAACCAAATAAGGAAAGTTTATCTCTAGACTATAAAGGTTATAGTGGTAAATTAATATGGTGGTGTTTATTTATTATGAATAAATAAAATACAAGATATTAATTATATACAAATTAGATTAATTAAAGAATATTCCGGAAGCCAATTTATTGGCATATGGGGCGCCACATTTAAGTGTATGAGATACACTTGGATTGTGCACTTTAATTAATAAGATTGCCATAATATTAATATAAGATATTAATTGATTTTGGAAAAATAGATTTATGGTAATAAGATAATTATAATCAATATAAGATATTGGCAAAATAAATTATAATTAAAGAGATAAATCAATCTAGTTGATTTTCCTTATTTTGTTGGAAAAAGGTTTTCTTCATTTCCACACCATATGGGGCGCCCCAACCACTATATATAAGAGGTGGGTGTCAAGCTCTTTTCTACAACACAATTGCAAGAACTCATAGTTCTTGTGTAAAATAGAGAGCTATCCATAGTGAGTTTGTGAGGGAAGAAAATGTCCGGTCTAGCAGCAGGAGTTTTTCCGATAGCAATCCAAGGAGGATTCCGGCAAGGGGTTCGTGTGGATTAGCGATAGAGGCCGGACGCGTGGATGGCTTGCGCATTGAACTACTCTCCATTGGCAACCAAAGCGAGGATCTTATAGATCATCTGAGGTATAACCGTCAAACTACTTAACGTGTTTATTGCATTAAACGAAGAACGATCTAGAAAAGGAAATCAAATTTTAAATTCTGCTGCGTTAAACTAGTGATTTCCTAACAGTGGTATCAAAGCTAGACTTTGAGCTTAAGCAATAAGTATAATTTAAATGCGTAGTATTTAATCAATAGATGCAAGATTTAAATCACGAAACGTAGAAACAAAAAAAATTTAAAATAGGGTTTATTGGGGGCTCGGCCATTGGCGGTCGCCCTCTCCTCAAGGGCGCGGGCGGCGGTGGTGGCCTAGTAGGGCTGCCGTCGTCGGCCGTCTTCTTCCAATGGGGAGATCAACCCTTTTCGTTTTGTGATATTTATTGTGCATAGATATCTCGTTTGTTTAGTTGTGTCATATGACCAATCAATGGTTCAAATAGTTTGGGCCATTGGGAAACCATATGGCATATTGGCCTTTCCAAATTTTGATTTGGAATAGCCAGCCCATTTCAAATATTTGATTTGTAAAGGGCTAGAGCCTGCAGGCCACATCCAAAATTTTGATTTTGGAAAGTGGCCAGGCCTAAACTAAAACAATTTGGCCTTTCCAAATATTTGATTTGGAATAGGCTTAGGCCCTTTTCAAATATTTGATTTGTAAAAGGCCTAGGCCTAGGCCACTTCCAAAATTTTGATTTTGGAAAGTGGCCAGGCCTAAGCTAAATTTAGTTTTTGAAAGGAAACAAATAGGAGACTTAGTAATTTTAATTTTATTTTGAATAGTTCAAATTTAATTAAAATTAAAATCGATTTAAAATTAAATGTTAATTTTAATTTTTGATTAAGTCATATAATTAATTAAAAGTTATTTAATTATTTGACGTGATAAAATAAAGACGCATGATTAGTTAAAATTAGAATTTAATCTTTTTCATAAGATAAAATTGTATGGATTAGATGTGTAGATATAATGTGATTATATGGACCCCGATTGATCATGGACTCGACCAATATGATAGATGGGAATGTTTTCGTTATGTTGGTTTTGAAAAATCGTCCTAGGCCGTTATGAAGGATGTGACCTAGTTTACTTTTTGCATTTATCCCATTCCTGTGAGCTCCCCCCCCCGTGTGCGGCGGGTGTATTTATTAGATAAATTATAATGTAACAAGAATGGAGCAAGAAGTTGAAGACCAAGGAGAAATAAAGAACCCATTCGCATACAGCAATAAAGATCCTATTGGCGGTTGCAAATACCCTTAGTTTGTGACCCGCGGTTTCGTCAGTTTGTATTCGAAACCGCACTTAGGAAAAGTCCATGATCATACCGGTTATTTTGTGCGCGGAATGTTGTGTATGTTTTACTTTATATGATATAGTAGTAATATGCACATAGTAGATGAGACCATAATTAACCCAAATTAATTAAGTGAATTAACTTAAAATTATTCCCACGTCAAAAATCAAGTCGGAATTGGCTCCACATATTATAACGACGGTGAAGAGCCCTTGTTCGGACCCAACTCACCAGCCAAAGCGGGGGTTGACCTACCTCGGGTATATCGTCGTTATCGAGATATGATCGAAATATATCTCATGTATATTGGGGTTAAGACTCGACTAAGAATTCTCTCGGCCACCAGTCAAAGCGGGGTCGTTTGGATTTTAGAGGCAAGGGTTTGGCTATTATCATAAGATGAAATATTGTCAAAGAGTTGACTGGTCAAACAACAAGAATCGTATAAGATACGATCGACAAATCATTGCCCACCTATTTAATTATTTTCGGCCCATCAGCCAAAGTTGGGGGTCGGGGTAGTTCAATGGGATCTTGCCCACTAAAGGAATTATTTTCTTGAAAGCCAATAGGGAATAGTTGGCTAGTGGGAGTAAAAACCTTATAGAGTTATTAAGTGCAAATTTAGGGTTTTTATACATGAGCTTTTACTTATTCTATCTTTATTTATTGTTGCAGAAAATGTCAAACAAATTGAACCTTCGTTTTATCATCGAAAACAAGCTTGACGAGACAAATTTTCTCGATTGGGAAAGAAACCTCAAAATCGTTTTGAGGCACGAGAAGATTGGTTATGTCTTGGACGAGGCCCTACTGGAAAAGCCCGCTGTTGGTTCGGCTGCAGATGTTGTCGAGAAGTACAACAAGCACTGTTCTGAAAGTACTGATGCTACATGTATCATGCTTGCTTCTATGACACCTGAACTGCAGAAACAACATGAGTCTATGGACGCCTACTATATCATGGTCCACCTGAAGGAACTTTATGCTTCTCAGTCTCGCACTGAGAGGTACGAGGTCTCGAAGGCCCTGTTTAGTTGTAAGATGGCATCTGGGACTGCTGTGGGGTCACACGTGCTTAAAATGATCGGGTACATAGAGAGGCTTGGGAAATTTGGGCCACAAGTTGGAACGAGTTGAGTATTGACTTGATTACGCAATCTCTACCGATTCATTCTCGCAGTTCATGATGAACTATCACATGAACAAGATAGATTGCTCTGCGGAGTTATTGAACATGTTGAAGCTCGCCGAGGGCCGCGTGGGAAGGGAAAGCAAGTGTTGCTTTGGTCACTTCGAGCAAGGGCAAGGCAAAAGCCCAGAAGAAGTCCAAGAAGGCGAAGGCTGCACCAAAGCCAACGCCTAAGATAGCAAAAGAAAAATCCAAGGATGCTTGCTTCCATTGCGGTGAGACCGGACTTTGGAGGAGAAGCGCAAAGGCTTCTTGAGTACCAAGAAGAAGCATTCGATGCTTCGACTTGTGTATATTTATGATTGAGATCAATATTGCTTCTTCTAAGTCGACCCTTTGGGTATTAGATACTGGTTGTGGTTCTCATATTTCTACGAATATGCAGGCACTAAGAAGAACTAGAGATCTGAGGAAAGGAGAGGTGGACCTACACCTTGGAAATGGAGCAAGTGTTGCTGTGCTGGCCGTAGGAGTTTATTTTCTTTCATTGCCCAGTGGGCTATTACTAGAACTTAATAACTGTTATTTTGTTCCTGCTCTTACGAAGAGCATTATTTCCATTTCTGCATTAGATGTTGATGGTTTTTCATTTACGTTTGAGAATAAATGTTGTTCTTTTTCACGTGATGGAATCTTTTATGGTACTGGCATACTTAGCAATGGTCTCTACATATTGGATATGAATGTTGAAGTACTTAATATAAATAATAGAAATCTAAAACAAATGACTTGAATGAATCCTACTTATGGCATTGTAGACTTGGCCATATAAATAAGATTCGCATCTCCAAACTCCATAAAGATGGAATGTTGGATCAATTCGATTATGAATCGTTTGACGTATGCGAAGCTTGTTTACTTGGCAAGATGACAAAGTTACCTTTTAGTGGAAAAGGGATAAGATCCAATGAATTGCTTGAGTTCATACATACTGATGTGTGTGGCCCAATGTCAATTCAAGCCAAAGGAGGATACTCTTATTTTATCACCTTCACTGATGACCATTCTCGCTATGGTTATATATGCTTAATGAAGTATAAGTCTGAAGCCTTTGAAAAGTTCAAGGAATTCAGAAGTGAGGTGGAGAAACAACTAGGTAAAGAAATCAAAACACTTCGATCCGATCGAGGTGGAGAATACCTAGATGGAGAATTTCAAGACTATTTGAAGGAGAATGGGATTCTACCTGAATGGACCCCTCCCGGGATGCCACAAATGAATGGCGTATTTGAGAGAAGGAACCGCACCTTGTTAGACATGGTGCGATCCATGATGAGCTATGCAGTTCTCCCAAAATCGTTTTGGGGGTATGCTCTAGAAACCGCTTCCTATACACTGAACCGAGTTCTATCAAAGACGGTTGACTCTACGCCATACGAGGTATGGACCAAGAGAAAACCGAGCCTAGGTCATCTAAAACCTTGGGGTTGTCCGACTTATGTGAAGCGGATGATGCGACAAATTAGATCCCGTGTCCGACAAATGTCTATTTGTGGGATATCCTAGGAAACAAAGGGTACCAATTTTACCATCCCGAGGAACAAAAGGTGTTTGTTGCCAGGATCGCCCACTACGGAGAAATGTTTATTCTGGATAGGGTCAGTGGGAGTAAAATTGATCTTGAAGAAATTCGAGAACCACTTACGGATAATAGTCAGTTGATGGAAGTAGAGGACTTGCCACACACAGATGTGACACCAGCCTCTACTGTGGACACACTAGCACCTCGAAGATCCACCAGGGAACGCCGTGAACCTAAAAGGTACATTGGCGTGTATCTCATGGAAGATGAGGACCCTAGAACTTATGAGGAAGTGCTATTAAGGCATGACAAAGAGAAATGGCAAGAAGCCATGAATTCTAAAATGGAATCCATGAAAGACAACCAAGTTTGGGACTTAGTTGATCCACGTGAGGGAAAAGTTCCCATAGGGTGTAAATGGGTCTTTAAGAGAAAGACCGACATGGACGGAAACGTGACTACCTACAAGGCTAGGTTAGTGGCAAAAGGTTATAAGCAAAGACAAGGAGTTGACTATGACGAAACCTTTTCGCTTGTTGCCATGTTAAAATCCATTAGAATTTTGCTCGCTATTGCAGCATATCATGATTACGAAATCTGGAAAATGGATGTGAAAACAGCTTTCCTTAACGGGAGCCTGTCTGAGGAAGTGTACATGACACAGCCTGAGGGTTTCACAACCAATGACGCTGGGATGGTATGTAAACTGCAAAGATCCATTTATGGATTAAAGCAAGCTTCTCGGAGTTGGAATCTTCGCTTTGATGAGATAATCAAACAGTTTGATTTCATCAAGAACGAAGATGAGCCCTGTGTTTACAAGAAGGTTAGTGGGAGTGCCATTGTGTTTTTAGTGTTTTATGTAGATGACATATTGCTCATAGGGAATGATGTGCCTATGTTACAATCAGTCAAAGCTTGGTTATCCAAGAACTTCTCAATGAAGGACTTGGGTGAGGCAGCCTATATTCTAGGAATAAAGATCTATAGGGATAGATCTAAAATGTTGCTTGGTCTGTCGCAATCCACCTATATAGAAAAGATGCTGAAGAGATTCAGCATGGAGCAGTCCAAGAAAGGATTGCTTCCCATGTCACATGGGGTCTACCTGTCGAAGGGAATGAGTCCTAAGACAGATGAGGAAAGGGCACAAATGAGCAAAGTCCCTTATGCTTCGGCAATTGGGTATATCATGTATGCCATGTTATGCACAAGACTAGATGTCTCATACCCTCTTAGTATGACTAGTAGGTACCAGTCCAATCCAGGTGATGGTCACTGCATTGCTGTCAAGAATATCCTTAAGTACTTGAGACGTACTAGGGATATGTTCCTGGTTTTCGGGAACGATGATTTAATATTACGAGGTTACACAGATGCCAGTTTCCAAACTGACAAGGATGACTTTAAGTCACAATCTGGATTTGTTTTCACGCTTAACGGCGGAGCAGTGAGCTGGAAGAGTTCCAAGCAGGAGACTACTGCGAACTCTACAACGGAAGCCGAATACATATCAGCCTCGGAGGCGGCAAAGGAAGCAGTTTGGATGAAGAAGTTCATTACTGAACTTGGTGTGGTTCCCTCCATTGAAGGTCCAGTGCCTGCATCTTTGTGATAATAATGGAGCGATATCTCGATCAAAGGAACCAAGGTCTCATCGAAGTCCAAACATGTGCTACGGCGCTATCACTTGATTAGAGAGATAGTAGATAGAGGAGATGTAAAGATAGAGAAAGTCCACACAGATGATAACATAGCTGATCTGTTAACCAAGGCATTGTCTCAAGCTAAGCATGAGAAACATGTTCACTTGCATGGGCTTAGGCATATGGGTGATTGGCTTTAGGCCAAGTGGGAGATTGTTGGAAAGGTGACCTAAACCCAATCGGGTTGGACCGGATCCGACCGGGTCGGGTCATTTACAGTCTATTTAGTTCATGTAATAACTTTATTATGATTAATAAAAGCACTTATGTTATTATATATTGTTTGTCTTCATATTAATTGTTGTATATATATATAGTAACGTCCCTAGTATCAATCTGTGATAGAGAAACAATGATAGTGATTATGGTTGATGAGATCTCTAATCACTATAACAAGGTTGGTACTTAAATGTCTCTAGTCTTACATATTATCAAATGGGACATTGATAGTATAATCAGACTAGCAGGTATTGGATGTCTTCTATCTTTTAGAAGATAGGGATAGATCTTGTCTATCGAAGTGTAGAGACACTTGGATTATGCACGTGGGCGTGTATTAGAGAATGCGACGTTATAACCGACCCACTTACATTAAGTGTCACACTATGTGGCGGTTGTGTAATTATCCTTTTGACCGAGTCTTCATGGCATCACGGTGTGGATTGTCATGCTTTGACAATATTGAGATTTCTCCTAACCATGGGGCGATCATGCGGTGGTGATTGGGTATGATATTGAAGCATCGCGGAGTATACATGATTGGTCGTCCGGGAATCGCGTATCCTATGATTGGGATTGAATATCGAAATGGCCTTCTTATAAGGAATGTCTAGCTCTCGAGAATCTTTGCAAAGTGGGAGTAAATGTGTTATTCGAGAGAGCATGATATCCAGATTAGAAGATATGATCGTCAATGTATTGACACTCGAGATACGATCGTATGGATATTATTACAGCAATAGGATTGTAAGTTACACGGTAACCGCTTCACATGAAAGGTAGTAGTCATTGCTTTTGACTCTTCCGATAATTGGGGGTCACGTGTGTTGCTAGACGCTATATCCCGTGATCGTTAGGTATGCTGAGGCATTTTAGTAAATTGCACTTTGTGTCTACGACCAACATATTCGGAAGCCTATCGGGTCACACACATATGAACATCGAGTCGGATTAAAATGCGGTTATAATTGATAACCAAATAAGGAAAGTTTATCTCTAGACTATAAAGGTTATAGTGGTAAATTAATATGGTGGTGTTTATTTATTATGAATAAATAAAATACAAGATAATTAATTATATACAAATTAGATTAATTAAAGAATATTCCGGAAGCCAATTTATTGGCATATGGGGCGCCACATTTAAGTGTATGAGATACACTTGGATTGTGCACTTTAATTAATAAGATTGCCATAATATTAATATAAGATATTAATTGATTTTGGAAAAATAGATTTATGGTAATAAGATAATTATAATCAATATAAGATATTGGAAAAATAAATTATAATTAAAGAGATAAATCAATCTAGTTGATTTTCCTTATTTTGTTGGAAAAAGGTTTTCTTCTCCTCCACACCATATGGGGCGCCCCAACCACTATATATAGGAGGTGGGTGTCAAGCTCTTTTGTACAACACGATTGCAAGAACTCATAGTTCTTGTGTAAAAAATAGAGCTATCCATAGTGAGTTTGTGAGGAAGAAAAGGTCCGGTCTAGCGGCCGGAGTTTTTCCGATAGCAATCCAAGGAGGATTCCGGCAAGGGGTTCGTGTGGATTAGCGATAGAGGAGGCTGGACGCGTGGGACGGCTTGCGCATTGAACTACTCTCCGTTGGCGGTCAAAGCGACGATCTTATAGATCATCGAGGTATAATGTCAAACTACTTAACGTGTTTATTGCATTAAACGAAGAACGATCTAGAAAAGGAAATCAAATTTTAAATTCATTGCATTAAACTAGTGATTTCTAACACCGAAAGATCAAAGAAAATAAAAATGCAACAAACCGGTGAGTAAAGCGACTATCGGTGAGTAAAGGCGGAGCGGTGAAGGAAGAACCAAACAACCAAGCGGAAGGATCGAGTTAACCATTCAGGGAACGGCCAAGTAAACTTTACTTGTTTGATTTCAAATGATGAAGATCAAGCATTTAGTGCATAATCAATTCATGATCAATCAAGGACGGATTTTCTGATAGACGTTCGAAGAAAATCTGACCACTCAAATCAAGGAGAATACATTTAAGGGGGAATCAAGAATTAAATCAAGGATCATTCTCCACATTAAATAACCAATGGACATAAATTCAAATAAAGGATTATCAAGGATATAAATGAAGGCATTGACATAAAATAAAAAAAGACGATTGAATCTGATAACAAACAAGTTGAAACACTGTCAATTTGAAAAGCCTTATATCGGCACATAGAGAAAATATCTAGAGATCAACTCAGCAAACATAACTCAAATTTCACATAAAGCACTGAGATTGATCACAATTCGTGAATCCAATTCACATCAACTGAAGCAATTGAATCAGAAGAATCTAAGAAGGAGTTGCAACCTTTGTGATAGCTGCTGAAAGATTTGTTCTCAAGGGAGCGATGATAGAGGCGGAGTCATGAAACTTTTGAAGTCAAGGAGTGATAGTCTTGCAGTTGTGAATCTTGTGTAGCCAAGGACAATCGTGCTATTGTATCTGTGAAAACAATAGTAAATTCCTCCAATCATCACAGGAGAAGAGTGGATTAAGGAATTACACCACCCTGAACCACTATAAACCTTTGTGTCGATTTACTTTACAGCACTTTATTTCATTGCATACTCATATCTGTGATTGCATAATCTACTTTGAGACAACATTTAAAGAAGGGACTTATCCGCTGCCTAAAAGCTTTTAAATATAAGAAATGTTTTTGAAACTCCACTATAGTCATTCACCCCCTTCTGACTATAGTTTTACCCTTCTCTGGGACCAACACTATTGTCACCCTACCAGGAGTCACTCTCACTCACCCTATTGAAGTACCAAAGGTGCGCTCAGCCCGTCGACTAAGAGGTCTGCCTTTAAATTAAAGTGATGAGGTCGCAAAGAGGGAATTGGTGTTCTTATTGACTAAAGGTTGGTTCAGCGCTTTATAAAGAAATTTTCTTTGATTCAAAAGGCAAACAGCCACCCCACTCCCCCAACTATATGGGATAGGGTGCTTGTGATAAGCTGCCTTGGATATGAGGAATCTCACTCCCACTTGAAACATGTTGCCATTGATTACAATTTTATTCAGGGTCATATCCAGTAGAGCCACACCATCCCAGATACCGAGTCCCTATCCAGAAAGAATGCGTGTCATGCATATATTAACTTTTTAAATCCTCAAAATGTGCCTTACCAATGATATCGACGTTTTATCTTTTAGGCACACATATGTATATACGAGTTTAGATGTAACCACCTGATTCATTCACATAAAAGGATTTCTAAGGTCTTCTAATCCTAGTCATATAGTTACTATATTTAGCACATTGTAAAATGATCAAAGACTTCTAATTCAATGTCTCACAAGGCCTAAACAACGCCTTCCGGTGCTCCCACTTTTTTTCTGTAGAGAGTCTCAATTGTGGTGTTGAGCCAATACAACTAGAAGTTGAGGTTATACATTGTAAAGTATCTTATAATGCCCTCAAAGGCATGCACAACATTCAAAATCAGTTAGTACAAGGAAAATCATCAAAAATAGGGGAACAAGGTGTTTTGGCTCTCATTGCACCCTTTTGGCGTGCGCTAAACCATATTCCAGAACATGCTGCTTCTCTGCTTCTGTTTTAGCACGCGTAGCACCCCTTTTGGGGCGTGCTAAACCTATGTTGTGCATCATTTTCCTATTCTGGCCCTTTTGGCGTGTGCTACAGCCCCTTTGGAGTGCGCTAAATGTAACCAAAACCTCTTGTTTCCTGATCAAAGACTTTGGCGTGCACTAAACTAAAGCATAACCATTCCTCATATTTCTGGAGCGTTTTAGTACGGGCTAAAAGAGTTTAGCGTGCGCTAAAAGAGTTCAGTGTGCACTAAAATGAACATGGAACTTGAAAAACAACATGTTTCATTTCCGATTCCATGCGTTTTAAATCCAAACGATCCTAGCCTTATTCAAACACATAACCCTGCATATTTTATCAAAAACCAACAGCAAAACACCAAACAAATCCCATTTGAAGAACACCCCTTACCTTAGCAACCCAATAACGACTCGAAAGCGAGAATTGAAAGAAAAAGCAAATCCTTCACTCCTACAAGCAATTATATGATAATACACTCTTCACACTATGATTAGGAAACCTTCTAAACCATAAAAACTCAGCTTTTCCTCAAGAACAAGGGGAATTCTAGATTTAGGGCTAAAATTAAAAACTTACTGATTAGGAAGATGTTGGTACCAAAACGATCTTTGCGGCGAAAGGATTATCTTTCTTTACTGCGGTTTGCACAATCAATCAACTGTTTAGCCTCGCGATTGAAGTTTACGTTCTCCCTTTCTATTGCTCTGATGCGTCGGCTGTAGGATGTAATATCACCGGATGGATCAAAGATTCACTCGATTACGTAGCGGAAAGTACAAGATCTAGATCTAAACAATCAAAATACATGAATAATAAATCTAACCTACGAGGGGGTTAGATTACCAACCTTTTTATGGTGCAAAACCGCAAAGAACAAAAGGTCAATCCAAGCTAGTTGAGATCCTAGTTCAGAAGCCAAAGTCTTCCAACGTGTGTCTCCAAGCACCAACAGGTTGATGGTGTTTCAAGCCGCCGGACCTCCTCGATATGCTACCTTAGAAAACCAGAAGTTTTCTAAAACTCGAACCCATAGTATTTGGCCAAAATATCTAAGCCATAATACTACCTAAAAACCGAAAATATATGATCTCCATAAGGCTTGGGAGAACTCTCTTTATATAGGAGAGAAATCCTTGTCCTCCAAGGATTTAATTAATTAATACAAAATCAATCAAATTAATCATTTTTCCTTAAAATGATAAATCTAGAATATTCCTAAATTAATAAGGATATATAAAAGATTTTCTTTTCCTTGAATTATTTAACAAATAAATAATTTAATCACATGTCTTATTATTTATCAAGAAAACTAATTTCCTAACAAATAATTACATAATAATTTCGGCCACCCTAATAAAATATTAGGTCACACGAAATTTTTTATCACTTTGGGCCGAGTCCACGAAAAATGTCTTTTCCATGTATTTAATCATTTAGTCCAACTAAACAATTAATCACATATCAATTAAATAGTCCAATCCAACTATTTAATTATAATTGAGTGAAGCGGACGAGAAAACGTATATATGCTATATTAGGAGGCACGTCGGGGACCATGGACATATATTCAAAGTAGCTACAATAAATTAAATAAACTATTAAATCGGACCGAACAATAATATTCAATCTATTAATTCGGGATCACACCACCGTAAACCCAAATCGAACTCGCTAAATATAGAAATAAACTTACAATCAACTTTGAGTCGATAAGCATCCACTGATATAATCATTACATACGGATAAATCATCCATAGACTGTTCGTTACGATTCGGGATATTTCCGTAAACCCTTCTCGAAACCTCTTATCCTTATTTACCATTAACCCACTAGTGACCAAATTATTCATAACTAATATAATATGAATTGGATCCATCGATCAGTTTTTAGGATTAACAAATAAGGGAACTGTCTGTCTACTTCCCGCAGGAAGGAATGGATTCCATATTTGTGATAACACAGACTACTCGCTCATTCTAGAATAGAGCCAACGAGAAGTGTTGGATCACATACTATGAAGTGATCCTTACTAACGCATCAAACTCTACCCCAGTCCAAGCAGTCGTCTGTGATCACTTCAGGATTGAGATTAATCCATATATGATCATCTTGTGATTCGATAAGACTTCTCGATCAAAGAATTATATCGAGAACTCAAATCAAATCGGTCCAGCCCTATATGATTATCATCATATATAAATGCCCCACTAGGTACCCTATTTCCGACAAACCGGATAAGACTGTCACACCTAAAGTGTTCTGGGAGCATTATTAGCAAATTAATCTTGAGACCCGTACTCAGATTAATAAACGCTACGGACTAAGTTAATTTTAAGTACATCTCACTAACTCAATCCTCTTGTGTATAGCCATACACTGAGTTATGTGATTACATAAACGAGGTTCTTAGGGTATTCAGTAGTGTCTTAATTATAAGCATACATGCATATAATAAGATGAATTATTAATTCTATCATAAAACAATTAGATAATTGTCTTTCGGGCACTACACCTAACAATCTCCTGCTTGCACGAAAGGCAAGTGGATTAATTGTTTTAGAGCACACCCTTTATATCTATACCTACAACATTCTCCCACATGCTCAAAACAAGTGAGACATATCCCCAAGAATCATACCCTACAAGCGCATCTTATTAATTCATCCTTCCAAGCACGACTGGAGTGTGCCGCCGCAGTGGTAGGTCAGTGACCCGGCGCGAACTTAGAATCCGAATACCATGTGACTTGGTACACTGATCAGGTAGGTTGACGGCTTGAGTCAATCTTTGGGATCGAAACGTCGCCCTTCCATCTAATCCAGTGGTACGATTTCAATATGCTTATGACCTCTAGTGATTGCAAAATCCTTATTAGCTAACTCTCTAATGTTTTCACAATGAAGTAGTATCGGCTTACTGGATAATACTTTATCACATGAGTAAACACTGAGACCGAGATCGATTTAACGATCATCCTCAATCTGACCTAAAGCCAGAATCAGTGTTATCACTTATATTCTAGATTTCACCTGAATATACTAGCATATTATTCCTCCTTCTCCCGAAGAGAGTTGAGGATTCACTAAACATCCCATTTAGTATTCAGTCACAGGTTTAGACAAGCATTCTTGAGAGGTAGGGTAGACTACATCATTGAATGTTGCATTCCTCTATGCAAGAACATCTTAACCATTGAGATTGATAAATGGGATTGCCAATTGCTTATTTTTGAGAATTCGAGTCAGTCAAATTCTTTAGAAAATAGCCCGATGGCATGTTAGACTCTGACTTCAGATAACTCACCCATGTTGTTTCCAACTGTTTCAGTGTTACCATTCACAAACACTAATCTACATACTACTTTACTAATATTGATGCCCAGTCTATGAAAGACTTATCAATATTCTGGTCAAGTCCACATATTAAAATATATGACTTTGAAATGACCTAGAAGTTTACTTTAATCCCCAAAGGATATAAGCTGTGGCAGGCATCCTACCAAAGGTTCTTTTTTGAATAAATTAAGATACCGTTAGTCTCACAAAAAGGTCTTAGGGAATCATGCCTATTTTCTACTTTGTAACTTGAATCATTATTTGTTCTTTGTTAATACCCTTATGTTCTGAATGAGTTCAGATTCCGTCGTTAGTCAAGGAAGTCTTAAGGAATCACCCCTATTTCCGCTTTCTGACGAAATCAAGCAAGACTGAGTGGTAAGAGAGATCACGGTCTGGTTAACTCTCTACCTTTTAGGGAATAACCCCTAAATTACTCAGCTTTGCATTGAAAGTTAAATTTTCCTATTCATTCGACTCTTCTCTGTGTAGTTCCAATTTCTCCCACTGGGCCTGAGATACTCAAGTGGTTCTACAAGAGTTTCAATAGAACTGGAGTACTAAACTCCATTCACAGTGTTATGGCTTTTAAACCAACCTCTATGACCAGGATCCTATACAACCCACGAAGGACTATATGTCATCAATCTACCCTATAGACCGTAAGGTCCTGCAATGGGTAATGGACAAACCATACTCCCACTGGGGTTCGGGTGGATTGATATACTGATCTAGTTTAGTAGTTTTTATTAGTGTTATCACCAACTGCCGGTGTTGGATGTGGACTGAACAAATCAGTTAGTAACATCTTGAGTACAATAATTCAAGATCCAAAGCTGTGATTTATAGACTCTATCAGACCGAGTTTGACAGTATAACCGTCATTCTCTGATTTTTCGAGTTTTATAATCAACCTTTACTCAATGCATTAAGATATTTCACGATCTGAATGTGTACGCAAAATTTCCAGTCCTACCTTCAAGCACTAAGTGCTAAATGTCTATATTTGCGGAAGTGGGGTGAACCGAATTCACTCATTATCCACAAATGCGTAGGCAACTTTTAGGTAGACTTCTCGGTTTTTCATTACAACGTAAACCGTTTTTTTTCAACCAATATCTTAAATGAGTTCAGCAGCGTATCGTAGCACATCAATAACTATATAAGGCAAATTTATGGTGTTTCCTTTAGTGAAAACATTTCACTAGGAGGCAGGCCGAGCATCAGTCCCGAAGACTACGCAATAACCTATTTACGAGTATGGAATACTCTATCTCAGTGAAATAAGAGATTTCCTCCAAATATTGTGGATAAACGTACCGGAGTCTCGAATAGTTGTCAGACAAGATGTAACTACTTCAAAAGCTCCCACTAGCTTGTACCTTTCATATGACCCGAAGGTTGTTATGAACAAGCTATGTTACTTCTTTAAATCTATTACCATTTCTGATTGAATGGAAACTTAGTCATTGTTCCTTTGAGGCAGTGTTCCTTTGACTAGGAGATAGGAATCACCCTAAGCCGATCTTGAGATCTTGTCTTTAGGAATATGCACTAATTAATAGAATAGAAAGAAGCGTTTATAAAAATCGGAAACCATTGGCGTTTATATATTTTAAGATGTGTTACTAAAACCTTTTCAAACAATGATTAGTGGTTACGACTTTATCAAACAAAATTACGAGTCTTGGATTCGGTACTACGAATGTTATATTCATCGTCAATAAGACAAACAAATTATACTATTGAAAATGAATATGTTCGTTCGAACGAATCCGAAAACAGAAAATGAATTTTTTGTGATACTCAAGAATTGAATCCGAGATTCATTTCCTTATATCACTCCCACTAGTGTATCTGAAATAACTGCCCATTGTCTATTTTATTTATCGTTTAATGCAAAGCTACCTAGTTCTTCCAAAGAACTTTAGCTTTCGAGAAAATTGCTAAGGATGCATTGGTCAGTGATCCGAAATCACTTTCCTTATCCTCTAATTTCCAATTTATTAATTTTCCGGTTTAGCCTTAAAACTACTTAGTTTAGAGGACTAACACGTATAAACATTCTTTCCCGTTCTCGACATTCCTTAGATGGAAACATTCTTGAACTAGCAGTTCGGTTGAGTAGACACTACTCTTGAACTGTGGGATGTTCAGTGTTACTTGCTTGGACTATCGATTTTTCTAATCGTCAAATCATCAGACCAAAGCCCCCACTAGTTTAACGGTTCCAAATACCGTCTAACTAGCAACACTTTGTATTTATGATTTTTCAAAGATTAGAAAACCCCCCAGAACTAAGCTCCCACTAGTTTATTAGTTCCAAATACTGTCTAACTAGCAATGCTTTGTTCATGATGTTTCAAAAGATTGGAAAAACTCCAGAGCTAAGCTCCCACTAGTTTATCAGTTCCAAATACTGTCTAACTAGCAACGCTTTATTCTTGTTTTTTCAATGAAAAGAGAAACTCATGTGCTGTCTATTACACATTTCTAATGATTCAGAAAAACAACAAATCATAAGACTAAGGCTCCCACTAGTTTATCGGTTCCAAATACTGTCTAACTAGCAACGCCTTGTGTATGATTTTCTGATTTTTCAATTAGAAATTTGATGTGTAATTACACTTTTTTGAATTTAATATATATAGTCCTAAATCATCTTTTGTAAACTAAGTACGGTCGTTTCTCATTTTACACGAGCGACATCCGTGACATTCCTATATTATGTCATTAAGTTTTTAAAGGCTCAAGAGAAAATATTTTCCGAAAATTAGCTGCATTTATTGATAATTAAAACGTACTTGTTACTTTCCACATTTTTAATGAACTCCTATTACTAACAGTTTAGTAGCCTAGAGATTTAGTTGTAAAAAATATGACAGAAAGTTAAATTCAAAAAATAAATTTTCACTACTAGATTTTTATTTTAGGAATAATAAACTTGTTAAAAGTCTATCCTACCATTCCAAGGATTTAATTTCACACCTCAGTGTCGCCGCTGGGTCAGTCAAAGAGGCGACGATCAAACTGAGACAATCTCTCTCCATGATTAAACTTTGAGAATCAAACATCCCATGGAAATCAGACATCCCGGTCTTTAATCATTGATTACCTTCCTTTTTCTAGCCTAGATATTTTGAAAATATCCATAAAGAGTGTGAACTACTATATCAGATCTCAACGTACTCCCCGAGTATGTCGCCGCAGGGTCGGTCAGTAACTCAGTGAGTAACCGAAATCCTATCCTTTCAGAAACCAAGCCTTGAATTTTGATAGGGGTGAACACCACCCACAGGGGGTCAGAATCAAAGCGGCTCGAGGCATCACCCTTATCTCATGTGCTTGCATTTATAGTAGAGGCCGTGGGGTTGGCTGTCGCCTTCCCCGCTCCCACTCAATACTTTGAAAAAGTGGTGGGTTTACTAATAACGGTTTCGGTCTTGAAAATAAGAAACAATGAATCAAAGTACTCGAGCGCGTGGTCGGTTAAGTAGGCAAGCCTACGCCGTCTTATTCGTTGGAACATATATGACTGTCGGTCGGATCCGGCAAGAGAAGCCCCGTTTAGCCTGAAGGCTTATCGGATATGCTAAGTCTTGTTGAACCCCCATGCAAACGTCACACGTGGAGGGGAGTCAATCAAGCCGTAGCTCAGTTGAACTCACCCAACCATGGTTAGACCATTTCCGAACCCATGTACTAAGATTTTCCGATTTCTATGTTGTCAACCAAAGCGTAATCTCGTTTCTGTTTAAGGTAGGTGATGATGCTAAATAACGCACCACCGGTTTAACAGGGCCACGTGCAATCTAAGGGTGAGTCAAGAAGAATATGCAAGGCTAGTATTGTAGTAAAGATGGTGTTTTTGGTGTTTTTTGGCTGAGTCCAAGAATGTATCTTGGATTGCCTACGTATCCTGTGTAATGTCCAGGAATCAAGCCTTACGTAGTTCCTGGAGCTGTGTATTTATAGGCACATGCCCTTCTTCTGCCCTAAACTTAAGGCGGTTTGGTCTATTGACATAAATAACCCTTACTGGGCCTTGCCCCTTGCCCAAGTAACCCTCTGGATGTTGGGCTTAGGAATCTGGGCTGGGACCCTGGTCTCGACTCGTATAACACCGACATGGGTGTTCGAGATGGGACACTTGCAGAATCTGCTGGTTGCTGCGGACTTCACTGACTCGTCTCTTATTCGACTCGAGGTGAGTACTAGAGGCTTGGACTTTTCATACGCCAGCTGGACCAATCAGATAATTCCACGTGGAGGGGTGAAATCCCGTATCATCATAAGCCCCCCAGATCGGAGAGAAGCTCATCTCGTATGCTGAGCTCGGATCTAAAAATTTGAATTATCTCTTCAATACATGGCCTTCTTTAGGCGGGAAGGTTAGGAAATCTACGCGGGAACGCAGCGGAATTTAAAATTTTATTTCCTTTTAACCAGGATCGACTTCGTTTAAGCAATAAACTAATAAGCTAGTAGACGGTGGTTACCTTGGTTGATCTATAAGATCAACTCTTTGACCGTCTAAGGAGGGTAGTTACGCAAAGAGCCGCCCAAGTGTTCGGCCTCTACCGCTAGTCCACACGAACAGCCCGCCGGAATCCCATCATGGATTGCTATTGGAAAACTCCGGTTGCTAGACCGGCCTTTTTCCTCTCTCTCCAACTCTACATAGGATGCTCTCTATTTTACACAAGAACTATTAGTTCTTGGAATTGTGATGTACAAAAGAGCTTGACACCCACCTCCTATTTATAGTGGTTGGGCGCGCCTAGTAGAGTAGAGAGAAGAAAACATTTTCCCAATAAAATAAGGAAAATCTCCTAGATTGATTTATCTCATTTAATTTAATATCTTATATTAAATATTTCCAAGATATTGTCAATATCTTATATTGACTATCTTTATCTTATTACCATAAATCAATTTACACATGTGTGTAAATCTATAGTCATTAATATCTAATATTAATATATGATAATCTTATTAATTAAATTGCACAATCCAAGTGTATCTTATACACTTCAATGTGGCGCCCCATATAGCCAAATATTGGCTACCGGAATATTCTTTAATTAATATAATACTATGATTAATTAATTTGCAAAATACATGTATATCACATATATACATAATTTCGAAATTTATATGTATCAATATACATATTTAATTAACCATCATAATTAATATATTGTATTTAATTTATTCATAATAAATAAATACCACCATATTAATTTACCACTATAACCTTTATAGTACGAGATAAACTTTCCTTATTTGGTTATCATCTATAACCACATTTTAATCCGGCTAGATGTTCATATGTGTGTGACCCGATAGGCTTCCGAATATGTTGGCCGTAGACACAAAGTGCAAATTACGAAAATGCCCTTCATGCCTAACGATCACGGGATAGCGTCTAAGCACACACCGTGACCCCCAATCATCGGAAAAGTCAAATGCAATGACTACTACCTTTCATGTGAAAGCGATTACCGTGTAACTTGCAATCCTATCGCTGTAATAATATACATACGATCGTATCTTAAGTGTCGATACATTAACGATCGTATCTTATAATCTGGATATCATGCTGTCTCGAAGTAACTCGTTACTCCCACTTTGCAAAGATTCACGAGAGTAAGACATTCTTTATAAGAAGGCCCTTTCGGATATTCACCCTTACTAATAGGGTACGCGATTCCCAGACGACCAAACATGTATACTCCGCATGCTTCAGTATCACACCCAATCACTACCGCATGATCGCCCCATGGCTAGGGGAAACCTCAATAGTGTCAAAGCATGACAATCCACACCGTGATGCCATGAAGACTCCGGTCAAAAGGATAATTACACAACCGCCACATAGTGTGACACTTAACCGTGTAAGTGGGTCAGTCTAACGTACGCATTCTCTAATACACGTCCACGTACAGTCCATGTGTCTCTACACTTCGATAGACGACATCTAATACGTGCTATCTTGTTCATACTATCAATGCCTTGTTTGATAGTACATCAGCATAGAGACATTTAAGTATCAAACTTATTAAAGTGATTAAAGATCTCATCAACCATAATCGCCTATCATGGTTTCTCTATCACATTTTAATACCAAGGACGTTATCATATAACAATTCATAATTGGTTCTTTAAAAGAACATATATATGACAACAGAAAAGCCATTTAATATATGTATAAACATAAAGAAATAGAAGATATGATCCGACCCGGTCGGATCCGGTCCAACCCGATTGGGCTTAGGACACTATTCCAACAATCTCCCACTTGGCCTAAAACCAATCACTCACACACACAAGACCAAGTTGAAACACAAGAATCTCATGCAATACTCGCAACTAGCCCTAGCCATGAACGGATCGCTATCCGTGGGGATTTAGACTATCTTCATATCACGCTCCATATGATTAAGTCAAAGCAACCGCCTCAACACACACATGAATCTCTGACGAGACCCTGGTCCTTGCCTCAAGCAATGAATCCACTTACTATATCAGCTATATAAAAATGGTGGAAGAACCGTACTAGGTTCAGGAATGAACCTTCTATATCCATGTACTGCTCCTGCTGCGGCTCTAAGGCACTACTGTGTTTTGGCTAAGTTGTAGAGTTTACAGTGACCCATAGGCTAGAACATTTCCAGCTCACTGTATCACTTAAACAAAGTGACTGCAAACCCAGATTGTAGCTCCTACTCGCCTTCATAAGACTCAGGATATACGTCTGCTATATTTATCTGATTCCAAGTTTCGATAAACTAGGAAACCATCCTTAACTTGTTTAAGGATGTTCTCGACATTCACCAGAATTACTTTCATACTCGCTCATGACTCTTCATGAAGTATGAACATCTGACATAACTCTTATGATGGTTCCTATCGCAGTAGCAAAGGAAACCTTCATAATTATCATCATATTTCACCTTATCTTTAGAACTAACGTCCTAACATAGATCTTGAGAACACCGGCTTGCAGTATCCCCTATCGCGATCTATGCTAAACTCTTTTAGCATCACATCTATATAGGTAAACTATAACCTAACAGCAGTTAAATCTATCGCTATAGATTCCTATTTCTAAAAATAAGAACTGCCAATCCAAGTGCTTTTGTAAAGACCTTGAACTACCAAACATTAATTGACTGTGACATGGGGTGATAATTCTCAAGAGAGATATCCAATACCTTACTCAAAAATCGTAACACACTCCCACTATCCATCTTGCACATTGGGGCATATCCTTCTTTTGACTAAATCAAACTCATTTGATTATCAAACAAAGAAATCGTCTAGAGAAACTTGTTTGAGTCCATAAATGAATCTCATGGGCCTACATATCATGTCATCGTCTATGAACATCGAGCTTTCTGCCCAACGTCTTCAACACTATCATATAGTCATGATACGAAGTTCTAACAAGTATTATCTGAATATCACTGGGCTCAGCCGTACGGGGACATTCCCTCTAGGTAAGAGAGACTAGGTTCATATCCTGGTTGTCACTGATGGAATCTAATTCAGATATTATGGCTCCTGGCCATATCTCTCAATCTTCCCTCTCAAACATTCCTTCATAAGTCGTGAGATATTCACTCTTCAAGATGAACGTACCTGCAGCCCTTTCAGGCTTGAGGTTATCTACAGACTTACAGAAATTTTGTGTGCACCGAGTGTTCTACACCTCATCGTTATGCGGCATCTGCTCATGTTCCAATGGTTGAATATATCTTTGTGGTTCTCAAACTCTTTTGAGATCGATTCACTCTCTTGTTTCTTTTGGAAGAAACACTTCCTTAGAAGAAAATGACATGTTCGGAGACAAACATTTTGCTCCACGGACAAGTAAATAATATATAGCATACTTGCTACGATACTCCACAAAGTTGCATATGTCGTACTAGGCTCCAAGCCTTTCTGACTTTGCATATGACAACTTCAAATCATCGGTTAAGATAGATTCGACATTATCCTCTTCCATATCTAATATGGAATTTATTCAATCTCTATTCTTTGGAACATGGTTAAGTACAAAGGCACTATCCCGAAGCGGGTAAAGGATATACGTGATGGCTTGCGTCACACCTTTATCATATAAAGTGTTGTTTCCATATTGGGAACAAAATCTAATTGCGTATCCAAAAGATGGTATCCTTCAAGGGAGAATCTTATTCCTTTTCAGACGACTTCTGAAACACCCTTCAGATATTAATTACTTCAATCCAATTGAAGATTAATTCCTAAGTAGCTCATTAATCTCATATTCGTACTATTGCAGCTAATATTTTGGAAGATAGAGTTATGGAAAGCTAATATTATGGAAAATAGAGTTATGGAAAAGAATGTTTTGTGTATTGATTTAGTAAGGGTAGTTTTGGTATATTGTATAATGTAGAAGGACTACTAGCATTTATAAATATTGTCTTTCTTTGATTGATTGAAAATATACGAAATAGATTGACCAAACTTTAACAAATTCTCAACTTATGATAAAATCCATCAAAATACACCACACTGGATCAGATTATCTGCACCAATTTCTATTACAATGTAGGTTCAATCCATTAAGACAATCATACTGAGTATAGAAATATAGAATAGAGGTTGGAGGGGTGAATTAAGTTAATAACAGGACTCTAGTTTTACGGGCGTGTGATCATATATATTCATGCCTTTTCACCATGTTAGGCCTTGCACTAATGGACATTGTGTATAATCCAGAGGAAGAACTTGATCTATTAAACGTCATATCAGATTGTGTCCGCTTGTGATCAACAACACATTTCTCTACAATCTCAACATCCCACAAAATTTTCCCTTGCTTCTACTCCAATGAGGAACATCATGTGTTACACTATCCTTCCATGGGGTAGTCCCCGTTAGGGCGTAGATAATTACCCCATGGCGATTTTAGCTTCACAAGAAATCCATCTCTAATGGGTTGCCATTCTATTCTGGGATCCCATTTGTCTGTCATAATTTGCTGGACTTTTTTCCCAGTTACTTTAGGAAGAAATGGGATTCCTGTAGCTGTAAGGTATTTTCCATAACAACTTTTTAGGCGTAAAACGTCTCTTCCTTCAACAAATTCAACACACCAAATAGCATTGTTTGTGGAACCATCATGATCCTGAAATACTGATTCTTCATCTTCTCCTGCTTTTAAGTATTTGTCGTTGTAGCTCTTTAACCGAATTGTTAGGGCCCTCTTGAAAAGATCCATCAGATTAACCAATATGAATTCATTCACAATGTTGTCAATTGTAATTCATCACGGAAAAAGAGAAACAAGGTCAATTTAATTTGATTAATGTAAAAAGGGGAAAAATTGTCGAACAACATATATATGAGATAGATAAACTTTTAAAAAAATAAACCAAATGAGAACATTGAGATTTGTATTCAGACGCTTAAGACGGAAATGCAGAGCTCCGTGAAAGGTGATTAAGAGTATATTTGGTGGGAAAAAAAAAAATAAGAGGAGGAGGATGGTGATAATGATGATGTATTTTCCTTCATTTTCCTTAGCCAACGCAAATGCAGTATTTTCTCTATGTTGTTTCGTGGATTTACTTAATAAAACAGGCGGTCACGAAGAATATGGATGGCAATATATATATGTATTACATCCGTTTCAAAATATAAGTCATTTCTACCTTTTTTAGATTTGTTCAACAATATAAATCATTCTATATTATTGTAACGTCACGCTTCCGGATACCGAGTCATTATCTGGAAGAGAAACGTTCGGCGCGTATAGCATTAAATAAATCTAACATTATACGCAAGCCTCTACGTCGTCGTATCAAATAAAAACAAATAGAAGCTAAAAGGACTTGGATAAAAACATAAATGCTACTATGAATAAAAATTAACCATACTAAACATGGATAGTTAAATTACAACGACGAAAAACCCAAAGACTTATACAATACGAGGTCTTAAAAGTAGAGGTACAACAAATCTAAGAAAAGAAATACAACTAGTCTAGTACATCCTTTTCAAAGAAATAAACTAAAAGCTTTGCCAAGGCTTCAATGTCTTCAAAAGTCGTCATCTACGCTTGGACAACCTGTTCGTCTTCTCACCCCAAAATGCATACAAAAGAAAATGCAAAGGAGGTAAGTACAAAGTACTTAGTAAAAGTGAGAAGCTAATGAATAACTAAGTTATACCATGAAAGGTTCTTTTTATTATTAGTAAATTACCTTAATAAGACCGACTCAATCTAGGGTTCACTTCATGTCCATAAACATGTCATGACTAAACGTTTCTAGCGTAACTTATCTCTGTTACAACCGCACTCAAGGGCACTACGCCTAATGTATATCCACCAGGAGATATCGATTGCAACCCATTGGTGGATCACACCAATGGCCCCGGTAGCCTAGGCTGGTAGACTACGATGGTGCACACGTACGGCAAAGTTCCTCCACTGCCATTTAGCCGTTTATAGGCCAGCAGCGTTGATCTCTTTATCTGCACGCACGCACATGCGATATTGTCTGGAGTCTATCCAAGAGTGGCATGCTGTTTAATCTTTTACTAAGCAAGAACGTATTTATTAAATAGTAACTAGCCGCCTAAGTGTTTTCAAATAATCTCCCTCACACATACTACTCTCTTCCTAGACCACTAGACATAAATAAGGCATAGCAATTACACAGACATTGATGAATACTAATTCATCAAAGCACAAGCCCTTTCATGCCTTTCCGATGGTCCCGGACTTCAACTCACTTTAAGAGTACATCCGGTGCCGGAACCAAACGCATCAGAAACTCAATCGAGGCTTGTTCATTTTCATTTAGTATTATTAGATCAAGAAAAAATATTTAAACTGAACTCGTAGCTTAAAACAACATTTACCCAAAACTGGGTTGAATGCGTGCGCATTGCACCTGAAAAGCCCCAAAATTGATTTTCAGCAACTTAACGATTTCTAACCCAAATCAAACATTTTTAACTTAAGCTATCACAAAGAAACAACACTTAAAACATGATTTAAACATAACTAACCATCACGTAGCATCCAACATTTTAACTAAAACATAAAACATGATTCCTTGACACTACAAGAAAAACATATTACAATGACAGAAATTTAATGATGGGCCGAAATTTTATCACTATAAACATCTTTTAATGACGGTACGTAACCTACATATATAATAATTTATTGTATAAATGGTGAGGAGGTTCTAATTCTCATCATTATTGATTCCTTATCCCATTATTATTGGTATACACAAAATCTTCTCGTCATTAATATGTAAAGAAAATATATATTTGTTTTCCATTATAAGCATTCATCTAAAATTTTATTCAAAAAAAACACAAATCATAAGCGGGTAATACTCCCACAAAAAACATTCCCAAATCATTTTTCTTGGGCAAAACATTCCTAATTCTATCTATACACAAAACCTAAATGACCTTTAGACCAACCCAAAAACCTAGAAAATAATAACACCTCCGACAACGACTGCTAGCTATTTTAGCAAAAACATTGATTCCGGCCTCTGACCTACCGACCCTAATCGATGATCAATCTAACGACTGCCCTCCTCCGTCTTCTCCGATTATCGATCATTCTTCATCATCCGAATTTACTGATTGTAGACGAAGCGGGTCCAAACTCTTCACTTTGAACTAGCGACTTGAAAAAGCCGGTGAGTAGAAACTTCACTCTTCTTGAGACTCTTTTTTCCCTTTCCATTGTGTAGAATAAAAGCCCGGAGATGTACTCGGAAAGACGGGGTAAACTTTTAATCGATCGACATCACCTCCATCACAGATCGGAGCCCTCTGTTCTTAGTTTTGTAGTTTATGTTTGGTGGTCAGAAAGTTGGAGAGAACAAAATCGATAATGCTCACTCACCGAGACTTGTGTTTAATCATCAAAGGCATTGGCACATTGTTAATGTAAGAGCTGAATCTGTATTTATGCTGCAAAATATCATTTTTTTCCATTATTTTGTGCTTAAAAAATCCATCTTCACATGAAAGATGGTACCTTTTTTGAAACATGACCTAGTTGTTAATTACTATTGCTGGGTTTGATTTAAAAAAGCAGCATTTTCTCACTTGGTGGGGGTTTAAATTAGTTTATGAGGTCTTTTTTGAGCATTTAGTTTTTGCTATTTGTTCCGAGATGATCTGGAATTCTATTTTATATTACACCCTTGTTGTTAGAGTTGGACTACTCATGCTCATTTTCTTGAAGAATTTGGTACTTGCAGACATCTAAAGGAACTTTTCCTCCTTTCATAATTGTGTTTTTGATGGATTAGCACATTCATTTTTATTTTTTTTGGTTATTAATTGTTTCAGTTATGTAGGTTTTGTTGAGTATGTAAGGGTTGAAGTTTTTATTGTTTTATCTTTTCAGGTGCACATGTATCTGGTGTACTGTTTGTATTACATCTACTGCTATATAACGATCCTGACTATCTTTAGTTGTCATTTACTTTATTTATTGTTTGCCTTTCTAACTTATTTTAATGAATTGTCCTTACTCATAGCTAACTTTTAGAATTGAAAAGAGTCAATATAGATCAATGCTCATGCTTCACCTATTGAAGGAAATATGGCTTCTGCATTCGACGCTTAATCTGCTGTTAAGCAACGACAACATGCCCCTCTTGCGAAGGAACAATAAGATGTCTAAGTTCCTCTTTCTCTTCTAGGTGTTTTATTTTCAACTTTTTTATGTTAGCAGAGTTAAAATGGTGTATTCAAGAAATTGTGTTGCATTAGTTTATCCTAGAAAATGGATCAATCATGTACGTTTTTAGAACTGTTGCGATTGCAGGAAGCTGTTTGTGCTTAACATGAGCAATACAATGAACGGAAACACATGTGGAATGAAAACATTCAAGGTAAGGAAAGTTGTGAAGAACATCTGTTATACAAGAAATGCAATAATTTTGCTTGTGCCGGTCTTAGCTTTGACTAAAGCATGTTTGCATGCATAAAGCAAGTCCAATCTTAATCACGATGGCCTTGGAAAATGGAAACTACACATAGATTGTTCATTGTTCTAAAAACACTACATGTTTTATAGAAACATAAATAAGGATAATGCATCAGTCCTAGTTTAGGTCTTGTCCAACCTATTTGCTTGATGTTAGTCTTGCGTACTATATCAATCTTGTGTCGGATTCTCATGCTTGGAGTCAATGTGTTGCGCGCGCACACACACACACACACACACACACGTTTTTTGGTCTGTCTGATGTCCAGCTCTACCTTATGAAATATTGATCTATTTAGGAAAACATGTTTTTTCAATGTTCAACTTAAATGTTGTATGCATGTTGGTTTTATATGCACATTGTTTTTTACTAAAGTTAAACTTGATTAGCAGTGCTTACAACTTTACATGTCATCTGTTTTTAAGTCCTGTTGTGAGCGTATGATAATGTATGCACTAGAAGCTTGATTGTGCATATATATGAGTTTCAGCCTAGTTGAATCAGTCTGATATACCTTTTCCATATGATCCTTATGGTTGACCTAAGTCCATTGCTTGACATGTCTGCTTGTTTTAACTCTGTTTTTATGCATCATGTTGCATACTTTGAATCTATCATGTTAGAGTAAAATGGGTCATTGTTTTAGTGGGTCTGCAATTATGAATTTGATAATGTTGTTTAGCTGAGTCTTAGTCTAGGTTTTGTGTGGTAACATGTTGCTTAATATGACTTGCATCAGTCTACTTTAGTATACATGATTGCTACAAAATGGTCTGGTTTGTGTCTAGTCTTATATGTTGTCCTGATTGCTCACTTATTTGCCTTATTTGCTGAGTCAAATGTTGGTAGTATCTTTGTTCAAAATTTTTGAAAACTACCATGACGAATTCTAATTTTTTGATTGTTTTTTTGCTGGTATGAAACCTGAAGCTCTTTGACAAATAACACGACTTTGTCTTGGAGTCAGAGAGAGAGCAATTAATGGCTACACTTCAGGAGGTAGAAGATTGGTATATGAAGACGGTGAAGATGAAACCAAGGGTGTCTATATTTCTAAGCTTGAAGAACTTAAGAAGGTTGGTGTTATATATCTGTTTGTGTACTTCTTTAATCTTTACACTCACTTTCTACTGATGCTAATTCATATAAAAAATTTGTAGCAAGGTAATCCAATTGAGTAGCGCTTTAAGGAATACACAGAGAGGGGAGCTCTGATAGATCAACTTATATATTGCATCAACAGTTATAGAGAAGCAGCAGTAACCAACAATCCGATGTTTGATCACATAGATATATCTGAAAAACAGAAGGTGTGTGACGCATGCTCCTCCAGTTACATATATCTGTTAACCTTATTTTTAGTGTTTTGATTACTGTGTGTTATTTCCCTTATTTGCTTCTAGGTCGTGAATAAATGCATGGAAGTGAAGCTTGGTTGAGAGAGAAAATGCAAAGACAAAGACGCACTTCCTAAATATGCTAACCCTGTTCTCTTGTCGGTGACTTGAGAAAGAAGGCTGAAGCTTTGGACAGGTATTGTTAAGTTTACTCATTTCTTGGTTGACGTGAATAATGTAAATTTGGGATATAGGAGCTTTGCTGTTAGTTGCTTTTGTATTTTGTAATTTGAGTTCTCACTTAAGTTAACTACGCATTCACAACCAGTAAAGATATACATGGAAATTCCATTTGCCCTCACGTGTCTAGGCTGCAAAGGGACAAGGCTTTGGGGGAGTTAATGTTGCCTTATAGTCTGCTGTTAAAAGCTATTGAACCAGTTCAGGTTTTTAAGCCTACCTGCTAGAAGTTCATTATTTAAGTTCCTCTTTGCCTTACCTGAATCTTACTTGCACTTGTTTAAGTAGTGTATGTTTTTAATATCTATTAAGTACCAATTCTGACCTATTCCTTAGTAGGTCAGTTTGAGAGCTCATGCTTGTTATACCCGGTCTGATTAGTTTATTGAGATTGTGAGTGCTTTAATTCTCAAAATCAAAATCTGATATATTGTTATACTAAATCTAAGTTAACTTTAATTATGTTTCCTTTTTGTTGTCATGTATATGTGTGCAGGATTTTGAAAGGTTTCGATGCTTTTTGAAGAAATGTGTACAAGGATTGCTATGTATCATATCACAAGATGGTTTAATTTTGCTGTCAAACCACGAATGATTGAAGGTGCATAGAGTTTTGATATTGGGAGATCCTGCCATTTTGCGTTTACATGTAATTTACTTATGTTTTTTAATATTTTGAAGCAGCTATACCTTAACGTATATATAGGATACCTCAGTGTATATTTTTTGATATATTAATGATGTTGTTGCAACTTTTGTAGTGTGGTGTATTTAATGGTTTTGATATTGTAATATTTTTTGTAATGACTGATTCTTGCGTGGTAATTAATGAGCGGGTATTTACCCATTAATGGCCTCTGTCAATAATGGGTAGAAACTAATATTCAATTTTAGTTCTAATGAGAGGAAAATAGTATAATAATGAGGAAATCACTCGTCACTAGAAATATTTTTAATGATAGTCTAATCTCGTCATTAAATCGTTGATATCTTTAATGACGAGGAGGGTTCTTGTCATTGAAAGCTTTAACTAGAAGGGCAACTATGAGGGGGGCATAAGGGGGATTTCCCAACATTAGAAGTCTTTAATGACGAGAAAATGACATACAATGCCGGGAATTCCCTTCATTAAAACCCGTTTTTCTTGTAGTGTGATATAACTAACACTCAACCTAAACATTGTAAAACCATAATTATTTGTTAGGAAGAGCCTCTTACCTTAATTACCAGCAAACAAAAAGCAAAACGCTAAGCAACTGCAACAACTGTTCATCCTCAAACCCTAAAACCTATTCGATCAACAAGAAACCCTAAAATCCAATTTTCTTGCAAAAACCGAAACTGAAAAAGTCTATAAAACTGAATATTACCTGGATTAATTGCTGTGAAACTATTTTTAGAATTATCTACGCTCCAAGACAATCGTTTCGACTACTCATGGCTGCGAAACAGAGCTACGGATTAAAAGATACGAATTTCTGAAGATCAAACTCAACGGTTACCAAAAACTAGGGCTAAACTGAAAACTTACGAAATTACGAGATGTTATTTTCCAAAGTTGCGTCTCCTCGCGCTGATCACTTTTCTCTCCTGCGGCATCTTGAATAGATGAACGGATTGGCCACACGGTTGAAGATTACGTTCTTCCTTTTTTTTTCGCTTTCTTCTGCGTTGGTTTCTTCTCCTCGGCGCCGTTCCTCTCTTTTATTGTCAGAATATGCATATGAATTAAAAGGAGTAATTTGGGGATTATTTCCTTTTTATAGTTATTAATTAAATCCATTTTAAATAATAACTAACTCCCTTAATTAAATCCCTTTTAATTAAATAAATAGGATAAACAATAATTAGGTCGTCATGGGTATGACCAAATTACTATTTTACCCCCTTTCTGAAAAGTTGGGATGTTACATTCCTTCCCCATTAAGAGGAGTTTCGTCCTCGAAACTCGAATGTAACTGGGTGTACTTGAATTCTGAACTTGCAAGGTGTTTCGTCTTCTAACTCTTTCAGTCTTCTCCTTCCCTCTTCCTAACTATTCTACCTGTCTTGAGCCAACTTGAGGTTACGACGATCCACTTCAATCTTCTCGTTGGTTTGCTGTATCAAATCTGGTCTCGTATTCTTTCATCGCTCCACTTCATCCCAGAAAACTAGCGTTCTTCCATTTTCTCCATGCAGAGTTTCAAGTGTTGACATCTAGATGTTGACGTGGTAACCATTGTTGTAGACATGCTTCTATCTCTATCCTCATGGAAGATCATCAGTAGTATTGTTCCAACTCTTGTACATCTTGGTCGCTCCGTGATGAATTGCAATTGCAATCTCGTGGTTTTCATTCTTCACTGTCCTTCCCAATGTTCCGCATTCGGAACCCAAAGCTAATTCTGATGCCAACGGTTACTATCTTTATCTAACTCGTGACCAATGGTTGGTTGGGCTCTAACCATTCACTTGTAAACAATACCACTGGATCTTCATCTTGTTTCTTCATGAACTCATCATCTGGCTCGAATTTTGCAATCATCAGTTCAACACTCTTTGCTTGCTCCTGCTGACCTATACCCGGAAAGCTGAATCTTCCCAGCCGAATCCACACTTCTGGCACACTTGACTTCTTTCGATCTCAACTTCCATCATGGCACCACAAGCTTGCTGAAGAACTGGAAGGATTCTGGCTGTAGGGTTTCTGAGACTTCTCGGGAATGAGAACATACATCTGCCATCCTTTCTATCTGAAGGTCTGATCCAATTCTTGTGCCAAAAATAGTTAGCTTAGAGAATAAATAAAATTGAAAAGTGACAAGTTTGGTACCAGGGTGGTATGTCAACAAGGTAAGCCAAGGAAAGATACAATGCACTGGAAATAAGAAAGGTTGCTTGGGTTACAAGCAAAACAAGATGATCCCATGTTGAGGAATATTTGAAGTTGGTTCCAAAATGAAGAATGAGACATTGTATCACAATACAGAGGATAGCCACCAAAAGGGAAACAAAAGGACACCTTGCAGATGGATTTTTTTTTAGAGAGTGGAATTCTTCAAGATACGGTGGTCTACAAAGACTTCAGAGGCAACTTCAAAAGATGGTAATAAGCTTTCATATAAGCCTTTAGAAAGTGGAGACGTTAAAGGAAACGTCACCTGATGGACTTGGAAATATTCTCAATGCATGGAAAGAGAACACCGAGCTTGAGAGCATTAGGAAAGTGACCTTGATTGTTAATTATTCGGTTAACAAAGTAGGTATTGGCGAACTAGGGGGATCCTCAGTTCACGTGAATGTCGTAGACGAATCATCATACGACCGAGAAGCAAAGAAACGGTGCAAGGTCGAGCACCAAAAGACTAGAAAATTTAGAATCAGGAGGAGAGCAAGGATCTCAACATGAAGGAGCCATGGAGATAAAATGAGCACACCAAAGTGTCTCAGAATAAAATAAACACTTGTCAAGAAGTGTCCAAGTTTGTAGTAGTCAAAGAGAGGTTATTCCGAGATTTAAAAGAATTAGAAATTTCCCTCAAGGAATTGTAAGGGAATATCAAAAGTTTGAATAATTAAGTGTCAAACAAGATTTTAAGTGAAGAGGAAACGACACTTAAGAATTGTCGGATAAGATTTGATTTCAAAGAATTATTTCAAACCTTCAAAGGAAGTTTAACGATCATTGACGATTCAAATAAAAGGTACAAGGTTGCACTAATCGAGAGTAATAGTACACTGCCAAGGAATAAATGCTCAGCTTATTCCTCGTGTGGGACAACAAAGGTTAAAATAAAATGGACTTTCAACCGGTGTAACAAAACTGTAGTAGAAACGCCAAAACAGAAGATGGAAAGTCAAAAAGGTGTGTCAGGCGGTTCATGGCTCTAAATGGCCTGAAATAGATTTAAGACTGAAGGGTACATGGTACATTCATCTAGATTGAAATTCAATGGAAGTTGGTTGGCTAGATAGGTTCGGAAGGCATCTTGAAGAAGTCTACCTTCTACTTAAAACTAGTTCAGCATAAATTGCTAGAAGGTTAAAGATAAGTAATTGAAGGTGGATGTCAAGGTAGGATTAAAGATCCAACTGGTAAGAAGATGAGATGCGTACTTTGAAAGAACAAGTAGCATTAGGTGAAAAGTTAAAACATCGACACTACCCTTAGGTTGGGAGCTGAGAATGAACACAAGTAAGAAAATAAATGTTCTGACATCAGAAGGCTTAGTCAAATTTGAATTTGAAATGAATGATGGGTGTGCAACAATTTAGAACTTTGAAGAGAATTCGTTTCTTGATTTGAAAAGTAAGAAAGCATGAATTTGTTGAAAAGAATTGCTTAAGGCGATATGTTTTTGAGGTAATTCATGACAACAAGCCGAGAGGATTTGTTGAGTTTAAAGATCTCAAGTGAGGGATTACATGAAAAACAAATTACCAATAAAAATATAATTACAAAAGGGCACGAAAAGGGTCTGAACATCAAACATGGCATGCTGGAGGATAGTATCTTGGTTCTTATCTACAACTGCAAAAGAAACTATAACGTTAGCTTTACAAGCATCCTACTAAAAGATTTAACTCAGAAGGAGATTAGACTTCGAGGAACTCCTAAAACATGAAAATCATAACTTACTATCCTCTTAGCCCAAACCCTAAGTCAAAGAGGTGAGAATTCCTTTTAGGTTGCTGTGTATGATATTTACTCCGGATCTGACATTATCAATTTGTACTGAACAAACGAAGAGGAATTTGAGCACGATCCAAAGAGAAAAGATTTAGATACTGGAGTTTTCCAGGTGATATAAAAATATTAGAATTTTTGAAAGATATAAGTCGGTCAAAACAGTTATTTCTGACGATTGCACAAGATGTCAGAATTTCCAGATTAATACGCACTGAGTTGAATTGCAAATCGAGATCAAACGAAAAAGAAACTGAACTTAATTCCAAAAGAAAAGTGGTAGATAAAATTGTTGTCTGAAACATATCAAAAATTCAGGTCATTTGAGGGTGTTTAACCTGTTCAAAACAGAAGAAGTTAAAGTGCTGCTGCAGATTTTCTGGACAGAGTGTCCGGCATAAATATGAATTTTCTGAACAATCCATAACGATTATCGAGTTGGTGTAAAAAGAGAAATTGTAGATAAGACATTAATCTACTTTGCTGAAAATTTGCAGAATTTTCAGAGTAGGGGAAAACATTCTTATGGTAAAGGGAAAACACAAAAACAAAAGTATTCACTCATGTTGGATAAATCCAAACACGAGGATGATGGAAAATATGTGCCAAAGTAGGAGACCTTTAACACTATGAGTTGAAACGAATGAGGGGTACTTGGAAAGAATAGAATTGCACATTGAGTTCGTGTAGAACCATCTCAAGCAAAGTGTTTAGGGTGATTATCTATGATTTATATCGTTCTATTTCGTAACAATTTTCCTCTATACTCTGATGTTTTGCATAGAAAGTGAACGTTTATTTGATTTATTAAGCAAGTGATGTCTGGAATGGTTTAATCGCAAAGTTGGTTGAATTATGAGGTTTTATTGTTGATTTTCTATCGATTGGAATGATTTTACATTTTGCAATGTTTTTGATATCTTGTAGATACACGAATTTGGCTTAAAAGAGGTTTAAAAGATGTTCAAGTGAGGATTTACAGGGAAGAAAAAGGATAAAGATAGAGATGAAAACCGGATTTGAAGTAAATCAACGCGTGCGTCTCAAGCTCGTCCGGATGGACGGGCGTTTGAGGAATCGAACGGGCGCCCAGGAAGGAATAGTGGATTGAGTATTGAGATTTTTTTGAACGAAAGCGCCCAAATTTACATAGGACGGGCGTCTGACATGACTCGGCCCGACTCAAAGATTTTATGCAGAATGGACGGGCGTTCAAGACTCTGGACGAGCGTCCATACGCCGACTTAGCAGAAACCGACTTAAAACTCTATAAATAGGCGCGTTTTTTCAACCCTAAGGGGATCCAATTAACATAAGGCGGCCACAAAACCCTTAGGGGCGATTTTTCTGTGTTCTCCACCCTTTATATACAACTTTTATGCTTTTGATTTCCTAGATAAAATTTCTCCAATTATATGTACTTTCTAGTAGCAAATTCAAGTAATCAAACGATGAATAGAGGCTAGAGCTCATTGGAACAAGCTTTGTGAAGCCAATTCTAGCAACATCTTGATTTCTCTTTGGATTATCTTGTGAGTTTTCTTTATAAAAGTTGTATCTTTTCTATGTTTAATTCATTGTTATTATGCAATTTTATCGATGGATGTTTTGCATGCTTGATTTTAATAGTTGATGAGAGTTCATTGTTAAACCTAGATCACCATAGTCAAGATTAGATCTTTAATCTAAGTAACGATAGTTGTTAGATTGAAATCTAGGTTAAGAAATTGAGAAATTTCACACCTTTGTTATTAAAGAGTTAATCTTTTTGTATCGATAGACGAAAGAGATTAATATACGAATTATCTAAGAGATTAGAAATTCATACCTACGATAGGTGAATCACAACTTTTGTTAAATCATCACTAGATAATCTAGAGAAGAAATTGAGTGTTGTAGAATTGGTGGATCATTGCTTGTTCGTTTTTAAATTGATTGATTAAAATCATTTGTGCTTGTTTTGCATAGCAAGTTTATATTTTTATTGCATGTTTAGGTTATAGAAAAGAATTAGTTTAGTTAATCTTGTTCGCAATTATATTTCCTGGCTTTAGATTTTCGATCTTCTGTCCAGTTTAATTTTTGTTGTTTTCGTTTTTAGTTTTGTTAAGTGTTAGACGTTTTTATTTTCTTATAATTTAGTAATAGTAGCTGTGACATCTTTAGGTTAGTTAGATAAAAACTAGGTAAACAACCTCGATTCCCTGTGGACTCGACTCCCGTATTAACCTCTATACTACGATCCCTGCACTTGGGGTAAACCGGATTTATTTTTATTACTTGTTTATTTTTCATTAGATAAAATCCGAGACAAGTGTCATGCATCCAACTACGCTGTTGGTGCAGTCTTAGGACAACAAATAAAGGGAAAGTTCCAGCCCATATCTTACGCCAGTCACACACTGAACCCTACTCAAGTGAACTATACCACAACTGAAAAGGAATTATTGGCCGTAGTCTTCGCTATGGACAAATTTCGTAGTTACTTGTTGGGTGCTGCAGTTACGGTGTGGACTGATCATGTTGCTTTGCGATATCTAATGACAAAGAAAGATGCTAAACCGCGCTTACTACGTTGGATACTGATCCTGCAAGAGTTTGACGTTAAGATTAAGGACAAAAAGGGTAGTGAAAACATAGTAGCTGATCATGTTTCAAGGATGTTGAATGAGGAAGAGCAAGATCCTAACGATATAGACCTTTACTTTCCTCTTGAAAATGTTATGCTTATAGACGATTGCGCCCCAGATGTTCCATGGTATTCTTCCATCGTCAACTACCTGCATTCCCAATATCTAAATCCGGAATTTTCATATCAGGAGAGGAAGAAATTCTTCTCTGACTTGAAAACATTTGTATGGGATGAACCTTACCTCTTCAAAATTTGTAAAGACAGATTGTTAAGGGGGTGTGTTCCTGAATCTGAGCAACGTGATATTATTGAACAATGCCACGGTGCTACCCTCTTGGCGGTCACTTTGGTCCTTGGAAATCTGTTGCCAAGATCTTTCGATCTGGTTTCTATTGGCCCACGATCTTCAAGGATTGTAAGCTTTTCGCAAAGCTTGTGATAGGTGCCAACGAACCGGAGCTTTAACAAGGCGTTTTGACATGCCGTTGAAACCCATTCTAGAATGTGAAGTCTTTGATGTATGGGGGATTGATTTTATGGGCCCGTTCCCATCTTCCTGTGGAAATAAATACATCTTACTCTGTGTCGATTATGTATCGAAATGGGTGGAGGCCCAAGCCACTTCTCGCAATGATCATAAAACGGTCATGAATTTTCTAAAGAAAAACATCTTTGTAAGATTTGGGTGCCCACGTGCCTTGATAAGCGATGAGGGAACACACTTCTGCAACCGACCACTAGAGAAAGTACTTGAGAAATACGGTGTTCGGCATAAAATCGGCACACCATATCACCCTATGACTAGTGGTCAGGTTGAACGAAGCAATCAGAGCTTGAAGAAGATCCTGGAGAAAGTAGTAAACAGTCATAGAAAGGACTGGAGTCTTAAGTTGGATGATGTACTATAGGCATATCGAACTGCCTACAAAACCCCCATGGGTACATCACCCTATCAGATGGTATATGGAAAACCATGCCACCTGCCAGTTGAGTTGGAGCATAGAGCGTATTGGGCCACTACGTTCTTAAACTTCGATACCCAATCATGTGGTGAACACCGACTGCAGCAGTTGCATGAGTTAGATGAGTTTAGACTCCAAGCCTACGAGAGTGCCAGGATAAGTAAAGATAAGATGAAACTCCGTCATGATGCCAAAATCAAGAAGCGAGAATTTCAAGTTGGGGAGCAAGTTCTATTGTACAATTCCAGGTTACATCTGTTCCCTGGAAATTCTGCAAATCATTCCTGGAGGTGTTTTAGAACTAAGAGGTCATGGTGACCAGCCGTTCAGAGTGAATGGTCAAAGGTGCAAGCATTATATCGGTCAAACCAAAGAAAAACCTTTGATTGTTCATTTCCTCGACATCCTCGGGTGTGGTATACCTGAAGTCAATAAGTTTGACTGAATTTTCACCCGACTTGTTTTACGAGGATGACGGCAAAGTGGTCCATTAGAGGAAGTCATGGCTGGTAGTTGGGATATGGAAGAGTTTAAAAGGGAGCAAATGACTTAAGAGACGTCGAAGAAGAAGAAGTCTACAATGGGGAGGATTAAGAGTGTTTGGAAAGCTATCAAAAGCTTGACCCCATGTGTTAGATGTTGCTTTTTGCACCACACCACTTGATCGGAGCTTACACGATGTATTATTTGGAAGAAAGGTTAAATGGCCCGATCGATCTGGCTAAATTGAGAGATTGTCGAGCTAACGACACAAACCAAAAAAGCGCCACTAGGGGCATCCTAGATATCTTTATTTGTATTAGTTACTTTTGTTTTACTCTTTTCTTTGATTTATTTGTTTAGTTTAAGTCTAATTAGGGTAATTGTTGACTCTGCTTCAGTTCATCTTTGTGTTTTTTTTTAAATGGATTATGGAGTTCTGCCGCATGAGTTCCCTTTCATTAGTAGGATCCACCTTATCACCTTATATGACGGACCTAGAGGGACGATCATTCTAGACGTAGATTATGATATTATCACTCGCCTCAGGACTGTTACCTACATTATCATTGTACCCCAAGCTTTAGGAGGTGGAGAGTTTAGTACCGAGGACCTGCAGAATGCTTTAGGACGACCATATACAATCCTCAATGATCCGATGCTGACCGACTTGTTGCTAGTGCTGCGTGCTGAACATTTCCGAGGAGTGGATGTTACTGGAGAGGACTGGGCCCTACAGGATGAATAAGATTTTCCTCCCGCGATTGACATGCTCTGTCGTCTGATCCGGAGTGTGGATTGGGCTGATATTTATAATGACTAGCTTCGTTAGGTGTTTCGTCGAGCAAACGACGTTAAACAAAAGCGCTCGGTGGGAGGCAACCCATTATCTTCTAGTTTTTTATGTATTTGAAGTTTTTTTTGTTTTATATGAGGCAATAAGGGTTTGAATAAAAATGTATGAAAATTCTATGTTTTTGCTTAATTTTGATCTAGGACGCCCGTCCATCATATGAGACGCCCGTCTGCCTGTGTTTACATTGAACGGGCGTCCATTTTTTTGGACGCCCGTCCAGAAAGTTCACCCCAACTCTGTATTCGTTTGAAAAGTGGTACGGGCGTCTGTTTCACTGAACGCCCGTCCAGTTCATAAGATTTCCATACGAACACTCGTCCATTTTCTTGGACGCCCGTCCGCCTTGCTTCTATATATATCCCCTGCTCCCAAAATTTCATTTGCACCAAAAATTTCAAAGTGAAAAACCCGACTCTTGCGCCCCCTTTGCTCTCAAATCTTTGTTTCTAAACCATTTTTGGCGATTTAAGGCTCTGCAAACAGCTCTCAAACCCCTCTCGTCGATTAATCAAACCAAATCCTACAACAAACGGCCATTAATCTGATTCAGTGACCTAGCTTGTGCGATTTTTTTTGGAGAAAAATACGAACTTTGGGGTCGATTTTGCATTGTTAGGGCTCCCAGTTATCATTTTCATCACCCTCTCATTACACCTGGTAAGAATTTATAACCTTTTCTTAGATTAATTCATGTTTTTTTTAGTTCGATCTCCGAATCGAATTTTTTTTCACATGAATACTGTCTTATTAGTTTTTTCTTCTTCTTGTTTTGTTGGTGATCTTGGGTGGTGATGGTTGATGGTGAATGGTTGCATGATGGTTTTGGTGTGGGTTGGTGTTGGTTGTTGAATTATTGGGAAATCCCGTTTGGACGATAAACGGGTGGTTTTGTTTGCATTGTGGTTTGGGGTTGTTGTTTGTCTAGGTTGTATAGCAATGGTACGTAAAGAGGTTAAGAAACGACATGGTAAGGGGATAGCAACAGAACCGAGTAAGAAGAAAAAGGTTGTAGATCCAACCTTAGTACTTCCCACACGGGGTATTGAGATTAGAGAACATCTTCCTAGGGCTGCTCAAGGTCAATCTAGGGTGCCGTTAAGAGATGACTTTGAGTCTGACACTGATGACGAGGTACCCCTAGTGAGATTACCTAGGGTTGAAAGGACTGAAGAAACACCTAGGCCTACGACTGAGGAAGCAACTGAGAGAAGGGAGCCTGTTTGACAGAATGTTCGACCCCCTGTCCCTATTCCATTTGCTTGGAGGTTCATTAACCCCAAGGCCCTAGACGTATACAATAAGCATTATCTGACGAGAACTATGTTGATTGAAAGAGCCGTTCTTGAGACTAAAGTAGATCCATCTTTTGTTAAGATGTTAACGGATAGAAAGTGGGGTGCACTGATGAGAACCCCTAGAACCCCTGTAAATGCTACCCTAGTTCGTGAGTTTTATGCAAACTGTTCTGAAATGGATCTGGATACTGGGGTAGTTATGGTTCGAGGAGTTAAGGTGCCGTTTACACCGAAAGTTATCAATGAAAAATACAAGTTAGCACCATTTGAGGGGTTGGATTATAAGGAAGCAATTAAAGCGAAGCAGAATGCGGGTGAGGACCCTTTGGAGGAGCTTAGACTGAAAGTGTGCCCGGAGGTGCCGTGGACACTTAGACCGGGAGGTGATAGGAAAGAATTGGTTACTACTTCTTGGACGGAGGATTGGAAAGTCCAGTGTAGATTTATACAAAACAGGTTGTTGCCTAAGAACAACCTGACACATTTTCACATTGGCGATCTTGGGATGCTTTACGCCTTGAACTTTAAGTTAAATGTTGATGTAGGACAGGCGATTTTTGATGAGATAGCGTTGAATCAGAAAGTCTATTCTCGATGTCTGATTTGCCCCTATTTGATCCATAGTCTCTGTCTAGATGCTGAGGTTCCCGAGTACAAAACTGATCACAAACCTAAAAATCCGAGGTACTTGCAGCGAGAGAAAGTGAAATCTTGAGGCGGTCGAGTGCGAGGCGACATGAGCCCGGATCATCTTCAGTACCGCCTCCAGTATCTTCCCTTCCTTCTTTATCTCCATCAGTTAAGATGCGTTTGAGTATGGAAAATAGTCAAAGGAACTGGATGTAGGACATCGAGCGCCACAGAACAATATCTTGACTATCCTACGGTGTATGAGTGAGGACCGTCCTCCGAGGACCAGAGATGCTACAACACAAGCACTATGGATTACGCTTTTTACGACGAGATCGAAAGCGAGGCTATTGCGGATGTTCTTCATGATGAGTCGTCTTCGATGAGGAGCGAGTTGACACGGCAGAGAGGACTACTACACCGTGTTGGACCTTCTATCGATACTCCTACGGATGGGCGCCTCCTGGCTTTGGTGATTCTTCGGCACCAGGCGGACTTGACTTTTCGATGTCGATTCTATTTTGTATTTTTATCCCTGGGATTTGATTGTATTTTGCTACTATATGCTGATTCATATGTATTTTTCTTGGAGCTACTGTCGGTTTCCGTTGCTCATCTTTATTGATGAATCTTGTAAGCCATACGGCGTTTCGTTGACATTCCTATGGTTTCTATTATTCCGTGTCGTGCATGAATTGTCGTTTGATTCGTTTTCACCTTATCCTTATCTTTATCTTTATTCTGCGATGTGATATAATCCCCATTTTTCCCCGAGATGTTCCCGTGTTTATCGAGTAGTGCAGGCATATTTTTAGCTGTTTTGTCGAGCTAGTATTGGAATCATGCTGAAACGGATAATCTTTGAGTTTACGAACGTTGGTTTCTTCATGCTCGTGCCTGACCAACGGTTCGAGTATCTATTCAAATCAGATAAGTACTTTGTTTCTTTTTAATTCTGCACAACCTGGGGACATGTTGTCGTTTAAGTGTGGGGGAGGAGAATGGTTATGTGTATCTTTTTGCTTATATTGTTATTCTATGCTGAAAAGAGCTAAAATTTTCAAATTTTTGTTTTGTCCCGGTTGAGCGAATGCATATTTTTGTTCAGTTTTTATAGACATTTATGTTGTATATTGTATGTTTAGTAGGTTAGATGTTTCACCCGACATACATTTCACGAGCCATATTAAATGATGATCTAAAATATAAAGCTATACCCATTTGGATTAGTAATTTTTGATTATCTTATAAGTATCTTGTGCTTAGTGCTAATGTACGTATCGTGAGAATTATAATAGTTTGTGTTTAGAGCCGGAGTATGACATACTGTGAATATCTTAGGTTTGAATGTGATAAGCGAAACGTGACTATTGTGCTTTAAAAAGTTGTTTTTAGAATAAAAAAATAAAAAAAATAAAAGAATTAATTGGGTGTGTCGGAAGCTGGTCGATGATTTGAGTGAGGTAGGTCATATCTCGAATGTCCTATACCACTATGATGACCAAAAGCTCACGACAGTCAGAAGAAGCTGCTTGATGATTTGAGTACGGTAGGTCATATCCCGAATGTCCTATTCTACTATGACGGGCAATAGCTCATTCTGATGTGCGTATAAATGTGAATGTTGATGAAATCAACTTACGAAGGGTATTGGTATGAATTGATATAAGACTTAGTTATCTCTTACCTTATCCCCAGTATAAACCGACAGATATGTTGTAGGGATTATCCTCTGAGTATGTCAGAAAGGTCCTAAATGTACTCTATCATCCTTTTCGGGATATGTTACATTTTGTAGGGTGCATGTTATAAGTATCATTTATTTCTAGTTTAAATGGGGTATTTGCTAGTTGCTTTGAATAGATTTCAAGTTTGGACTTAGTGGAAGTTTTCTATGGCTTTCCACACACACAGGGGTGAACCTCTAATTTATTAAATATGCTTTATTCTTGCTGAAATGTCTATCTTTTTTCCGAGCCTTGATCTTGTTTTGTTTCGCTCGGGACGAGCGAAATCTAAGTGTGGGGGAGTTGTTTAGGGTGATTATCTATGATTTATATCGTTCTATTTCGTAACAATTTTCCTCTATACTCTGATGTTTTGCATAGAAAGTGAACGTTTATTTGATTTATTAAGCAAGTGATGTCTGGAATGGTTTAATCGCAAATTTGGTTGAATTATGAGGTTTTATTGTTGATTTTCTATCGATTGGAATGATTTTACATTTTGCAATGTTTTTGATATCTTGTAGATACACGAATTTGGCTTAAAAGAGGTTTAAAAGATGTTCAAGTGAGGATTTACATGGAAGAAAAAGGATAAAGATAGAGATGAAAACCGGATTTGAAGTAAGCTGAGCGAGAGCAGCGTCAAGCTCCGTCCGGATGGACGGGCGTTTGAGGAATCGAGCAGGCGCCCGAGGAAGGAATAGTGGATCTGAGTATTGAGATTTTCTTTGAACGAGTGTCCAAATTTACATAGGACGGGCAGGCGTCGACATGGCTCGGCCCGACTCGAAGATTTTATGCAGAATGGACGGGCGTTCAAGACTCTGGACGAGCGTCCATACGCCGACCTAGCAGAAACCGACTTAAAACTCTATAAATAGGCGCGTTTTTTCAACCCTAAGGGGATCCAATTAACATAAGGCGGCCACAAAACCCTTAGGGGCGATTTTTCTGTGTTCTCCACCCTTTATATACAACTTTTATGCTTTTGATTTCCTAGATAAAATTTCTCCAATTATATGTACTTTCTAGTAGCAAATTCAAGTAATCAAACGATGAATAGAGGCTAGGGCTCATTGTAACAAGCTTTGTGAAGCCAATTCTAGCAACATCTTGATTTCTCTTTGGATTATCTTGTGAGTTTTCTTTATAAAAGTTGTATCTTTTCTATGTTTAATTCATTGTTATTATGCAATTTTATCGATGGATGTTTTGCATGCTTGATTTTAATAGTAGATGAGAGTTCATTGTTAAACCTAGATCACCATAGTCAAGATTAGATCTTTAATCTAAGTAACGATAGTTGTTAGATTGAAATCTTGGTTAAGAGATTGAGAAATTTCACACCTTTGTTATTAAAGAGTTAATCTTTTTGTATCGATAGACGAAAGAGATTAATAAACGAATTATCTAAGAGATTAGAAATTCATACCTACGATAGGTGAATCACAACTTTTGTTAAATCATCACTAGATAATCTAAAGAAGAAATTGAGTGTTGTAGAATTGGTGGATCATTGCTTGTTCGTTTTTAAATTCATTGATTAAAATCGTTTGTGCTTGTTTTGCATAGCAAGTTTATATTTTTATTGCATGTTTAGGTTATAGAAAAGAATTAGTTTAGTTAATCTTGTTCGCAATTATATTTCCTGGCTTTAGATTTTCGATCTTCTGTCCAGTTTAATTTTTGTTGTTTTCGTTTTTAGTTTTGTTAAGTGTTAAACGATTTTATTTTCTTATAATTTTAGTAATAGTAGCTGTGATATCTTTAGGTTAGTTAGATAAAAACTAGGTAAACAACCTCGATTCCCTGTGGACTCGACTCCGGTATTAACCTCTATACTACGATCCCTGCACTTGGGGTAAACCGGATATATTTTTATTACTTGTTTATTTTTCATTAGATAAAATCCCTGCACAAGATAACTCACAAGATAAACTCAGACAAAGCGACGGTGAAAAGGGAAAGTGGAGGATTTGTATAGTAGAATCAAATATAATTCTCTACAAAGTTAGGCCAAGATAAAAGTAAACTTAGGCATTCGTGTAGAGAAGGTGAAGAGATTTCAAAAGGGAAAGTAAGGAAAAAGGAATTCAACCAAGAGGGCCTCGAATTTATGGTGTAGGCATAAGACTCCTATCCCAAAACTTTACCTAATGGGGTTTCACTTAATCCATTGTGACAAGCTATGGTTTGGAAACTTTAAAGGAAGAAAAAGTTTCTACTATGGATATTAGGAGGAACAATACCTGAGGTGATCACATAAAAGATGTGAACAAAGAACTCAACTTAACCTTCATCAAAGAAGACTCTTCACTTGGTCCTAGTGGAACTTAATCACGGTTTAAGGAATCTTATCTTAGAGGAAAAGAAGCCTAGGATAGAAAGGACACTTCTTTCTGATACCAACTGTAACGCCCCGCTCCCAGATACGGAGCCCTTATCCGGAAGAGAAATGTTCGGCGCGTATAGCATTAAATAAATCTAACATTATACGCAAGCCTCTACGTCGTCGTATCAAATAAAAACAAATGGAAGCTAAAAGGACTCGGGTAAAAACATAAATGATACTATGAATAGAAAGTAACCACACTAAAGATGGATAGTTAAATTACAACGACGAAAAACCCAAAGACTTATACAGTACGAGGTCTTAAAAGTAGAGGTACAACAAATCTAAGAAAAGAAATACAACTAGTCTAGTACAACCTTTTCAAAGAAATAAACTAAAAGCTTCGCCCAGACTTCAATGTCTTCAAAAGTCTTCTCACCCCAAAATGCATACAAAAGAAAATGCAAAGGAGGTAAGTACAAAGTACTTAGTAAAAGTGAGAAGCTAATGAATAACTAAGTTATACCACGAAAGGTTCTTTTTATTATTATTAAATTACCTTTATAAGACCGACTCAATCTAGGGTTCACTTCATGTCCATCAACATGTCATGACTAAACGTTTCTAGCTTAACTTATCTCTATTACAACCGCACTCAAGTGCACTACGCCTGATGTATATCCACCAGGAGATATCGATTGCAACCCATTGGTGGATCACACAAATGGCCCCAGTAGCCTAGGCTGGTAAACTCCGATGGTGCACATGTAGGGAGAAGTTCCTCCACTGCCATTTAGCCATTTATAGGCCAGCAGCGTTGTTCGCTTTATCAGCACGCAGGCACATGCGAGATTGTCCGGTGCCTATCCAAGAGTGGCATGTTGTTTAATCTTTTACTAAGCAAGTACATATTTATTTAATAGTTAACTAGCCGCCTAAGTGTTTTCAAATAATCTCCCTCACACATACTACTCTCTTCCTAGACCACTAGACATAAACAAGGCCTAGCAATTACACAAACATTGATGAATACTAATTCATCAAATCACAAGCTCTTTCAGGCTTCCGACGGTCCCGGACTTCAACTCCCTTTAAGAGTACGTCTGGTGCCGGAACCAAACGCATCAGAAACTCAATCGAGGCTTGTTCATTTTCATTTAGTATTATTAGATCAACAAAAACATTTAAAGCTGGACTCGTAGCTTAAAACAACATTTACCCAAAATCAAATTTGAATGTGCACATTGCACTGAAAATCCCTAAACATGATTTTACGCAACTTAACGATTTCTAACCCAAATCAAACATGTTTAACATCATCTATCACAAAGAAACAGGAGTAAAAACCTGATTTACACATAACTAACCATCACGTAGCATCCAACATTTTACCTACAACATAAAACATTATTCCTTGATACAACTAACACTCAACCTAAAAATTGTAAAACCATAATTATTCGTTATGAAGAGCCTCTTTGTAACGCCCCGTTCCCAGACACCGAGTCCTTATCCGGAAATCGAAACGTTCGGCACGCATAATATTAAATAAATAATATTACACGTAAGCCTCTACTGTGTCGTATCAAATTAAAGCAAACGGAAGCTAAAAAAAGACTCGGGTAAATTTTTTTTTTCAAATAGCTAAGAATAGAAATACTAAAGGTAGAATAGAATGTAATACTTATTACATCGGAAACCAAACGAATCCAAAAGTACGAATCTCGAAAACTAAAAGGAAACTACAAGTTCCAACAATAATCCAGAACAGGGAAATAAACGTAAATAAAAGAATAATAAACAAGGTCTTCAACTCCGGCGTTCTCAAACGTCGTCATCAAAGTCCTTCTCGAAATATTCACTAACCTGTTCGTCTTCTCTCGCCCAAACACATAAATAAACATGCATTTGAGGTAAGTACAGTTGTACAAAGTAAGAAGTATAAGCTACAATTCAATTAAGGTTATTATTAAAGATATTATCTTAGTGAGACGACTCAATTTAGGGTTCACTTCATGTCCATCAACACGTCATGACTAAACGTTTCTAACTTATCTTATCTCTGTTACATCATTACTCAAGGACACTGTGCATGGCGTTCATCAGCCTGAAGATATACTTGCTAACTAACGGTGATTAGCACCGATTAGCTCCGGGGTCTCCCCGGTATGCGTATACGTCCGATGAATTTCCTCCACTACCCTTTAGCCGTTTAAGGCCAGTAGCGCTGTTCACCTTTTATGAACGTATCACATCGCCGATATGAAATAGTGTCTAACCGAGAATAAATGACGTTTTTGCTTTTATCTACACGTATGTAATTATTAATGTGAATTAACTAACCGCCTAAATGTTTTCAGAATAAAACTCACCTTAACAACTCTACTCCCTCACTTAGACAACTAGACATCACTTCCTATCAGTTACACAGACATTGATGAACTCTAGCTCATCAAAGCACAAGCCCTTTCATGCCCTTCCGACGGATCCGAACTTCAACTCCCTTTAAGAGTACATTCGGTGTTTTAACTGAAAGAATCAGAAGTTCAATCGAGGCCTGTTCATATTTGATTAATGTTAACATATCATGATTAAGGGTTTAAAACAGTGGAAACACGATTATGAGGCCAAAAACCAAGCTAAAATGCTAGAATAGTAAAAACAAGATAAAACAGGCCAAACGCCCGTTTGAAACCATTTGGACACCCGTCGGTAATCAGACGCCCATCCACTAACCTCGGACGCCCGTCCGCCAAAAACAGCTACATCCTGAATCAAAAGTCTGACCTCAAACGCCCGTCTGCCTAATGCAGATGCCCGTCCAAGTTACTAGGGTCTCAGATGCCCGTCCGACTGGGTTTTTCTCAAAACGCTAAAACCTTCACAACTCGATTTCTGAATCGTTTTTAACCTAAATAACATCGATTCCAACTCAGTAAAACGTAGAAAACATATCTAAACGTCTATGATCCTTTGATCAACGAAAAAGCACAACTTTCTTGCATCTACGCATTATAAATCTTGATCTAAACCTCAATAACAATAATTGGAATTGTAGGAAGAGCCTCTTACCTTTTAAGCAGCAAATTCCAACTCCAAACCACAGAAAACAGCAGCAAAAACTGATCCTTTTCTGCAGGAAAACTTGTGATAAATCCAAACTTAGATTAGATTCGATCACACGCTTCTAAACGATAAAAACTACGAATTAATGAGTTTGAATCCTTCAAACTCAAAGAACAACAAAACTAGGGCTTAATCATACCTTAACAAAGCTTCGACTTGTTGATGTCACAAGCGTTGCTCTCTTCCGCAACGATTCGGTGCTCGACTACGATCGAAAACCGTCAAGAATTGACTTAGCAATCGATGAAAAATCCTCAGCCTAATTTTCTCTCTTCTCACACGCATGAAGACAATTTGGAAGTGGAAAAGTCTCGATTAAAGATTAAGGGTGATTAGGTTGATTTTTCCTTAAATAGGAAAATCCCAAAATTACCTAATTTCTTGATTTTCCTTAATCACCCTTATTAAATCAGATTTTCTTCCCCTTAAATATATGCATATATCTCGAAATTGTACATATATTTAACTAAATAATTAAACTCCGAATAAAAGGAACCGAACCCAATATTTCGTTTTCGTAAAATGACACGTCTGCCCTTTCCCGAAAATCGGAATATTACACTCTTACCTTAATTTCTAGCAAACTGAAAGCAAATGCCAAGCAACTGCAACAACTGTTGATCCTCAAACCCCAAAACCTATTCGATCAACAAGAAACCCTAAAATCCAATTTTCTTGCAAAAACCGAAACTGAAAAAGTATGAAAAACTGAAGATTACCTGGATTAACTTCTGTGAAACTATTTTTAGAATGATCTACGCTCCAATAGGATCGTTTCGACTACTCATGGCTGCGAAACAGAGCTACGGATTAAAAGATACGAATTTCTGAAGATCAAACTCAACGGTTACCAAAAACTAGGGCTAAACTGAAAACTTACGAAATTACGAGATGTTATTTTCCAAAGTTGCGTCTCCTCGCACTGATCACTTTTCTCTCCTGCGGCATCTTGAACAGATGAACGGATTGGCCACACGGTTGAAGATTACGTTCTCCCTTTTTTTTCGCTTTCTTCTGCGTTGGTTTCTTCTCCTCAGCGCCGTTCCTCTCTTTTTTTGTCAGAATATGCGTATGAATTAAAAGGAGTAATTTGGGGATTAATTCCTTTTTATAGTTATTAATTACATCCATTTTAAATAATAACTTGCTCCCTTAATTAAATCTTTTTTAATTAAATAAATAAGATAAACAATAATTAGGTCGTCGTGGGTATGACCAAATTACTATTTTATCCTTTCTGAAAAGTCGGGATGTTACAATTATCAATACAACATTTATTACTCATTTCTCCATCTTACCCCTATTTTATTATCTATCTAACAACTTTTTATTACTTAATAGCTACTGCATTAATGATAGTCAATGGGCATTTTAGATGTTTAACCTTCAAATTTATGACATTTAATCACTTTCTAAATATATGTGAAAATACCCAAAATGACTTATATTTTGGAACGGATGTAGTATATAAAAAACAACGTCTTTTATTAAGAAATATACAAAATTTTCGTACAAAGTCGTATCATGATCCTCTCCGTATACCAAATTACGTAAACGAAGCATAGTCATATGTGCCTCCCTAGAACATATATGTGGGAAACCCGATGTTGGATAATCCTACGCATATGAAATAGTAAATCGCCCTATTATCCAAAAAATAATAGCCCCCTAAAATATATTGGGAATGGAAAAAATTGCAAAAGAAACTCGTGTTGTGCCCATCATCCTCTGTCTTTGAAAAAAGGGTTAGCTATTGTCACGTCAGTGCCAAGGATGTATAGAAAGGTAAGCTTCTAGGACGCCTCCATACTCATATGATTCGTGCAAGGAAAATGAATCATTCTCAAGCTAAGAAAGAATATCAATGTGCAATTAAAATAAAATAAGAAGATCACACCTGGTTTGCAACTTTCAAAAGATTGAAGGGTGCTTCAACAGAAATGCTCCATGTGTCATTCCAATACAATGTTATGTTCCTCTTAATGATTTGCAATATAACAGTCAGCTGGATGCAACAAATTGAGTCGGCAATCCAAGATTTGAGCCATTCCGCAAACGTAAAATTGTTCTCCAATTACAAACCGCGGTGATATGCCATATAAATTTGAAACAAATAATAAAGACACGGTAGGGATAGAAACAACTTGGTTGCACTCTTCAAAACATTGATGAGTGCTTCCCAGTAAGTCATCTATGTTTGACCAATCGAATAGAAGGAATAAGAAGCCCGGAATTATCAAGGTAGCAGAAACGGTGTTTGTAGATGGATATCTGACTGTTTATGAGTGTTTTTTCTGGTGGTGCATGGTGGTGCTCAAGAAATATATGAAGATGTGATGAACAAGTCGAGCGGCGAGAGTCGACAAATTGGCAAAGTCTAGTCCGCTTTGTATATTTCCATATGGATTATGATTTACAAGGTGCCACTATTTATAGGCGGATTGCAAATGAAGATTATGCTAATTAAGACAAGATATAATTAAGTACGATAGGACATAAATAACTGTGATTACAACATAATTATCTCGGACATCTTTTATGGTGGGTTCACTGGGAACGGACCCAATTCCTAGTCATTTGATGTGTTTGCCTTGCCCTTGTTATGTTTGAATCTTGTCTGCCTTGAGGTGGAGGCACGGTCTGGTTTTGCGGATTACAGACTGGGGGCCGCGAGATCGGCCCATGTTCCTAGGCATAGCGTTGAGCTTGGCGGGTTGACGAGTTGTTAATCGACGCCTGTTGCCTTCGCCAATGGTAGGTCTGTAATGGCTACTGGCGGGCTGGATCATACCCAGCCTGGTCTAGCTTACGCACATGCGGACATTCCGGGTCTTGGACCTGGTCCTTTGTTGGTCCCTCGTTCGGGACAAATGAGGATCCGTAGGCCTGCTTGTAGGTTTGGCATATCAATGGCCCCCTACTCCGTGCCTTAAGAATTTGTGCAAAATGGAAGGCAGGGAGTAAAGTTGTCACTAGGTTGATTTACCTCGTGCGAAATGGCCAGGTCGGAGAGCGACTAAGCCGTGCCAGCGTTTGGCTCTTGAGCGTAGTTTGAATGCCGAGCATAAGTGCAATCGGGATTGAATCCGCACTATGAATCAGATGGTCTTTATCAGCATTTATGACATAAAATTACTTGCTGGGAGGTGTTGCACTATGAAGCAGAAAGGCTTTGGTGGCTTTTGTGGCGTAAAGCGACTCGCTTCTAGGGCCGCGCTATGAAGCGGTTGAGCCCAGGTGCCGCGCTATGAAGCGGACGGGCTTATAATGTCGCGCTATTAAGCGGATGGGCTTGTTATTGATGAAGAGAAAGTCTAGTGATGGAGCCGATATGATCTTTGAGGGTCGTAACTGTTAGAGACGAGATTCAAGGCATTTCTTCGGTTCCGTAACCGGCAAGACGATTGATATGAAGAGCCGTGAACTCTGATTGGCTGGTGTTGTCTTGATAACTGTGCCTTTTCATAATGGCGTTTGAATTTTGAATTCTGATGCGTTGTTTCGTTATCCCGCCTTGTCTATATAAGGAGGCTATCCCCAGCATTTGAACATTTTTGCGAATTTTAGTTTTCGACCCACTAAAAATTCCAGCTAAGCAAGAAATTTCCTGCAGAAGTAAGAAGATTCTGACACAGACTTTGAAGTTTCCAGTAGTTTCTTTAAAGTTTCTGGCAAGTGTAAGAGTTTTCCGGCCGATATTCAAACCTTCAACCCAGATTTCTCAAGCTTTCAGGTAAATTGTTCACCTTTATTTCGATTTTTCAATTTTCAGTGTTTGAAGTGTATCCATTGTAGAAAAGAACATGCAAATTTAGGAATCAAGATCCGGTTTACATGCTTTTCTCCTGTTTTTGTATGTACAATTACGTTTTTCCTTCGAATTTGCCTCTTCAAGTTCCAGAATTTCCAATATTTGAAGAATGTGTATGCGTCCTTCCTTATTTACTGATATATCAATGCGTTGTTGTTAGGATAAATTTAATTTCGTTTTTATGATGGCCATACTAGCCAAGTGAACCAATCATTCAACTAGAGAAGTGACTATAAAGACAACAAAGTAAAGATCAATACTTTATTGTAGCAAGATCAATACTTCTATGTAAAAGATCAATACTTAATTTGCACCAGTAGCAAGATTGGAGGCAATTAGATTGTTTCTAGCTTTTGCAGCTCACAAAGACTTCAAAGTCTATCTAATGGATATGAAAAGTGCATTTATGAATGGACTACTAGAAGAAGGAGTATATGTGGAGCATCCCCTTGGATTTCAAATCAAAGGAAAATAAGATAAAGTATACGAACTAAAAAAGGCACTGTATGGACTCAAACAGGCACCCAGAGCTTGGTATGAGACTCTTTCACAATTCTAGATCAGCAATGGATTTAGCAATGGAACCATTGACAAGACATTTTTCAAACTAGAAGATGGATCGAGTACACTACTTGTCCAAATTTATGTGTATGATATTATATTTGGATTAGATGATGAGAAGCTATGTGAAAAGTTTGCAAATTTCATGAAGTGCAAATTTCGAATGAGTATGATGGGAGAACTCATCTACTTTCTTGGATTACAAGTGAAGCAGATGAAAAATGTCATATTCATAAATCAAGCCAAATAAACAAAAGTCTTGATAAAGAAGTGTGGCATGGATACCAGTGGAGTATCAGAGACATCTATATGTGCAAGAGTAGTACTTGGAAAATATGAACAGGGAAAGGATGTTGATCATAAGCTTTATAGAGGGATAATTGGTTCACTGCTCTACTTGAATGCTAGAAGACCAGACATTGCATTTACAGTAGGGGCATGTGCAAAATTTCAGTCACAACCAAAGAAATGACAATTATTGGCAGATAAGAGGATTATCAAATATCTGAAGCATACAATAAATGTAGGAATTTGGTATCCAAGAGTTGGAGGATTCAAGTTAATATCCTATTCTGACTCGGATTATGTTGGATGAAAAGTGGATAGAAAAAGCATTTCTGGACTTGTCAGATGCTAGGTAGCAGACTAGTTTTATCTTTCAGTAAGAAACAACACTCCATATCAACTTCAACAGCTCAGGCAGAATTTATAGCAGCAGGAAGTTGTTGTGCACAAGTACTACAGATCAGACAGTAGCTAAAAGACTATAAAGTAGAGGAGAAGACAATTACGATCATGTGTGATAATACAAGTGCTATATCAATCATAGAAAATCCACTACTTCATTCAAAAACAAAACACATTGATGTGGGACATCACATCATTAGACATCAAGTGGAAAAGGGTGGTGTGATCTTGGAATATATATATCTACTGAAAATCAACTAGCAGATATATTCACTAAACCACTCAGTCATGAAAGATTTTGCAAATTAAGGACTGAGCTAGGAATGATAGAATTGGACTGAGCTACACCAGCTGGAGCAGCTAATTGGGATTAACCAGCTTAGTGACTTCACCAGTGGGGTTGACATTTGCTATTTCAGGTGAGCTCACTTGGCAGGCCAACCACTGGATTAGCGAAATACACTCAACTGGAAGACAGTGGAATATCAGTGAAGATACCAGCTCACTCACAACTCAGTTGACTAGATGACAGTGAACTCAAGCTGCTAAAGGAAGTGTGAAACAGATAAATGATTATGCATGTGGAAAATCAGAGGAATAATGGATCATTTATTATTGGATTACACACGTGGATATTATTTTAAATCGGACATGAGGATTAAAATATGAGATTTGATGTCAGAAAATAATGGAAGAGACGAAAATGCCTCGAATCTCATTAATCGTCATTACTCTCTCGATCCACTCCCCCACTGTCCTCAATTACCGTGATTCTTATACAAATAATCACGCCATTTACACCCCATTACGTCTGGGTAAATTTCTTCAACACTCAACCGTCAAACTCTATTCACACCTACACCCCACCATATAACCCATACTTCACCATTTTCACAATCTTTACACTCTCTTATTATTCAAGAAAATATTCCAATAAAATTTCATAGCTGTTTCTCAAAAATTCGCTATGTCAAGAAATGGCTTCATCCTCTTCAACCGCTATGTCCGCAAAGCAGTATGAAAACACCATTGTCACTGGGTCATTCTTTAAACCCCAGTAATATCTGGAGCTGTGCAACAACGATGCATAGGCACAAAGGTTGGTAGATGGATGTGCAAATCTAGGGTTGATGACCTTCCTCAACCCACCCATTAAGGAAATATGCTATGAGAACCGGATCTCGTTCTGGAAAAATGCCAAGTTTATGGAAGGAACCATTACTGAGAATGGTAGAATGACTCCTGACAAGATCACCACCATGTTGAATGGAAAGAAATTGGTGATTACGTCATCCTTACTTCACCAACATCTCAAACTTTCAACAAATGGCCCAGCCAAAGTACAAAATTTTGTGGTTGATATTGATGCTTTTTGGTTGGAAATTGGGAGGAATTCCACAACAGAGAACAAGAAATTTAACTGCCAGAGGAATGATCTGAAAAATCCCTTTGCGGGATTCAGACTAAGGATAGGTAAATGCATTGAGGTCAAGCCTGGATCAATGCATGCCATGACTGAAGTAAGAACGAGGCCGGTGGACATAAGCTATGGGGGGACTGCAATTTGATTGGGCAGCCTATTTATTCACCAGACTACGAGAACAGATTGAAGGTGAAATCACTACTGGTAACAAGGCAACAGAGAAGGGCACTCAAAAAACATGTACTTTTTGGGAAAAGAAGTCCTACAGAATTCCCATTCACTATCTACTCAACGGCCTGATGATATGGGTTTCGGATCTAGATTGAAAGCATCAATGAAGAACACAAGAACAAATGAGCAAGCTTGTTCTTCCTAAGGAATCAGCACCTTAGAAATCCCAAGTTTGAGAACATCACAACAAAGGAATGCTCAATCCTTTGATAGATTCTCCAAGTTAAACACTACCTAATCAGCAAGGTAAATGTAAAACTCACTGAAATTTTCAATCACTGAAAATTCATAATTATATAAAATTTTCACTCAAAGTTTGTGTCCCTTTGAAGTACAAATACTAGCCTATTTATAGAAAAATAAATACATGAATAAGTTGAAAAGTCTCCCTAAAAGTTAATTCAAAATTCGATCCTATCAAGAAATAAACAGGTTCAATGTTTCTTGATAGTCCAAGTACAATGTATCTTCTTCAGCAGCATTCTGTATTTGGTTCATATCCGGAGCTTCGCTTATCCAATAAATACGAGCCATATATAGATTTTGTAGTTATCGAAGAGATCTACAACTTTCATCAAGGACTCAATTTCTTCCGGATAATATATAATGGTCAAAATTGCGAAACACAGTAGCTGCGCTTCAGTTTCCAGAGATTGCTGAATCTTCTAAGTTCAATGCATCTTGATAGTTTCATGTCTTGAATATCAGCCTTTTATTGCTAAATAAGACATAAAATATATAATAATAATACTGAAAATACTGTATCTTGATTCATATCATTCTCTCCCTCTTCGAAAGGATTCGTCCTCGAATCAACATGATGTGTAACGCCCCGTTCCCGGACACCGAGTCCTCATCCGGAAAAGGAACGTTCGGCACGTATAAAATAAAAATAAATTCATTTTATACGTAAGCTTCTACTACGTCGTATCAAAAACAAGCAAACGGAAGCAAAAGACTCGGGTATAAAATTTTCAATCATCCAAGAATAGAAACAACATCTAAAGGTGGAAATGTAACTTATTACATTCAAGGAAAATACGAAATCCAAACGAAGCGTACGATAATCTCAAAAGAAACGTAACGATACTACAAGTCTCGAAAGACCAAAAGTCTAAACAGTCTAATAAATTAATAAAAAAATGAATAATGTAAAGTCTTCAATGAGGCGTCTTCAAACGTCATCATCGAACTCCTCCTCGTAAACAATATCTACCTGTTCTTCTTCTCATCCCCAAACACATAGAAAACATGCATTTGAGGTAAGTACAATGTACTTAATAAGAAAGAGAAGATATGATAACAGTTACAATTTATAAAGAAAAGATATTTAAAGGTTTAGTTGTTTATGTTTGACCGACTCAATCTAAGGTTCATCTCATGTCCATCAACATGAATTGACTAAACGTTTCTACTTAACTTATTTATGTTACAACCGCACTCAAGGGCACTACGCGTATCCACTTTTGGGACACCCTTGGCAACATATTAGTGGATCACACCAATATCCACGGAGTCTAGAATAGGTAGGTTCCGATAGTAAGCACACCTTAGTGAAGTCCCTCCGTACTTAGGGTTTTTTTTACCTACGGAGTTCTTCCACCTTCAGAGGTAGCACACACATCGCGATATAGACTGGTGCCTATCCAAGAGAGACATGTTGTTTAATCTTTTACTAGTCAAGTACGTAATTTTATTAGAATGATTAACTAACCACCTATGTGTTTTCAATTAATCTCCCTCACATTTACTACTCTCTTCCTAGACCACTAGACATTAACAAGGCCTAGCAATTACACAGACATTGATGAATGCTAATTCATCAAAGCACAAGCCTATCATGCTCTTCCGACGGATCCGAACTTCAACTCCCTTTAAGAGTACATATGGTGTTTTAACTGAACAAATCAGAAGTTCAATTCAGGCTTGTTTAAGTTTAAACAATGATATCATATCATAAACAAGGGTTGAAAACAATAATAATGTGATTATAAAACCCGAAACCAAACTAGAGAGATAAAACCGTAAAAACAAGGCAAAACAGGCCAGACGCCCGTTTGACCTCTTATGGACGCCCATCCGAAATCAGACGCCCGTCCACTAAACCCCAAACGCCCATCTGCCAAAAACAGCTACATCCTGAATAAAAAATCTTACCTCAGACGCCCGTCTGCCGATTGCAAATGCCCGTCTGGGCTACTAGGGTCTCGGACGCCCATCTGCCTAATTCAGACGCCCGTCCGCCTGGGTTTTTCCCAAAACGCTAATATCGTCAAAACTCGATTTCTGAACCGTTTCTAACCTAATTGACATCGAATTAAACACAAAAAAACGTAGAAAAACATATCTAATCATTCCAAGATTACCTATGATCCTTGATCAACGAAAAACTCATCTTTCTAGCATCTACACATCTCAAAAACATGATCTAAACTTTACGAATCATAATCGAGATCATAGGAAGAGTTTCTTACCTAATTGCAGCCAAAAACCAGATTAAACAGCCACGAAAATCTGCAACACTTCTCAACAATCTGATCCCCAAGCGTTGCCCTTCTCGTAAGCGATTCCAATTCTCTACGATGCGCAAGCGGTCAAGCTTTGCTTGATTATTGTGAAAACTCTCTAACCTTTTTCTCTTCTCAAAATTGCTTGAGAGAAGGAGATGAAAAACTGATTTTGAATTTGTGTCTAGGTTATGGGATTATTGTGTGTAATTTTCCTTAAATACCAATTTCCCATAAATCCATTTTTCCTTAATTGTCCTTTAATTACCAAAATCAGAATAATCCTTAAAAAATATATATATATATATATATATATATATATATATATATATATATATATATATATATATATATATATAAAATTCAAAATATATATATACATACTCTATTAAATACTTAACTCCCATAAAAGACAAGAAATAATAATATTTCGTTTTCGCAAAATGACACGTCTGCCCTTTCCCAAAAATCGGAATATTACATTCATCCCCCTTAAAAGGAGTTTCGTCCTCGAAACTTAAACATACCTGGTAGATCCACGAACTCTTGGAATTCACTGATCATATCATCCTCAACTTCCCAAGTTGCCTCCTCGGGTGAATGATTGCTCCACTGAACCAGAACCAAAGGGATCATCAGTCTCTTAATCATCTTTTCCTTCCTGTCCAAGATCTTGATCGGTCTCTCATCATAAGCAAGATTTGTTAGGAAATCTACGCGGGAACGCTGCGGAATTTAAAATTTTATTTCCTTTTAACCAAGATCGACTTCGTTTAAGAAATAAACAAACAAGTAGTATACGGTGGTTACCTTGGTTGATCTAAAAGATCGACGCTTTGACCGTCTAAGGAGAGTAGTTCTGCATAGAGCCGCCCAAGTGTTCGGCCTCTACCGCTAGTCCACACGAACAGCCCGCCGGAATCCCATCATGGATTGCTATTGGAAAACTCCGGTTGCTAGACCGGCCCTTTTCCCTTCTCTCCAACTCTCTATAGGATGCTCTATATTTTACACAAGAACTATAAGCTCTTGCAATTGTGATGTACAAAAGAGCTTGACACCCACCTCCTATTTATAGTGGTTGGGGCGCCCCTATGTAGTGTGGAGGAGAAGAAAACCTTTAACCAATAAAATAAGGAAAATATAATTGATTGATTTATCTCATTTATTACAATATCTTATATTAAATAAATCTAGGATATTGTCAATATTTTATATTGAATATTCCCAAGATATTGTAAATATCTAATATTGACTATCTTTATTTTATTACCATAAATCAATTTACACATGTGTATATATCACATATATATAACACATATAAATCTATATATATATATATATATATATATATATATATATATATATATATATATATATATATATATCTTAAAAACAAATGTGCACAAGCACATTCCAAGTGCAAGTCACGCATGTGACTATATATATTTAATAATTAATATCTTATATTAATATATGGTAATCTTATTAATTAAATTGCACAATCCAAGTGTATCTTATACACAATAATATATGCGCCCCCTTTAGCCATTAATTGGCTTCCGGAATATTCTTTAATTAATATAATTAATATCTTGTATTTTATTTATTCATAATAAATAAATACCACCATATTAATTTACCACTATAACCTTTATAGTACGAGATAAATTCTTTCCTTATTTGGTTATCAACTATAACCACATTTTAATCCGACTAGATGTTCATATGTGTGTGACTGATAGGCTTCCGAATATGTTGGCCGTAGACACAAAGTGCAAATTACGAAAATGCCCTTCATGCCTAACGATCACGGGATAGCGTCAGCAACACACCATGACCCCAATCATCGAAAGAGCCAAATGCAATGACTACTACCTTTCATGTGAAGCGATTTACCGTGTAACTTACAATCCTATCATTTGTAATAATATCCATACGGTCGTTAGTCGAGTGTCAAAACATCAACGACCGTATCTTATAATCTGGATATCATGCTCTCTCGAAGTAACTCATTTACTCCCACTTTGCAAAGATTCACGAGAGTAAGACATTCCTTATAAGAAGGCCATTTCGGATATTCGATCCCAATCATAGGATACGCGACTCCCGGACGACCAATCATGTATACTCCGCATGCTTCAATATCATACCCAATCACTACCGCATGATCGCCTGCGTGGCTAGGGAAACCTCAATAGTGTCAAAGCATGACAATCCACACCGTGATGCCATGAAGACTCGGTCTTAAGGATAATTACACAACCGCCACATAGTGTGACACTTATCCGTGTAAGTGGGTCGATCCTAACGTCGCATTCTCTAATACACGTCCACGTCACGGTCCAAGTTTCTCTACACTTCGATAGGCGAGATATATCCATGCCCTAAAGGCGAGAAGACATCTAATACGTGCTAGCTTTGTTTCATACTATCAATGCCCTGTTTGATAGTACATCGACTAGAGACATTTAAGTATCAAACTTATTAAAGTGATTAGAGATCTCATCAACCGTAATCGCCTATCATGGTTTCTCATCACGATTTAATACTAAGGGGCGTTATCATATAACAATTCATAATTGGTTCTTTAAAAAACGGATATATGACAACATAAAAGCCATTAATATATGTATAAACACAAAGAAATAGTAGAAATGATCCGACCGGTCGAGATCCAGTCCCACCCGATTGGGTTTAGGACACTATTTCAACAATCTCCCACTTGGCCTAAAACCAATCACTCATTACACGAGACCAAGTTGAAACACAAGAATCTCATGCAATACTACTACGCAGACCACTAGCCATAAGCGGATCGCTATCCATGGGGACTCGGACTATCTTCATACCATGCTCCAAATGACCAAGTCAAAAGGAACCACCTCAACACACACACGAATCTCGGCGAGACCATGGTCCTTGCTTCAAGCAATGAATCCACTTACTATATCAGCTATATAGAAAATGTGGAAGAACCGTACAAGGTTCGAGCGAACCTTCTACAGATCCATATATCGCTTCCTCGGCTAGCCTCTAAGGCACTCTTGTGTTTTGGCCTAGTTGTAGAATTTCTGATGACCCATATGCTAGAACATTTTCCAGCTCTTTGTATCACCTAATCAAAGTGACTGTAAACCCAGACTGCAGCTCCCACTCGCCTTCATAAGACTCAGGATATACGTCTGTATAACTATATTTATTTGATTCCAAGTTTCGATAAACTAGGAAGCCATCCTTAACTTGTTTAAGGATATTCTCGACATTCACCAGATTTACTCTTATACTTGCTCATGACTCTTCATGAACTATGAACATCGGCATTACCTTTATGATGGTTCCTATCGCAGTCGCGAAGGAAACCTTCCATAAGCATCATCTTTCACCTTATCTTTAGGACGAACGTCCTAACATAGATAGATCTTGAGAACACTGGCTAGCATTATCCCCGTCGTGATCTATGCTAAACTCTTTTAGCATCACATCTATCTGAGTAAACTATAATCTAACAAATGATTAAATCTATCACTATAGATTCTTATTTCTAAAATAAGAACTGCTAATCCAAGTGCTTTCATAAAGACCTTGAACTACCAAACATTAATTGACTGTGACATGGGGTGATGATCCCTAAGAGAGATATCTAATACCTTACTCAAAAATCATAACACACTCCCACTATCCATCTTGCACATTGGGCATATCCTTCTTTTGACTAAATCAAACTCCTTTGATTATCAAACAAAGCAATTGTCTAGAGAAACTTGTTTGAGTCCATAAATGGATCTCGTAGGCTCACATATCATGTTATCGCTCTATGAACATGTTTGTTTGCCCAACGCCTTCAACACTATCATATAGCCATGATACGAAGTTACAACAAGCATAGTCCGAATAGAATGGGCTCGACCTTTACAGGACATACCCTGCAGGTAAGATGATTAGGTTCATAACCTGGTTGTCAGCGATGGAATCTAATTCGAGATATTATGGCTCTGGCCATATCTCTCAATCTTGCCTTTCAAACATTCTTTCATAAGTTGTGAGGTATTCATTCTTCTAGATGAATATACCAGCAGCCTTTTCAGGCTTGAGGCTATCCACGGACTTACTGAGAACCTGCGTGCTTTGGCAAAGTTGATCTACATCTCATCGCTATGCGGAGTCTGCTCATGTTCCAATGGTTGAATATATCTTTGTGGTTCTCAAATTCTTTTGAGATCTTATTTACTCCCACTGTCTCTTTTGGAAGTTACACTTCCTCTAGAAAACAGCATGTTTGGAGACAAACATTTTTGCTCCCCGGACAAGTAAATAATATCTAGCATACTTGCTAAGATATTCCACAAAGTTGCATATGTCGTACTGGGATCCAAGCCTTTCTGACTTTGGTTATGACAACTTCAAATCATCGGTTAAGATAGATTCGACATTATCCCCTTCCATATCTAATATGGAATTTATTCAACCTTTATTCTTTGGAACTCGGTTAAGTATAAGGGCACTATCCCGAAACGGGTAAGGGATACTTCGCATGGCTTGCGTCACACCTTTATCATGTAAAGTGTTGTTTCCATTTGGGAACACAATCTAATTGCGTATCCCAAAGATGGTATCCTTCAAGGGGGAATCTTATTCCTTTCAGACGACTTCTGAAACACCCTTCAGGTATTAATTTCTTCAATCTAATTGGAGATTAATTCCAAAATAGCTCATCAATCTCATATTCGTACTAGCTCGAACTTTTCGGGCTTTCCGAATTATGCACTTCACTGAGTACACTTGACTATTTCTAAAAATAGACGTAGAGACTAATAAACAATTATTTGTGGCATTAATTGTCACAAGCCAACAAACATCGGTATGTTCAGGCTTTAGACAATTTTTCTAGATTTTACAACCTTTTCGAAAAAGGGTATTTTAGTCCTCTTTGGATAAGATCGTATAACCCACGTGATTCATAATCATATGGTTCAACATCATCAGAATGACGTTTAATTACACGCTTCCCTTCTAGAGAGACTATGTCTAGAACAACCACTAATATCAAGGATAACAACCATACAATACTTAGTTGAGATTTCATCACATATATCAACTATCTGGTGACATCAATCTAGTACGTTAGATTGGTGACCTTCCAACTTTATCGAATAACATTTATTCTTTACAATTGAATATGTCTACTAAATCCTAACAAATAAGCTGAAAGTATGTTCTTCATAAGAACCGAACATAATAACATTTATTTAGTTCCCTTATCGGTTTACTAGATCCGAATGTGGTAAGTGTTACAACGTTTGCTTCACCTTCCATATCTGTATTAACCTTTCTAATTTAATCACACTCGTTAGATGTCATATATCTAAGAGTTGACTTGAGCTTAGATAGATTTATCTCAACTAACTTGCCTATAATAGAAACTTCAATAAGTTCTCTATTTAAGCACATGCCCTAACTTTCATTTTAATCCTTCAAGCACTTGTAAATGTTTCTTAGTGTAGTCTTTATAAGACTTAAGAAAGATCACAAGAGCTATGTCTTCAATTTGCTTTTATAAAGAAAATCTAAAGTTTATTAAATAGTTTATTTAACCTTTTGAATCGTATTCAAAACATTGACTATTTAATTAACCTTTAAGCAATGATAGAATTAAGTCGATACTTAAATCTTGAAAACAACCTTTCCAAAATTAGATGTGATCATTCTTATCCAACGTTTGAATTAATTGTCATCGTATGACTGAATGATCATCGTGGATCGTATCCAATATATGATTAATTCGTTGAAACTTATTTCAAATGATTCAATCATATCATGAGCTTCCGCTTTCATTAATAATTAAAGCCTTGGTGTACTCCATCAAATATTTAGTCTCCTTGTCTCTAACTACTATAACGGGATCTCTCGTGTCATTGCTTATTTTAAAAGGATTAAAATCACTTAACCATATTTGAGAACGTTTCTCAAAAGGTAACAGTCATAATTTGGTTTTACTAATCGAGAATAAAACATAAATATAAAGTTTGCTAAAACTACAACATAATAATAAAGATAAAAGAGTGTTGTTGTCTATACACGCAAAATCAAATATGGTCTTTGGGATTATGATTTTGCTCCCACTAGTCAACTACTCCCTATTGACTTTCAAGAATTTTTTTCAAAATCCTTTAGTGGCTGGAATCCTATCTAGTTGACTCGATCCCCGACGTGGGCAGATCGACCGGGTCAATTTCGACGGGTAGGTACTTCTTACCGATCGCGTCTAACGCGACCTCCAGTGGTTTGACTAGTCAACTCCTTGACAATCCACATCGTCTATGTGGTAGTCAACCTTATGTCTCTAAAATCATATGGTCCTGACGTGGGCCAATCACCGCAAGATTCTTAGTCGAGTCGTAACCCAAGTATTCATGAGATCTCATAATGATCATATCTCGATAATGACGATATACCCGTGGTAGGTCAACTCCCGACGTGGGCCGATCAGGTGGATCCGAACAAGGGCTCTTCACCGTCACTATAATATTGGGAGACATATTATAACTCGATTTTTGTTGTGGGAGTAATTTTAAATGAATTCACTTAATTAATTTCGAATTAATTCTCTTAATTAATTTAATTACGGTCTCATCAAATATATCTATCTCTATAGACATACATCCTACACATTAATCTAGATCGTGCCTAGTCATGCATATATCGTATCATATAAAATAAATACAAGCACAAAATAAATAAATCCAGTAAAGTAACCGGTATGATCATGGACTTTTTCTAGAGTGCGGTTTGAATACAAACTGACGAAACCACGGGTCACAATCTAAGGGTAGCTGCAACCGCCAATAGGATCTTTAATGCTCCATTCTCTAATGGGGTCTTTATTTTCGTCTTCTTTGGTCTTCATCTTCTGCTCCATTCTTGTTACATTTAATTCTATCTAATAAAATAAACACACCCGCCTTTGGGGAGTCAACGGAATGGGATAAATGCAGAAAATAAACTAGGTCACGTTCTTCATAACGGCCTAGGACAATTTTTAAACCAACAGAAAAATTAAACCATTCATATCTATCCTATCGGTCGAGTCCATGATCAATCGGGGTCCATATAATCATATTATATCTACTATATCTAATCCATACAATAACATCTTACGAAAAAGATAAATTTAAAATTTAACTACTTGCATCGTAATTAATCAATTAACATTTAATCTATTAAATAATTTTATCCAATCAATTAACTAATTAACATTTAATTAATTAAATGATTTTAATCGAAATAAAATTAACGATTAATTTTAAACGATTTTAATTTTAATTTTAATTAATTGGAACTATTCCAAAAATAAATCAAAATTAAAATTAACTCTCTTTCGTTTCTTTCCTTTTGATTCTTAATCAAAAGGGATGCCTTTGGTTTCCTAAACAAAAAGGCATCTTCCTAAACCAAACTTGGCTTTAGGCCTGGCTACTTTCCAAAATCAAAATTTTGGAAGTGGCCTAGGCCTAGGCTTTTTACAAATCAAATATTTGAAAAGGGCCTAAGCTTATTCCAAATCAAATATTTGGAAAGGCCAAATAATTTTGGTTTAGTTCTGGCCACTTTCCAAAATCAAAATTTTGAGTGGCGCTCAAGCCAGCCTTTCCCAAATCAAATATTTGGAAGGGCCTAGGCCTATTCCAAACAAAGTTTGGAAAGACCATTATTATTTTAATGCCATGTGGCATCCCAATGGCCCAAACTATTTGAACCATTGGTTAGCCACATGATACAACTAAACAAAGGAGGAATTACCAATCACAACTATGAACTATATTGAATCACAAAATACACAAAACAAAAATTTGAAGATCCGCCAGCATTGACCGGTCAACCGACTGCCGGCAGCAGGTTGCCCTGCTGCCGCCGCCGCCGACCAGCCGCCGCCAGTCGGCCGAGCACCACCCGATCTCCCTTTTTTTTCTTTTCATGTATCACTTTTGCAAATCAAAAATCTTTCATCTTTTAATTACGTGATTTAAACGATAAAATTAACTACGCAATTTAACATGCTTATTGCTTAAGCTCGAAGCTCTCTCTGATACCACTGCTAGGAAATCTACGCGGGAACGCGGCGGAATTTAAAATATTATTTCCTTTTAACCAGGATCGACTTCGTTTAAGCAATAAACAAACAAGTAGTAGACGGTGGTTACCTTGGTTGATCTAAAAGATCGACGCTTTGACCGTCTAAGGAGAGTAGTTCTGCATAGAGCCGCCCAAGTGTTCGGCCTCTACCGCAAGTCCACACGAATAGCCCGCCGGAATCCCATCATGGATTGCTATTGGAAAACTCTGGTTGCTAGACCGGCCCTTTTCCCCTCTCTCCAACTCTCTATAGGATGCTCTCTATTTTACACAAGAACTATGAGCTCTGGCAATTGTGATGTGCAAAAGAGCTTGACACCCACCTCCTATTTATAGTGGTTGGGGCGCCCCTATGTAGTGTGGAGGAGAAGAAAACCTTTAACCAATAAAATAAGGAAAATATAATTGATTGATTTATCTCATTTATTACAATATCTCATATTAAATAAGTCTAGGATATTGTCAATATCTTATATTGAATATTCCCAAGATATTGTCAATATCTAATATTGACTATCTTTATTTTATTACCATAAATCAATTTACACATGTGTATATATCACATATATATAACACAAATAAATCTATATATATATATAATATATATATATATATATATATATATATATATATATATATATATATATATATATATATCTTAAAAACAAATGTGCACAAGCACATTCCAAGTGCAAGTCATGCATGTGACTATATATATTTAATAATTAATATCTTATATTAATATATGGTAATCTTATTAATTAAATTGCACAATCCACGTGTATCTTATACACAATAATATATGCGCCCCCTTTAGCCATTAATTGGCTTCCAGAATATTCTTTAATTAATATAATTAATATCTTGTATTTTATTTATTCATAATAAATAAATACCACCATATTAATTTACCACTATAACCTTTATAGTACGAGATAAATTCTTTCCTTATTTGGTTATCAACTATAACCACATTTTAATCCGACTAGATGTTCATATGTGTGTGACCCGATAGGCTTCCGAATATGTTGGCCGTAGACACAAAGTGCAAATTACGAAAATGCCCTTCATGCCTAACGATCACGGGATAGCGTCTAGCAACACACCGTGACCCCCAATCATCGGAAGAGCCAAATTCAATGACTACTACCTTTCATGTGAAATAGTTACCGTGTAACTTACAATCCTCTCGCTGTAATAATATTCATACGGTCGTTAGTCGAGTGTCAAAACATCAACGACCGTATCTTATAATCTGGATATCTTGCTCTCTCGAAGTAACTCATTTACTCCCACTTTGCAAAGATTCACGAGAGTAAGACATTCCTTATAAGAAGGCCATTTCGGATATTCGATCCCAATCATAGGATACGCGATTCCCGGACGACCAATCATGTATACTCCGCATTCTTCAATATCATACCCAATCACTACCGCATGATCGCCCCGTGGCTAGGGGAAACCTCAATAGTGTCAAAGCATGACAATCCACACCGTGATGCCATGAAGACTCGGTCTTAAGGATAATTACACAACCGCCACATAGTGTGACACTTATCCGTGTAAGTGGGTCGATCTAACGACGCGTTCTCAATACACGTCCACCACGGTCCAAGTTTCTACACTTCGATAGACGAGATCTATCCCCTACCCTAAAGACGAAGACATCTAATACACGTGCTGCTTTGTTCATACTATCAATGCCCCTGTTTGATAGTACATCGCCTAGAGACATTTAAGTATCAAACTTATTAAAGTGATTAGAGATCTCATCAACCATAATCGCCTATCATGATTTCTCTATCACAGTTTAATACTATGGACGTTATCATATAACAATTCATAATTGGTTCTTTAGAAGAACAGATATATGACAACAGAAAAGCCATTAATATATGTATGAACACAAAGAAATAGTAGAAATGATCCGACCCGGTCAGATCCGGTCCAACCCGATTGGGTTTAGGACACTATTTCAACAAGATTGTCTTGTAGAATTTCCAGATCAATTGTAGTTTCAACATCATTCCTCGTCAGACACTTCTTCAACATTGAAACGTGAAACACGCTATGGACCCTTGACAACGATTATGGTAGTCTAAGCTTGTAAGCCAACGGTCCAACCCTTTCTAGAATTTCAAAAGGTCCAACCTACCTTGGACTTAGCTTTCCCTTTTGTCCAAAGCATTTCACTCCCTTCATCGGTGAAGTTCGCAGATACATCACCAACTTCAAACTCAAGCGGTCTTCTTCTAACGTCTGCCCAACTTTTCTGCCTATCTTGTGCTGCTTTCAGATTCTTCTTAACCAACTGAACCATTTCCTTAGCTTGTTCAACCATTTCCGGCCCTGTGATCTGTCTTTCCCCAACTTCATCCCAAAACAGCGGCGTTCTACATCTTCTTCCATACAATGCTTCAAACGGTGGCATGCCTATACTTGCATGATAACTATTATTGTAGGCAAACTCTGCTACCGGTAGGTAATCATTCCATGATCCACCTACTTCCAAAACACAAGCTCTTAGCATGTCCTCAAGTGTTTTGATGCTCCCCTCAGATTGTCCATCTGTCTGAGGATGAAACGCCGTACTCATATCTAACTTGGTTCCAAAAGCTTCTTGTAAACTCTTCCAAAACCGACTGACGAATTGACTATCTCGATCCGAGACTATGGAGATAGGAACTCCGTGTAACTTCACTATATTATCCAAGTATAGTGTCGTCATCTTCTTCAAAGGCATATCAACCTTATACGGTAAGAAATGGGCAGATTTGGTCAATCTATCCACAATTACCCAAATCGCATCATGTCCTCCTTTTGTCCTTGGTAAACCGGTGATGAAGACCATCGTAATCTTATCCCATTTTCATTCAGGGATATCCAAGGGTTTAAGCATTCCTCCTGGTCTTCTATGCTCTGCCTTCACTTTCTGACAAATGTCACACTCTGCTACAAACTTGGAAATTTCCAATTTCATCGAAGGTCACCAAAACTTCTCCTTCAAGTCTCGGTACATCTTAGTAGCACCTGGATGAACTGCAAAAGCAATCCTATGTGCCTCTTCCATAACTCTCTGTCTCAATTCGCCAACATTAGGCACACACAAACGATCCTGGTACCAAAGGTTTCCATTCTTATCCAGGACATAACCCACTGTAGGCTTATCTCTAGCAACACGCTTCAAATCAACCACAGTTGGGTCTTCATCTTGCTTCTCCCGAATATCATCCTCAACTCAGATCTTGCTAACATCGGCGCCACAAACTGTCGATCCTCAATCTGGTCAAACCTGTTGATTTCCAGCCCATCTAACCTTTCTGCCACAACTTCGACGCTTGAAACTGCAAATACTGGTTTCCTGCTTAAAGCATCTGACACTACATTGGCTTTGCCTGGATGATACTGAATATCCAAATCATAATCCTTTACGAACTCTAACCATCTCCGCTGTCTCATGTTCAGATTCTCTTGTGTTAAGAAATACCTTAAACTCTTGTGATCGGTGAAGATCATGGCCTTAACTCCGTATAAGTAATGCCTCCAAGTCTTTAAGGCAAACACTACTGCTGCCAACTCTAGGTCATGTGTCGGGTAGTTCTTCTCATGCACCTTCAACTGCCTAGATTCATAAGCAATCACTTTCCCTCATTGCATCAACACACAACCTAAACCCTGTCCCGAAGCATCCGTGTAGACATCATAGTTATCAAAAATCTCCGGAACTGCCAACACTGGGGCTGTAGTCAACCTATCCTTCAAGGTATGAAAAGCTGCATCACACTCGCTAGTCCATTCGAACTTCACATTCTTCTGCGTAAGCTTTGTGAGTGGAGCAGCTATCTTCGAAAAGTCTTGCACAAACTTCCTATAGTAGCCAGCCAAACCAAGAAAGCTCCTTACTTCTGAAACTGTAGTAGGTTTGGGCCAATTCTCAACTGCCTCAATCTTTGCTGGATCAACTTGTATACCATCTCCAGAAATGACATGACCCAAGAAAATGACTTGTTTCAACCAAAAGTCACACTTCGAAAACTTTGCAAATAACTGATTAATCTTCAAAGTATCCAACGCTATCCTTAAGTGTTCCTCGTGTTCTTTATCGTCCTTAGAATATACTAGGATGTCGTCTATGAACACTATCACAAACTTATCCAAGTATGGCATGAAAACCCGCTGCATCAAGTCCATAAATGAAGATGGAGCATTAGTGAGTCCAAAAGGCATAACCAAGAACTCATAATGTCCATACCTCGTACTAAAAGCCGTCTTCGGTATATCTGCCACCTTGATCTTCAACTGGTGATATCCGGACCTAAGATCAATCTTAAGGAACACTTTCTTGCCCTGCAACTGGTTAAATAGATCATCTATCCTCGGCAAAGGATACTTGTTCTTGATGGTAAGATTATTCAACACTCTGTAGTCGATACACATCCTCATACTACCATCCTTCTTCTTCACGAACAAAACAGGGGCTCCCCAAGGCTAAGTACTGGGCTGAATTATATTCCTCTCAAACATATCCTTAAGTTGAGCTTTTAATTCCTTCAGCTCAGCCGGTGCCATTCTATAGGGTGCCTTAGCAACTGGTGACGCTCCCGGTATCAACTTGATCTCAAACTCGATTTCCCTATCCGGCATGTTTCCCGGTAACTCTTCCGGAAATACCTCAAGGTACTCCCTCACTACAGGATATTCTTCTAAATTAGGCTCCACTTGTTCCACATCCATTGCGTACAACAAGTAGCCTTCACAACCTTTCTGACAAGCTCTAATTGCCTTGACCGCTGAAATTATCGGATGTCGCTTCTTACTTGGCTTGTAAACATTCCCTTGATACGTCTTATCTGATTTCCCGGGTACTTTAAAGGTCACTTTCTTCTCTCGGCAATCTAGATGAACAAAATTCTCGGATAGCCAATCTATCCCAAGAATTACATCAAAGTCTGAAAACTCTAAAACAGTGAAATCACTCTTGCATCGATAAGATCCAACTCGAACTTCCACTTGAGGTATCATCCTAGTTACCTTTGTTACCTTCCCTAACGGTGTAGTTATTTCCAAAGTGTTTCTCAAAGGTTCCGAGGGTAAACTCAACTTCTTAGCTACCTTGGTCGACACAAAAGTGTTAGACGCTCCCGTATCAAACAAGGCTCTGACCACTAGATTATCTAACATTATCACACCTAGAATGCATATTCATTCATTTAAATAAAGTTACAGCATGAATAAACGTGCTATAAAAATATCTTAATAAAATAAAATAGCAACGAGGTACCTGAGATAACATCGTCCTCTGGGTCTGCGTCCCTAGCATCAGCTGCAAAAACTCGGACTGGTCGGCTTGGGCCACTTCTACCGTTTCCCTGGCCTGAATTGCCCTTGTTTCCTCTGTTTGGAAACGCTCTAGAAAAGTGCACTGGCTCTCCACAAACGTAGCAACCATTAGTATTTTGCTTGCACTCCCTCGAATGATTTTTGTTGCACTTAGGACACAGGGGTGCACTGTTTGGGGCCTTAGCTGCCGTGGGAGCTTTTGTCTTCTTGACGTTCTGCTGCGGCGCTCCCTGATAATTTCCCTGACTAGTCCCAAAGTTCCGCTTGTTTCCAATGACAACTGTGGCCTTCTTCCTGAAGGTCTCAACCTCCAAGGCTTTATTCAGCAATTCCGCCATGTTCCTTGCTGTAAACCCCAACATGCCAGACTGAATCTCATAAGCCAATCCTTCTTTGTAAACGGCCATCTTTCTTTCTTCCACATTCATCAGGTCGGGATAGAACCGTCCCAACTTGTTAAACCTATTGGTATACTGAGATACCGTCAAATGGTTGCCTTGCTTATGTTTCAAAAACTGACTTGCCTTGTCCGCTTGTACTGTTGCCGGGAAGTACTCGTTGAAGAACATAGCTTTGAAAGCTTCCCAGTCTGTTACTTTGCCATTGCTACTCTGTATAGCATCTATCCAAGCTTCTGATGCGCCAAAAAAAAAAACTAACTGCCAGCTGTGCCATCTCGGTCTCAGGCACATGAATGTTCCTGCATGCCTTCTTGAAGCTCCTTATCCATTCCTCGGCCTTTGAATGTTCAACATTTCCATAGAAATTCTCAACCCGATTCCTTCTCAATCTGGTATACCAATCCACAGCCGGTGTTTGCTCAAATGCTGGTCTCACGGGTGGGTAAACCGGAGGATATCCGAAAGGTACTTGTTTGCTGCTTCTTTGTTCTTGAGGTAATTTGGATTCACTTGAGGTTCAGCTGAAATGGGTAGTATCCCTGATGATAATTCTGGTAGTGCTGCGAGGTTGGCTGAGCTTGTTGAAAACCAAAAGGTGGATAACCAGTACCTTGCTGATGGTCGAACCACGGTGAAAGTGGTACGGTAGGTCGAGGGTTATGACCTGCAGGAGGTGGGTAGAAAGACTGATGCTGCTGGTGAAACACTAGCAGCGAGGGATGGCTCACTGGTGGAGGGTAAACACTGACTGGTGGAGGATAACCGGTTTGCTGATGAGGGTGGTAGCTTACCGGTGGCGGTACAAATCCTGTTGGAACATCGCTCACCAATGAGAACTGAGCTGAACTTCCCACGTGCCATCGTGGAGGTTGCTCCTGATGGGGTCTCGGTGACAAACCCTGCTGAGCCTTTGGGTTGGGTGTCGCAGTACGAGGTGGTGGTGATAAACTCCGCTGAGGTGGTGGAATCTGCCTCACAACACCACCTCCTACGACCGGTGTTGGACTTTCCCGTCGAACTCTAGAAGTCTCTGCACCCACTCCAGTTCTCGTGAACATCATCATGATGATCAAAGAAAACCAGAACGTTACTAAAAGGTCTAGAGAAAACTTATCTTATAAGAAAGGAAGCCTAAAATACGCTTCTCTCTGATACCAACTGTAACGCCCCGTTCCCGGACACCGAGTCCTCATCCGGAAAAGGAACGTTCGGCACGTTTAAAATAAAAATAAATTCATTTCATACGTAAGCCTCTACTACGTCGTATCAAAAACAAGCAAACGGAAGCAAAAGACTCGGGTATAAAATTTCCAATCATCCAAGAATAGAAACAACATTTAAAGGTGGAAATGTAACTTATTACATTCAAGGAAAATACGAAATCCAAACGAAACGTACGATAATCTCAAAAGAAACGTAACGATACTACAAGTCTCGAAAGACCAAAAGTCTAAACAGTCTAATAAATGAATAACAAAATGAATAATGTAAAGTCTTCAATGAGGCGTCTTCAAAGTCATCATCGAGCTCCTCCTCGTAAACAATATCTACCTGTTCGTCTTCTCATCCACAAACACATAGAAAACATGCATTTGAGGTAAGTACAATGTACTTAATAAGAAAGAGAAGCTATGATAACAGTTGCAATTTATAAAGAAAAGATATTTAAAGGTTTAGTTGTTTATGTTTGACCGACTCAATCTAAGGTTCATCTCATGTCCATCAACATGAATTGACTAAACGTTTCTACTTAACTTATCTATGTTATAACCGCACTCAAGGGCATTACGCGTATCCACTTTTGGGACACTCTTGGCAACATATTAGTGGATCACACCAATATCCACGGAGTCTAGAATTGGTAGGCTCCGATAGTACGCACACCTCAGTGAAGTCCCTCCGTACTTAGGGTTTTTTTGACCTACGGAGTTCTTCCACCTTCAGAGGTAGCACACACATCGCGATATAGACTGGTGTCTATCCAATAGAGACATGTTGTTTAATCTTTTACTAGTCAAGTACAATTTTATTAGAATGATTAAATAACCACCTATGTGTTTTCAATTAATCTCCCTCACATTTACTACTCTCTTCCTAGACCACTAGACATTAACAATGCCTAGAAATTACATAGACATTGATGAATGCTAATTCATCAAAGCACAAGCCTATCATGCTCTTCCGACGGATCCGAATTTCAACTCCCTTTAAGAGTAAATTCGGTGCTTTAACTGAACGAATCAGAAGTTCAATTCAGGCTTATTTAAGTTTAAACAATGATATCATATCATAGACAAGGGTTGAAAACAATAATAATGTGATTATAAAACCCGAAACCAAACTAGAATGATAAAACCGTAAAAACAAGGCAAAACAGGCCAGACGCCCGTTTGACCTCCTATGGATGCCCGTCCGAAATCAGACGCCCGTCCACTAAACCCCAAACGTCCGTCTGCCAAAAACAGCTACATCCTGAATCAAAAATCTAACATCAGACGCCCGTCGGCCTATTGCAAACGCCCGTCTGGGCTACTAGGGTCTCGGACGCCCGTCTACCTAATTCAGACGCCCGTCCGCGTGGGTTTTTCCCAAAATGCTAAGATCATCAAAACTCGATTTCTGAACCGTTTCTAACCTAATTGAAATCGAATTAAACACAGAAAAACGTATAAAAACATATCTAATCATTCCAAGATTACCTATGATCCTTGATCAACGAAAAACACATCTTTCTAGCATCTACACATCTCAAAAACATGATCTAAACTTTACGAATCATAATCAAGATCATAGGAAGAGTTTCTTACCTAATTGTAGCCAAAAACCAGATTAAACAGCCACGAAAATCTGCAACACTTCTCAACAATCTGATCCCCAAGCGTTGCCCTTCTCACAACGATTCCAATTCTCTACTCTGATCTGCAAACGGTCAAGCTTTGCTTCAGTTATTGTGAAAACTCTCCTAACCTTTTTCTCTTCTCAAAATTGCGCAGAGAAGGAGATGAAAAACTGATTTCTGAATTTGTGTCTAGGTTATGGGATTATTGTGTGTAATTTTCCTTAAATACCAATTTCCCATAAATCCCTTTTTCCTTAATTGTCCTTTAATTACCAAAATCGAATAATCCTTAAAATATATATATATATATATATATATATATATATATATATATATATATATATATAATTTGAAAATATATATATACATACTCTATTAAATACTTAACTCCCATAAAAGACAAGAAATAATAATATTTCGTTTTCGCAAAATGACACGTCTGCCCTTTCCCAAAAATCGGAATATTACATGATGTCATAGAAGTCCGCACCATCAAGCCTCACACCATGATACTCCACAATAAACCCCAAAAATTTGCCGGGGTCAAATTTAACGCGAATAAACAACTTCGTATCAATATCATAGTAATAGGTCACACCATTATTCAGCAAAGAAACATGAGAAATTGCACGTGGCGTGAGAGAAATAGGAATGATGTCTTGTGAGGCAACATAGAAATGTAAATCATGATAGGCATCAACCTGCTCCAAATATGGGTCAACAAACTCGTGCTTCAGTATTCCACCACCCTCAACAATGTCAATATCAACCATAGGATGAATAGGGGCTGGATTGGGTGTATCATAGATCCCAGTGTCATGCGCTTCAAGTATATCAACTAATACCTCCACCTTCAGAAATACCTCAACATCAACTACCTCTTCATACACAGTAGCATCAGCAATATCCTCTGTAACATTAAAATCAATGACAACCTCATTCGTGGGAACTTCAACCTCTTTCGGACTTACTTCAACCTCAATGACCAACTCATCCTCTGTAGTAGTAACAACAACAACAATCGCATGGGAAGGTCAACATGAGCCCGGGCCGTGGGAACTACCTCACCCACATTGGCACAAGCCAGCTCCACAACGGAAGCACAATTGTCCACAACTGGCGTGTTGTGTGTGGCCTTTTTTATTTCTTGTTCAGCGTCATAGATAGCACAACGTCGTTTATAATCCGCCCATACACTTTCATTAAATCCATCAAAAGCCCGCTCAAAAATCCGATTGATTTTTCCGGGTAAATCAAGGAGGTGCTGCTCCAAACGCCTCGAGCCTCGGAAATACGTCTTGCCCTTATCACAATTGGAATAATATTTTTTGGAAGCCATGACCCAAAATATTGGATCCTCACAATCTCTCGTGTTTACACTCACCCTCAACACTTGATTTAGGTAAATGTAACCGTCAAATAAATCAAAAATCGAGCAAACCGTCAATTTTCACAACCAAACGGTAAGGAATTTGAAAAAACACAAAGAACAAAACTTGTAGATCATTAGATTTTCTGTAAGACTGTTAAGTTTCACAAAAATTGAATATGGATAGCCTTCACAAAATAAATTCGTAAACAGATGACTACACAAACAGATTTTCGGACAGAAACAAGCTAGCACGTTACGGTGACCATTGGGAAGAATTGATCGGTAATTTGGAAAAATGAAAAGAATGAAAGTTGTAGAACATGCAATTTCCTATAAGCTCAGAAACAATCACGCAATTCCGACTGGTACAACTCCGGAAAATCGAATTCGTTTACAAACTCATCCAGAAAAACGTACAGGTTATTGTGGTGCAGATTTGACCACGAGAAACTCCAAATTTGGGAAAGTTGTAAAGAGACAAAGGATAGAAAAAAGAAAGATCTATCTACTGGTAAAAATTGATAAATTTCCAATTTGTTTCGAATAGGAAACGAATGGTTTAAAAAAACGGAATTTTGGGTTGGACAGATTTGAAGGAAACTTGAAGATATGAAGAAATCTTGAATAAACCTTCAAAGAAGATGAACAGGCACGAAATTTTTGTAAAATTTCTAGAAAATGATGAAGAAACACTAGCATATCACATAGATTCAGCACTTAGACAAAAAGAACATATACCAATTCGAAGGAAAAAAGAAAAAAATTTGATGGGCTGCGTTTTTTTTTAAATGAAGAAAACGAAATCAAAGGCGAGAAAAAACAAAACAAATGGATATTTGATACCTCAATCCCTGGTCTCTGATACCAATTGATAATGGGTTTCGGATCTAGATTGAATGCATCAATGAAGAACACAAGAACAAATGAGCAAGCTTGTTCTTCCTAAGGAATCAGCACCTTAGAAATCCCAAGTTTGAGAACATCACAACAAAGGAATGCTCAATCCTTTGATAGATTCTTCAAGTTAAACACTACCTAATCAGCAAGGTAAATGTAAAACTCACTCAAATTTTCAATCACTGAAAATTCATAATATATAAATTTTCACTCAAAGTTTGTCTTTCCTTTGAAGTACAAATACTAGCCTATTTATAGAAAAAGAAATACATGAATAAGTTGAAAAGTCTCCCTAAAAATTAATTCAAAATTCGATCCTATCAAGAAAATAAATAGGTTCAATGTTTCTTGATAGTCCAAGTACAATGTATCTTCTTCAGCAGCATTCTGTATTCGGTTCATATCTGGAGCTTTGCTTATCCAATAAATACGATCCATATATAGATTTTGTAGTTCTCGAAGATATCTACAACTTTCATCAAGGACTCAATTTCTTCCGGATAATATATAATGGTCAAAATTGCGAAACACAGTAGCTGCGCTTCAGTTTCCAGAGATTGCTGAATCTTCTAAGTTCAATGCATCTTGATAGTTCCATGTCTTGAATATCAGCCTTTTATTGCTAAATAAGACATAAAATATATAATAATAATACTGAAAATACTGTATCTTGATTCATATCACATGAAGGTAAAACCTATTCATTTGCATACATTACACCAAGCAAAAGTGATGTTTACCTATCTGAAAAAGGGTAAAGGTACCAAGAAAAGGAAGCAATCTAGCAAATCTACTGCTGGACAATGGAATAATATGAGAGCAGACTTCGTAGCCAATCTTCAAAGAGAAATTGAAGAAGCAGAGGCTGATAAAGAGGGAAATGAAGAAGAAATGGTGGAAGAAATCCATGAAAAGGAGATTGAGGCAGAAGAGATATCCCTGAGAGGGATATGATGACAGAGTTGGTGTTGGAAATAAAATTTATGTTTTGATGATGATTCATCACTTGTTTAATTACTCATTTATATCCCATTGATGAAGTGACATAACTAGCTGTTACAGTGCAAAGCAAAAAGATGTCTAGAACTGAATGTATAAGTTTTATTAGAGTGATCATTGTATAAGTTAATTCAAACAAGCACTCTAATAGAATAAGATCAAAACTGAGAAACTGATTTTAAGAGATTACTGAGTTCACACATCAAACTGAAGTCTAAAGAAATTAAGTTCGCTGAGGGATCAAACTCAGTTGACTTATCTAGATGCTGAAGGATGAGGGGACAAACTCAGTTTATGAAGGCTGAGGAACACATACTCAGTTATACAAGAAAGAAGAACTGAGGGTTCAAACTCAGTTTATGAAGACCAAAAGCCGAGACTGTAAAGTTAGAATTCAGGTAAGTCTGTGATGGCCTGAACTGAATTTATAGATCCGGTATGAAGACCTAAGATATATAAGGACAATGATATCTTAGACAATATAGATTTATATGGTGTACTCTGATCAAGTTAACAAAAATCAGATGAATACAGAGTACTAAATTTTGAAGAAGAGTAAAAACTCAATTAATTCTCTAAGAACTGAACACTCAATTACATCAACTAGAAACTAACAAACCTTAAAAGCTCAGTTTCTAAGTGAAGTTACTCAAACTGAAGAAGAATCATAACGTTAGAATCAAGCAATTTGATTGGTTGAAGAAATGTCAGAAAGGACACTGACATTAAACGTATACTAGCAAGACCACCAACGGCTACAAGAATTCAAATTTGAACGTTGGAAAAACCCCTATAAATAGATCACTTTTGCTTCAATAAGTAGTGAGGAGTTCTACGAATTAAAGGAAATAAAAGTCACTGAAAACATCTTGGCAGATATCTCTGGCTTCGAGAAATCTAGCTACTTGTAAGTTATCAAGTTGGACAAAGCAAAAAGAGAAAAGCTGTGGAAAGTAATTGCAAGCGATTCAAACACAGAAGTATCCTTGACAAGAAAGCTTAGATTACTGAAACCAGAGTTTGGCTATTTAACTCAGATGTTATCCAACTGTGTCATTGGGAGTGCAAGGAAATTCTTCAACATATCTGGAACCAAACTGGAATTGATGAAGAATCAAATGAGAGTGAAGATGAGGAAATCACTCTAGAGATTGCTGGAATGCTAAACCTTTTAGCTAAAGCTAAGTCTACACCACAAAAATCGGCATCCGTAATAGCTTATGAGGACTTAATCTAGGAAATTGAGGCATCTCAGTCTGAAAACAAAGATGCGGCTTAGAAATATTTTCAACAACAAGTCATAACATTGGATAGTCTTGTTGAAGAAGTGAATCAAGAAAAAAGTATTGCAGAAAAAGGGGCTACTGAGAAAACTGAAGAGGGACAGGCTGTTGAACCAGTAGTGAATCAAGAAACTGAAATAGATAAAGTTGCAGTTCAGTTGTTGCTGAGGGTGGAACTAGGAAAACTGAAACTGAGAAGATTGTTGACCCAGATGCCACTTCAACTGAGTCCCCTGTGGAAGCACCGAGAGAAACTGAAGTCACTATAATTCAAAAGACTCTCAGTTCTCTAACAAAAGCTGTTTATGCACTAGATATTGGTAAATTGATTGATGCTGATTGTAGAAAACTGGATGCCTATCGTTACTGGAAGTTTAGCTCAATCAAAGACCAAGCAGAAAAGAAAGAATTCATGAAAGCTGAGGAACCATGGATTTTTGGACACTACAACATCACTCACCTATCATAGTTATTTGATGCCAATGATTTTATAAGCACTGGATAGTCATAAATTAGAAGAAGGCATTGGAGCATACTGACAGGAATCGGACCTTCAAGCTCAACCCAAGAGGATGATGATGACAATGATGATGATGATGGTTCTCAAGGTGAACCAAACCTACAAAAAAGTATCATTGCATCTTTACAAATAGGAAAGTTAGCTGAAGTTGATGGATCAGCCAGTGAGGATAGCTTAGAAGAAACAGTCTACTCCATTGCATCAGATTCAGAAAATTGGTCTAAATCAAGAAAGAAAGAAGAACCAGAACAAAAAGGGTATGAATCACCTACTGATAGAGAAGTTGTGGAAATAGCAAAGGATTTAGCTAATCAGGCAGGAGAAATTGAATAAACTGATGATGAGTTCGATGTAAAACTATCACCTGTCAAAGTTGTAGACAGTTCAACTTTAGATGAAGTAAGGAATCAATCTAAGGAACGCAGATGCTTTGAAGAATATAAAGAGCAACTAAAGAAGATATTTCCCATTCCACTCAAAGGAGAACTAACAAAGAAGCTTGAAACTGAAGGAGTTCCGGAAACTGACATTGTTGGAAATAAGTCAGCACTGGAAACTGGGAACCTTTCTAAAACTTAAGATGCTGAAAAATTCAAAGCTGAAAGCAAATCAGTTGATAAGAAAGATGCGCCTACACAATTTGAGTTTATCAAGTACAATTATAATGAACTTGTCAAGATTCAGAAAAAATACAAGGGAGAAAGGAAAGACCTGATGAAGAAAGTTACAAATATCCAGAAAATCTATCATAAGGCTTCGTTAGAAATCTGGAAAACCACTATTGGGTCAGAAGCAAGGAAAACTGAAACTCAAGGAAGACTAGAAGAAACTATCAATGACATTCACAACAGACTACTTCTAGTTGAGAACACTATGACAGACTCAGTGGTAGTACAAACCATTTTGGCATGGAATCAACATCACCTCAATTCCTTCATTCAGAGTTTGATTCAGAAGGATAATGCCAATAAGGGGGAAAGTTTGGATGTCTTAAAAGTCAATGCTAAAAGTATGACTAGAGTACTAGGAGCAATAGATGAAAAGCTCAATGAACTGAAAAAATCTAGAATTGACTTTGTTGATGAAGTAATGAAGCTGATAGTCAAATATTCTGAAGCGACCAAGAAAAGCTTAGCAATAGGTCCACAACTACACAACATGTTTAATAATCTATCAGTCAAAGAAAATGAGACCAGAGAACAAGCCTTAGAAAATTTTCTTGCCATGATGAAAGTTCTTGTTCATTATTGGAGAAAGCTGAACAATTGGGAAGAAGATGGAACACTGGAATAAGCTGAAGAAGATGCTGGAAATGTTGATTTAAAGAATGTCAGGGAAATACTTGAAAAATCTACAACTGATGAAGCATTAAAGAAGAACGTGCTAAGATTCACTATCTTTTTAACAATATGTTCTTCGGAAAACATAGCATGGTCACATCTTGGAAATTTTTTGCTAGCATCAGCAATTTTGAATTCAGTTCAGTTTACGACGCTATAAGAGAAGCTGTTGAAGAGTTTGACAAATGAAAAGAAACTGAGAAGAAGACTTAGTTTCTCAAAAATCTTGTTGTATTTTAATACTTTGTAACCCAGTTAATGATCAATCATGAAAGTATGAGTTTCTCAGTTTTCATGTGTTTGTTATCCTTTTGTTTTAATCTTTTTGCATTGCTTATAAGGAGGGTATTGGCTTCATCAAAAAGTGGGGAAATTCTTGGAAATAAAATTTATGTTTTGATGATGATTCATCACTTGTTTAATTACTCTTTTTTATCCCATTGATGAAGTGCCATAACCAGCTGTTATAGTGCAAAGCAAAAACATGTCTAGAACATAATGTATAGGTTTTATTAGAGTCTGATCATTGTATAAGTTAAATCGGACAAGCACTGTAATATGATAGGATCAAAACTGAGAAACTGACTTTAAAAGATTACTGAGTTCACACATCAAGTTGAAGTCTGAAGAAAGTAAGTTCGTTGAGGGATCAAACTCAGTTGACTTATCTAGAAGCTGAAGGCTGAGGGGTGGAACTCAATTTATAAAGGCTGAGGAACACAGACTCAGTTATACAAGAAAGAAGAACTGAGGGTTCAAACTCATTTTATGAACACCAAAATCTGAGACTGTAAAGTTAGTAATCAGGCAAGTCTGTGATTGCCTGAACTTACTTTATAGATCTTGTATGAAGACCTAAGATACATAAGGACAATGATATCTTAGATAATATGGATTTATATGGTGTACTCTGATCAAGTCAATAAAGATCAGATGAATACAGAGTACTAAATTTTGATGAAGAGTAAAAACGCAGTTAATGCTATAAGAACTGAAACACTCAGTAACATCAGCTAGAAACAGACAAACCCCAAAAGCTTAGTTTCTAGGTGAAGTTACTCAAGCGAAAAGAATCGAACGTTAGAATCAAGAAATTTGATTGGTTTAATAAATGTCAGAAAGGACACTGGCAGGACCACCAACGGCTACAAGAATTAAAATTTGAACATTGGAAAAACTCCCATAAATAGATCACTTTTTCTTCAAGAAGAAGTGCGGAGTTCTAAGAATAAACCTATTAAGGAAGATTCAAGAGAGGGGGAAAGTAAACTAAAGAACTCCTGCTATAATATTAATTGCAAGATCAAGATCAAATATCTTCTATGGTTATTCAAGCATTCAAGAAATCATCTAGACAAAGAAAACACTTGAAGAAAAACCTAGCTCACTGTGAAAATCATATATATCCAGAAGAAGACGCTCATATGACAAGTTGAATCATAGTTATTGATTCGAATCTCAACTTTGATTGTATCAAAGGTTTAGACTGTGAAACACCAAGACGGTGTGAAGAATAGTTGGAGTACAGTCAGGAAGACTGTGTTTGTGATGAGCTGGTGAAGAGGCAATTCAAACTTTCGAGGACCATTGGAGCAGACTTAGTGATACAGAAATTCAACATGTTAAGGAATAAGGCTTGGAGATTGTGAAGCTAGGGAATAGTCAAGGACAATTGGTGTTTAAATTTACTTTGTGTCTTGCAACTGTAACTTCAAGAACATAGTGAATTTCATCCAACATCACAGGAGAAGAGAGGACTGACAGAATTACACCACCTGGAACCTCTAGAATTTCTTGTCTCGTTTACTTTATTTATTTTATGCATTTACTTACAGCAAGTATTTCAGTAAATACTTATTGCATATCTGATCTAGCACACAACTCAGCAAACATCAGAAACTGAGTGAGCACTACATATTTCAAGACAAACTGATAACTGGAGTTTTAATAAAAGGCTTTAATTTATCCACTGCCGGTTAACTAAGTTTGAGTATAAGTTAGTTTGACTTAAGCTCAGCTTTGTTAGCTTAACTCCACACAAGCTTAAAACTGAATTTAACTTGAGTTTTAAGTATCAAGGTTTTTTTATCACATGTTTATTCACCCCCCCCCCCCCCCCTCCTCTAAACTCATGTAAGACTTTTCATGGGACCAAAAATTGGTATCAGAGCAGGCCTTCATACCTAAAGAGATAAATTGTTGAACAATTTGTGACAGAAGTAACTGGCACTCAGATATTTTTTATACCAATCCAACAATTGGTATCGGAGCAGTTCTTCCTCTTGGAAGTGATCCAAATCTGTTACAGCTTTGAGACATCTAATTGAATTGTTTGAAATAACTGGCACACAATTATTTTCGATACCAATTCAACAATTGGTATCAAGGCAGTTCTTTTGTTCCAAAGAGATCCTTGACTGATCTTTAAATCAGTCGGTCGGTTTTAAAGTTTTTCAAGAGATTTTCAAATTTGCATCATGGACTCACAGAATCACTTTAAAAGCATTCTCAGTTGTTCATTTTTTAGATTTGATAGCTACAAGAATAATTGCAGGCATTTGTTGCTGATACTCAAGAGAAACTGTTTGAAGCCTTCAATGAAGATCAAATTGAAATCAGAGACTCATCAGAGGAAACGGAGGTTTTACCACTAAGATATGCCGCAGGAAATAACATAGAAAGTGATGAAGAAATCATTTCTCTTGGAACTAATCAAGTTAAACAAGTTAAAGGGACAAACAAAGGCAAAAAGGATATGATTGAAGAATATGGAGAAACCCGTTCTAAAAAGGTACTAAACAAATCCAACGAGGTAAGTTCTTCCACACTCAACTGTTACAATGCAATGAACGATCAAGAAATTCAGAGTTCATTGAAACTCTTTACATACTCTTAAGTGAATTTGAGGAAATTCAAAAGAATTATGAGAATGTCAAGAAAGAAAGAGATTCACCGAGAACTGAAGTTCTTAGACTGAATGCTGAAATTAACTTTATCATGTCTAAAAGCAGAACTCAAGAAGTTAGCTCCACTGATGATATAACAGAAGTAGTAAATGTCACTGAATCATGAGTTGATCCAAACTCTAACGTTCTGTTAAAACCAGGAAAGCCACATGGTCATTGATCAGGCCTAGGGTTTGACAATCAACAGAATTCTAAGACAAGACCTAGTTCAGCTACACCTAAGTTTGTAGCTGCACAAATTCTAGAACTCAGAAAGCTGATTAAACTCTTAGAACTGATAAAACTCAGCAAAGCCTTATTTCAAAACTGATATTTCTGTAAGATCAGTTTGTGACACACGAGAAACTGACAGATCCTACAGAAAAACTCAGAAGGCAAAAAATGGCAGAACTGATCAAGAATCAGTCAACAGACCATTCAAGTCCTATATGCTAAATAATGATTTTCATTCAAGGGATACTAGATTCAGGGGGAAAGGAAGATTCCTTCCTACTGATGAAGACTGGAATGTTCCTACTACCACTATTTGACCAACTCAGTTTCACAAAATTCACAAGGATAAGACCGCTAAGTCAAAATAGCATAAGTATGTGAAATATGATAGATCTAATAGGATTCTTCGTAAGTCAAAAAGGCAAGAAATATATATGAGAAAAATGAGCTCAATCCTTAATATGTTCAAAGCTCTTAAAGAGGAGATTAATTCAGTGATAAAGAAACCATATTTACATGGTTCAAGGGTTAATCCAAAAACTAACCAAAGAGGACCCAAACAGGTATGGGTACAAAATAAATCTTAATTTATTTTACAGAAGGAAAATGATTTTTGAAGATATGTCAAAACAGACCTCTTCAAAAACTGATGAGGAGTTCGATGTAAAAGTATCACCAGTCAAAGTTGTGGACAATTGAACATTAGATGAAGTAAGGAAGCAATCTGAGGAACACAGAAACTCTGAAGAATATAAAGAGCAACTAAAGAAGATTGTCTCCACTCCACTCAAAGGAGAACTGACAAAGAAGCTTGAAACTGAAGGAGTTCCAGAAATTGACATTGTTGGAAATAAGTCAGCACTAGAAACTGAGAACCTTTCAGAAACTGAAGATGCTGAAAAACTCAAAGCTTAAAGAAAACCAGTTGATAAGAAAGATGTGCCTTCACAAATTGAGTTTATCAAGTACAACTATAATGAACTTGTCAAGATTTAGAAAGAAGATATGGATATTTTTGCAAAGGTCATGAACTCAATGGAAGTAAACAAGGGAGAAAGAAAAGACCTGATGAAGAAAGTTACAAATATCCAGAAAAACTGTCACAAGACTTTGTTAGAAATCCGAAAAACCACTATTGAGTTTGAAGAGAGGAAAACTGAAACTCAAGGAAGACTAGAAGAAACTATCAATGACATTCACAACAGACTACTTCTAGTTGAGATCACTATTAAAGACTCAGTGGTAGCACAAACCATTTTGGCATTAACAGCACCTCAATTCCTTAATTTAGAGTTTGATTCAGAAGGATGATGCCAATAAGGGGGAAAGTTTGGATGTCTTAAAAGTCAATGCTAAAAGTATGACTGGAGTACTAGGAGCAATAGATTAAAAGCTCAATGAACTGAAGAAATCCAGAACAGACTTTGATGATGAAGAGATGAAGATGATAGTCAAATTTTCTGAACTGACCAAGAAAAGAACAGCATTAGATCCACAACTGTATAACATGTTCAATAATCTATCAGTCAAAGAAAATGAGACCAGAGAACAAGCCTATGTTTTGTTTTTGTTTTTGTTTTTATCTTTTTGTATTGCTTTTAAGGAGGGTATTACCATCATCAAAAAGGGGGAAATTTTTGCAAATTAATTTTATGATTTGATGATGATTCAGCACTTGTTTAATTACTCTTTTATATCCTATTGATGAAGTGCCATAACTAGTTGTTATAGTGCAAAGCAAAAATATGTCTTGAACTGAATGTATAGGTTTTATTAGAGTCTAGTCATTATATAAGTTAAATCACACAAGCACTGTAATAGGATAGGATCAAAACTGAGAAACTGACTTTAAGAGATTACTGAGTTCACACATCAAACTGAAGTATGAAGAAAGTAAGTTCGCTAAGGGATCAAACTCAGTTGACTTATCTAGAAGCTGAAGGGTGAGGGGACAAAATTAGTTTATGAAGGCTGAGGAACACAGACTCAGTTATACAAGAAAGAAGAACTAAAGATTCAAACTCATTTTATGAAGACCAAAAGCCGAAACTGTAGAGTTAGAATTCAGGTAACTCTGTGATGGCCTGAACTGACTTTATAGATCTTGTAAGAAGACCTAAGATACCTAAGGACAATGACATCTTTGATAATATGGATATATAGGGTGTACTTTGATCAAGTCAATAAAGATCATATGAATACATAGTACTAAGTTTTGAAGTAGAGTAAAAACCCAGCTAGAAACAGACAAACCCCAAAAGCTCAGTTTTAAGGTGAAGTTACTGAAACTGAAGAAGAATCAGAACATTAGAATCAAGCAATTTGATTGGTTTAAGAAATGTCAGAAAGGACACTGGCATTCAACGTATACTAGCAGGATCACCAACAGCTACAAGAATTCAAATTTGAACATTGTAACAACCCCTATTAATTGATCACTTTTGCTTCAAGAAGAAGTGTGGAGTTCTAAGAATAAATCTAGTAAGGAAGATTCAAGAGAGGGGGAAGGTAACTAAAGTTCTCCCGCTATAATCTTAATTGAAAGATCATGATCAAATATCTTCTAAGTGTTACTCAAGCATTCAGGAAATCATCTAGACAAAGAAAACACTTGAAGAAAAATAGAGCTCACTGTGCAAATCATATATATCCAGAAGAAGAAGCACATGTCACAAGTTGAATCATAGTTATTGATTCAAATCTCAACATTGATCGTATCAAAGGTTTAGACTACGAATCACCAAGACGGTGTGAAGAACAGTTGGAGTACAGTCAGAAAGACTATGTTTGTGATGAGCTGATTAAGAGGCAATTCAACCTTTCAAAGACCAGTGGAGCAGACTTAGTGATACAGCAATTCAACCTGTTAAGGACTACGGCTCGGAGATTGTGAAGCTAGGGAATAGTCAAGGACAATCAGTGTTTAAATTTACTTTGTGTCTTGTAACTGTAACTTCAAGAACATAGTGTTTTTCCTTCAACATCTCAAGAGAATAGAGGACTGGCAGGATTACACCACCTGGAACTCTATAATTTCCTATCTCATATACTTTATTTATTTTATGCATTAACTTACAGCAAGTATTTCAATATACAACTCAGCAAACATCAGAAACTGAGTGAGCACTACATATTTCAAGACAAAATGATAACTGTAGTTTTAATAAAAGGCTTTAATTTATCCGCTGCCGGTTTACTCAGTTTGAGTATAATTCAGTTTGACTTAAGCTCAGCTTTGTTAGATTAACTCCACACAAGTTTAAAACTGAATTTAACTTGATTTTTTAAGTATCAAGGATTTTGATCACAAGTTTATTCACCCCCCTAAACTTGTGTAAACCCTTTCACGGGACCAACAGTTGGTGATTATCTGGACTTGAATTTGGGTGACTCCAAGATTCAATTTTCCAAATTTGATGGAATGTTTGAGGAGGAGGAATATTCCTTTTCATTCCTTGGAGTTACCAGCTTAGTAGGTCTAATGGATGAGAGACCATTATGGGATTTGATTACAGATGCCGAAGCCAGATTGGCATGATCAGAAGAGGAAGATGATGATGAACATCATGATGATGATGGTGATGATGGTCAAGATGATGATGATCACAATGATGCAGATGATGGTGGTGATGGTGGATCTGCTATACCAGATGCATCAGAGGATGATAATCTGATTCTTTTTGAGTCAGTACAAAAGACTGAAGCAGCACGTCACTGGGAATAGCAGACTGGAACAGCTGAGGGCACTCTGCCAGCTGAGGCCAGCTTACCAGCCCCAACAGATAAAGAGGCAGCAATTACTTCACCTGCTAAGGAAACTCAACAAGTCCCAGGTGTTACTACGAAAGAGCAGCAGATCCCACACCAAATCAAGACTCTGGATCACCTTCTGCAACACTAGGGAATAACATTTGCAGCACAAAGCTAGGGAGAATGTTGAATAGTCCACCATATGACTACTCTACTACTCATGTCATTGAAGTAGCTAGAGAAGATGTTACTCAGCCGGGACAGACAATTGAGGTAATAGCTAATATACAACCTGCACCAGCTCAACAACAGATCGGTACCTACTCTACCACCACAATAGGTACCAGTACACACTCAAGCACCAGATCAACCACAGATCCCAGTAGGCATATCAGATCAGTATTTTCAATGGGCTATGGATTCTACGGTAGAAGAGCTAGAGATGCAAGCTCAATGCTTGAGAAATCTACAAAGAGCTTTGAATGAGAGTTCCTCTTTGAGCAACAGATTTGAAGCTGTATCTGAATACATAGACTTGCACAATCATGTGATCCGGCAGTAGAAAACTCTTATCACTCGGATGAATACAAATCTCACAAACAGTGAGTAGGTTTTGAGAGGCGTGTCTCAGGAGAGATGATAGATCTAGCAGGAGCAGTTGGCAGTAGACTGAATCCTATCTCCAACACACTAAAGAAGAATGATGGCAGATTCACTGCCACTGAGGAAAATTTGGATAACCTGATCTCAGCTGCAGAAACTACAAATAATAACTTGCTGCAATTCCCTAAAGATGATGCCAAAAAGGGGGAAGTGATAGGCCTGGCAGCATCAGCAATCCTCCACCACTCATTCATTTGACTGAAGAACAGAAGAGGGAAATGGATAGAGAGATCAGGAACAGACAATTAGCAATTGAAACTGTGAGGAGGATACAAGAGGAAAGGGTAAGAGAAAGAGATAACACCTATAGGGGATCCCTTATCCAGTTTAGAGGAGACGTGATGACAGATAAAGATCAGGCAACCAACAAAGGCCTAGATCTGAAACTCAGTAGAGAACTCAGTAGAGGCCTGAATCCGGAAGTCAGTAGAGAAGTAGCTCTAGCAGCAGAGGGAGAGGCCAGACTAGGGCCAGTGAAGCAGGCAGTTCAGAGTAGAGAAGCCGATCTATTATAATGTTCTAAATGCACCATTAAATTAACCTTTGTTTACACTGAATTCTGCCCTAGAGAGTGTACATAAGCCAATTATTGTGAAGGTTTATATGTGAAACACTGAATGCATGTTCCTAAGTTCATAACTCTGCAACTATGTTATTATCCCGAAGATTTGGTACTGTTTTGCCATGTTTTATGTACTTTTTAGGATGTGTCAAATCTGCATCACTTAAGGATGGATCTGGATCAAGGGAAGAATGTTGGGATGAGTGGAGTAAGTCCAGGAAGAGATCGGCTAGAGAAAAAAGAGAAAAAGTGAGCCCGGTTTACCATGGGCTAGGCCCGATAAACCGAGGGTCTTGGGGAACAAGAAACTGAACTGCTGCATCTACTAGGTCGGTTAGGGTTTCTATGAGTTATAAGTTGGCCAATGTGTCTATATAAGGCAGCATAAGCTGATTATTACAGAGGTTATCATTATGTTACAAAATTATTATTATTTCATTATACAATTTTGATGCAATAATGTTCTTTTAAGCTTTTGGGAGTTTATTTTCTGGTTTCCTTCCCTTCCTTGCCATCTCTAGCTTGAGTGGATCAAGCTAGATCTCCATTGAAGGTATGAAGAGTTTAATGTTCCTTTTTGTCTTTAATATGGTAGATCTGCTTGTATTTACATGTTTTAGTTGATCTGCATGTTTAACAACCCCATAATTTACTTGAATTAATATAAATTGAGCAATGTATATCCAAAAATAGGAAAAGCTACCCTAGGTAACCAGGTTGTCTATACCGGTTTACCGAGGCAAAATTTAGAAAACCTGAATCTGGAGTTTAGCGTCAGCTACGTTGATCGACAGAAATAATTAAAACGAGTAATATGTCTGGCCAATCTAGTATTCGTAATTCGTAAATTAACATGAAGTACTGATAGTGAAGTGTTAATGAGAACATTGTCTTGATGGACCCTAGGAACGTGCTAATCAATGTCGATAGCTGCTTAGGTGGGTTAGCGGTATGAGTTAGCGCTCAATACTGGCAGTTCTAGTTCTTCATGCGTATGGGTTATTACGGAACAATTAAGTAGGGTAGCTGGCGTATAGATTGTCTACTACCATCGTCGGAGTAGATATGGTTTGGAATTGCACCCGTAGCTTAAAACTGAATTAAAAGCTCGATTAGTTTAAGGAAATTATGTGGGGCATTAAACATAAGGATTAACTAAACCAAGTTAGTAGATAGAAGGGATGGGGAAGGAATACCACGTTTCTCTTATGTTCATTGTTGGTCAATGACCAGTTATGTCATCTTCATTAGATTAGAATTGTTTATGCTTAAGTTGCATTATCTTTGTGGGATCAACCTTGATTCGCCCTTGCTATACTGCGATTGACCTAGTACTCTTGCTAGTAAAATCGACGTAAGGCCGCGACGAGATCAAGTTTTTGGTGCCGTTGCCGGGGACAATGGCCAACTTTAAGAATAAATGTTTTAATTCTGATTAAGAAGTCGTTTTCCTTTCAATTTATTTTATTTTTGTGTCTTGTGTCGTCCTAAATGAAACCTGCACTGTTTAACTTCCGGAATAAGAAATTCTAGGCCCGGTTTACCGTGGGCTACCCCTGATTTACCGAGGTCTAGAAAATCAAATTTTGACAGCCCTTGTGATTCTGTGTATATCCCAGTTGATTTTAGTAGGTCCGCAACAGTTGGGTTCACCCCCAACTGAAGCAGGAGTTGCTAACATTTTTTTTTGTTTTCTTTTGTCTCTTTTGCAGGAAGATCGGGACACTTCAGAGATTCGGTCAAACAGGAGTTGAAAAGGAAGACAAGTCAGACAAGATGCCTCGCAAAGTGTATAATATCAAGCCTATTTCCATGTACCCAGGATCAGCAGTCACAGAGCAATATGAAGCAGACAAGAAGCGTGTGTAAAAGGAAAAAGAAGCACTTAAGCAAGAGCCTGAAGAGAGCTTAACGGGGCGCAACACATATCATCTAGGTGAGTTCCCTCTCGAGTTAATAGATATATCTTCTTCTGATTATGATTATGATGATCCGGAAGAGGATTTGGACACTATGTTTTCTAAGCCTGAGGATTACCCAGACTCAGATACCGTAGTGAAGTTAGGAGACCCTGGGACGTTCCAACTCCCTATCTCTATAAATGGTGTATCAGTTGGTTTAGGTCTCTGCGAATCTGGCTCAAGTTGCAACATCCTTCATTTTTCCTTCAGCCAAAAGATTAAGATTCCGGTTATCATGGACCAAACCCGGTCCATGACCTTTGTTGATCGAACTAGAGATATGCCCGCCGGTCTGCTGAGGGATTGTACAGTTAAGGAAGGAGAATTCACGTTCCCAATAGATTTTACGGTTATAGACGTACCAAAGGATCTTAGTGCCCCAGTTCTGTTGGGTAGACCTTTCTTAGCGACCAGCTGGGCGATCATGGACTTTGATAATGGGGAAATAACTTTGAGGACTAATAACGATGCCGCATCAATAAAGATCCTAGAGCCCCTAGATAATAGGCCGGAATGTTGCATAATGAATTATGGTTCTGGGGAAGTGAAAATCATGGAGATAGAAAAGGAGAGGCATAGGTACCGAGAGGTTCTAGTAGAAACATGTGAGTAGGAATTCATTAGAATGCTGTTGAGAGAGCATGAAGAAAAAGGCCACAACCAGACGCTAATGAAAGTCAGTGATTCTGCTAGGCGTAGTGAAATGGAACTTAAAGTGGAGAATGTGGAATCCCTGAACATAAAAGTTAAATCTCGAAGCAAAGGAAGACCTAGTGCACGGGCTAAGAGAGAAAAGTGTGCCACGAGAAGAGCTCAGAGAAGTTCTATGAAGGTGAAAACCTCTGGAATAAAATTTGGGCGAGTTAAAGCCCCGACCCCTGAGTGAGTGAGGATCTAAAGAAAGTCAAGCTGACAACTATAAACTCAGAACTATTTTTCTTAAACCCTTAGTTAAGATAGGAGTCGATAAAAGTAGCCGGATGAAATGACAGCTTTTTTTCATCCTACCGCACCCTTAGGCTTGAAACTGATGGTTGTTGAGAAGGTTTTTTTACTCATTATGGATTCTAGTGAAGTAGGTTAGGATTGAGTCAGAAGTAGCAACAATAGGAGTAAGAAACTAGTGATTATTAGGTCAGGATTGAGCAGTGAGATAAGTAAAGTGTGCAGAACAGGAGAACATAAAAATCTGGAGAAAATTACCCCGGTAAATCGGGAGTAACCCCCGGGTTACCGAGCAAGGGTTTTTCAGTTTTTGCGTGTCAGATTAAAAAGCAGACCTTTCGATGACACGTGATGGACACACGTTGCATCGGTCAGTCAACCAGTCAACAAAACCGCCCTATTTTCCCTATTTTCCATCATTTCATCCTTTCCCACACTCCACCATAACTCCACCTCAATCCCATCAATCAAACCCCTCAAATCCCTCACCCTCATTACTCATCTACCCACTATCCCACCAAATCCTTCCACCTTCTACCCATTTCCTCCTATATAAACACCATTCTTCACCAACTTCATCAATCAACTTCTTTATCTTCACCACAAATTTATTCATTTCTTCTTATTCTGAAAATCTAGGCCACTATCACCACAACCAAAATCAAACCTTTTCCTTCCACTTAAACACCAAATTGCCCTTCTTCTATCCTGTTCATTGAGTGGTAATGCATTTGCAATAGTGTAGTCAGCTGCTGAGCTTCATCATTTTTTCATCGAAGCCATTGTCTCAAAAAACCAGACAAAATCAACCACGGTAAATCGGGGGTATCTACTGATCTACCGAGGGTCCTTTTTCTGTTTCAACATCATTCTTAGTCTTTGTTATCATTAGGATGGCCCCCAAGCGTAGCGGAACCGCTCATCGTAAAAGCAGTCAACATATTGTTTATGGAGATGCCAACCCCTTAATCGATGGGGTTGAGCAATTTGATTCACTAGAAATTTATGAGTCATTCCGAGGTCACTAGAATGGACGGCCTGTTTCATGTGAGCACGGCGTAGACTTGGAGGATTGTGGCTCGATCTTGCCAAGAGCCATGAAAGTTCAAGACATTTTGGATATAGTGGAGGCACCAAGCCGAGAATTTTATTCGTATATGGCGCCTAACCCCGGAGCTACTTTTGCCATGATCCAGGGAGTACAAGTGGATTTTACGATCGAGCAGATCAACGAGTATTACGGGGTGCGCAAACCACCAGTGGGCCCAAATGAGTATACATCCTCTACAGATGTGATTGATTTAGAGAGGATGCAGATGATTGCTGATTATTTCAGGGTGGAATGGAAGCGCAATCCGATGGAATCCACCACCATCTTCCTAGAGAATGACTTATCCAGGGATAGGAAGATGGTCAACGGATTTGTATTTTCCCGCCTTCTACCGACCAAGCACACGGCATCTGTCACACCTAAGAGGGCGGATTTGATGTTCTATCTAGAGCAGGGATCTCCAGTCAACATGGACTTATTGATGCACAGCCGTATTCATGAGATTTCCAAGGATTACGAGCGAGATCAGTTGCCTTATGGCCCTATGATAGACATGTTCACTACGGAGGACGAGGTCTTATTTTAGTCAATGACGACTGGGAAGAGCCTGAACCGAAGATAAGTTCACAGTCGGCTCTGAGAGTACCCAGACGGGTCGGTTGAGGAGCTGAGAGAGAGTGTATTCCGGTCCATGAAGGACCTCGATCCTAGAGAGCCTTGTTAGAGGACACACACGAGAGATTACGAGTCTGCATCACAAGATGGACCGTACTATAGACTTTTTAGGCGTTCCGCCTTCGACCCCACCACCTAGGACTGCCCTACGTCACGGAGCATCTTCCTCCGCCGTTGACCACCTTCCGGATTTGAGCACAGAGATGACTGGGAGGATTATTATGACAAGGACTAGTGTTCTTTCTTTTTATTGTTGTTATTTTCCATTTTCTTTTATTTTCATTTTTCTTTTATTTCCTATCTAGTAATGTAGAATATTTTATGATAATAATATAATGATTTTGTCGGCTTAATTTGTTTGGAGTTAATTCATTTCTCTTTTACTGCCGCAATATTATTATACAGTTTGTTGTCACCCAATTCTTCTTGGACTATTTGAAATACTTAGCACAAATTTTTTTCGAGGCCTACTTACATTAGCCCATCACAATTATGAAGATCCAGTTTCTTACTTGGCTCCACGCTTAACCGAAGCTAAGTTCCTTTTCGTTTTAAATTATCATCTTCGCATTGAGGACAATGTTTCGATTAAGTGGGGCGTAAGGGACTCTTGATGCAATTTTTACCATATAGACTTTGATTCGTTTCATCAGAATTTTGGAAAAAAAATGACATCTTTGACCTTTTGGAGTTAATTAATTACATCTTTGTTCCACTTTGCATAAGTAAAAGTAAGTGCCCACTTCTGAAGTAGTGGTGTATTAGACGCATATTCTTTTATGAACCACCATCTTAAGCACGTATAACTCACTTTCCCTGGTGTGTAGTCGATAGCGACTACTTTGACTAGAGTTGACCCTAGATTTATCTCGAATTTTGTTCTATCTATGGTCATTCGAGTCAAGTTATGGATATTACGGGCTACGGATTCGGTAGTTTATCAAGTGTGGGGCCGTGTGGATACATAGAATTATGAGTGTTCACCCGCCAAGAAAGAGAAATAAATTGCAATATATATATCTATATTCTCTTTGTCAAAGCAAAGTCGATGGAGTGTAAGACGCACGACTCTCATATCAAATAGACCGATAACGGGAGCCTAGAGTAATACTCGGTTCTCGATCCGCCTTGCCCAGTTGACTTGACCCAAAGCAATACAAAAAATTCCATTAATAAAATAAATGGTGTAAAGGGAAAAGCATGTTCGTGACTGGTTCGTTCGACAACGGGTTGACGTAATGTGAGGTTGTCTGCATTGCAAGAGATCGAGGGGTTATTGCACACACACAATGGTTCATGACATGAATATTGTTTAATGCATTACTTATGGATGTGAGTGACATGATCTTGATCTTGACTTTGTGAGGCATAGCTATTTTTAATTAACTTGTATATTGGTCGGGGTTTTCTTTTCTTTTCGCTTTCTTTGCTCGGGACGATCAAAAGCTAAGTGCGGGGTAGTTGATAACGCTCTAAATGCACCATTAAATTAACCTTTATTTACCCCAAATTCTGCTCTAGAGAGTCTAGATAAGCCCATTATTATGAAGGAATATATGTTAAACACTGTGTGCATGTTCCTAAGTTCATAACTCTGCATCTATGTTATTATCCCAAAGATTTGGTACTGTTTTGCCTTGTTTTATGTACTTTTCAGGATGTGTCAAATCTGGAGCACTTATGGACGGATCTGGATCAAGGGAAGAATGTTGGGCTGAGTGGAGTAAGTCCAGGAAGAGATCTGCCAGAGAAAAAGGAGGAAAAGTTTGCCTGGTTTACTGTGGGCTAGGCCCGATAAACCGAGGGTCTTGGGGAACAAGAAACTGAATCTGCAGTATCTACTAGGTCGGTTAGGGTTTCTGTGAGTCATAAGTCAGCCAATGTATCTATATAAGGCCGCATAAGCTGATTATTACAGAGTTTATCATTATGCTACAAAATTATTTTTATTTCATTATACAATTTTGATGTAATAAAGTTTTTTTAAGCTTTTGGGAGTTTATTTTCTGGTTTCATTCCCTTCCTTGCCATCTCTAGCTTGAGTGGATCAAGCTAGATCTCCATTGTTGAAGGTATGAAGCTTTGAACGTTCCTTTATGTCTTTAATATGGTAGATCTGCTTGTATTTATGTGTTTTAGTTGATCTGCATGTTTAACAACCCCATAATTTACTTGAATTAATCAAAATTGACCAATGTAGATCCAGATATAGGAAAATCTGCCCTCGGTAACCCGGCGAACTATACTGGTTTACCGAGGCAAAATTTAGGAAACCTGAATCTGGAGGTTTAGCGTCCGCTACATTGATCGACAAAAATAATTAAAATGAATAATAGATCGATCCAATCTAGTATTCATAATCTGTGAATTAACATGAAGTAGTGAAGTGTTAATTATGACATTGTCTTGGTGGACCCTATGAACGTGCTAATCAGTGTCGATAGCTGCCTAGGCGGGTTACCGGTATGAGTTAGTGCTCAATACTGGCAATTCTAGTTCTTCATGTGTATGGGTTATTATGGACCAATTAAGGAAGGTAGCTGGTGTACAGATTATCTACTACCGTAGTCGGAGTAGATATGGTTAGGAATTGCACCCATAGCTTAAAACTGAATTAAAAGCCTGATAAAATTAAGGAAATTATATAGGGAAGTAAACATAAGGATTAACTAAACCCACTCAGTAGATAGAAGGGATGTGGAAGGAATACCACGTTTCTCTTATGTTCATTGTTGGTCAATGACCACTTATGTCGTCTTGATTAGATTAGAATTGTTTATACTAAAGTTGCATTGTCTCTGTGGGATCGACCTTGATTCGCCCTTGCTATACTACGATTGACCTAGTACTCTTTCTAGTAAAATCGATGTAAGGCCCGCGACGAGATCACTCTGCTGGAGCACATCAGAGCAGAAGCTCCTCACACAGATTTAAAGAAATTCATGAGGAGGAAATCAACAAGGTAGTAAGGGAGGTTTTGCTGAACTCTGAAATTCTCTATCCAAATCAGACACAGATGAAGCATTGATAGAATGGATGGACTACATGATAGAAATCTACATGTTGACATGGTGAAGTGTACAAAGAACTAAAGATTACCAGCTGAGGGGGAATCCAGCATAGGAAATCAGCAAAGGCTAGCTGATAACCCTAGATTAATCCTGAGGCCTAAGGATTTAAAAGTTGAGGAACTGAAGGAGTTCAAAATCTGAAGCAGTTCTTTAGACCTATGTCCAGATTAACAGACCATCAACAGTGGACAATGTATAAGGATATAAAGAGGGCTGAACCTCAAATTTCAGAAGCCAAGGACATATTAGAAAATACTTTTGTAGGCAGCAACACATGAGACAATATTGACTTCAATGAGATGATGGGCACTCACACAACAAAGTTCAAGAAGTATAATGAAGAACTGAGTAAAACGTAGTTGTAATAATATTTATGCTATTTTCTTGCAACTTTTGCCCTTTATAGATGAATAAAAGAAGTCTGGTACTGTTCTCATTTATTATATTAAATTTTACTTATGTTCAGGCTTATGAGAGTTTTGGCATCATCAATAAGGAGGGAAATTGTTAGGAACATTTTATTCAGTTTTGATAATGGTCATACTAGCTGTTATAGCAAGCCTGATATAAGTTAGAAATGATTGTATAGGCTTTATTTAAGAAGTCTAACATTTGTATAAGTTCAGTCAGACAAGCACTGTAATAGTAGTGCTGTAGGCCAGCTTAGTGAACTGAAGAACAGAAGACCAGCTGAGTGTCATAGCTAAGGATCTAGACTCGGTGAAAGGAAGACCTATGGACTAACTTACAACCAAGGAAGTCTGTGATGACCTAAGGTAAGTCTAAGATATCAGATAAGTAATGGAACTTAATTTTCATAAATATGGTGTACACTGATCTCACCCAAAATGAGGGTCAGTGAAGTAAATCTATGATGATTGATTAATGCCAGTAGAGAAGCAATAGCAGAGTAATATATCAGTGAAGCATCCGAGTAAAATATCTAATACCCAAGTGAAGCAATCACTCAACTAGTGAAGTGACAGTAAAGACAGCAAAGTAAAAGATCAATAGTTCAGTGCATCCAGAAACAACGGAATAAAACTTAGTCAGCTAAGTCAGCTAAGCTGACAATGCCAATTTGAAACGTGAAAGATATAGAAGCAAGGCATTTATTACAGAATAAATCAAGAAAAGATTTTAAGGATGTATGTTGGAAGAAAATCAAGATCACGCAAATCAAGAAGGATTAAATCAAGACAGAATCAAGGATTGTTCTCCGCATTAATTAGCCAACGGACAGAAATTCAAATTCAAGGAAATTTGGGGCATTGATAGATGGGCAAAAATAACGAAGCATTCTTGAGAAATCTAAACTGCCCGAACTTTGAAAAACTTACAAGCCTTTATTCTTGATCTTACACAGACAATTTCAGAAAACTCAAACTCAGAAAAACCAGAGCCTCAAAGAATTATCAAGCCTGAGTTTTCTCATTTTGTGATTTATCAAATTCACATCTCTACATTTCATTTGGTTACATTCTGATCAGTGAAGGACTTGGATTGTCCTCAAGGACTGAGGTAATTGAATCTGATTTTATGATAAGGAATTGCAAGTTTGGTGGTACGCTGCTGAAGGATTTGATCTCCAAGAGCATTGTGTGCTTGTGAAAGCTCAGTCATGTAAGCATCAGTTACCAAGGATTGACAGTCTCTAGATTGTGAAGCTTTTGTAGCCAAGTACAATCACACTATTGTACTGGTGAAAAACAATAGTGAATTCCTCCAATCATCACAAGAGAAGAGTGGATTAATGGACTACACCACCCTGAACCACTATAAGTGTTTTGTGCCATTTACTTCATGCACTTTACTTTCAGCATTTACATTCTGTTACATAATTGCTTATGTGTGTGATTTTAATTACTTTGAAGATATATTTTAGAAGAGCTTACTCCGCTGCACAAAAGTTTTTCAAAAAGAAAAGTTTTTAAACTCCTACTAGAGACATTCACCCCCCGGACTCTAGTTTCACCCTTCTCTGGGACCAACAGTTATCCCTTAGGTTTTACTTTAATTATGCCGGTAGTTTTAGGGTTTTGTTCCTAGAGAAAAAAATGGAGGGGTGAGGTGTCTAGATCGGTGAACTCGCTCATCTCGGCCCGACTTCCAAGTCTAGGTGACCAAATTTCCATATAGCCCTTTTATTTTTCAGGATGTCATCAGAGAGAACCCATAGCGATGAAGAGGGAGTGGTGGCCCGCGGTTACGGTTCTGACGGAGAGGTTGAGATGCGCAGACACAAAAAGGAGGATGCCGGTGTCGAAGGATCCGTCTATGAGGCTAGATCCAGTGAACAAGTTGATGTCGGGCCTAGCAAACGTAGAAAGAAAGCCCAAAAAACCAAAGGCTCCAAAATAGTACACTGAGGAGGGATTTGTAGAGCTGAAATTGCAAAATGAATTCGACAAGATAGAAGAGGCTCACTGGACGGGAATCAAAGATAGCGACAACTTGAATCCGCTTTGGTTGAATACAAAATATTCATGGACTACCGCTTCGCCAGTTTTTGTGAGAAGGACAAGGCATGCGTTTGTGGGGCAGGGGAGGAAGATTATATATGGCTCTATTACGATCATCTTGTAGCTGGGCTCAGGGCTCCGTTCGACCACTTTATTGTGAGTTTCCTGACAGAGATCAAGGCGATGCCCTACAATCTCACCCTCAGGGCGGTGAGAGTTGTGATGGGTTTCATCATAATGATTTGGGTGCTAGGTAAAGAGTTGTTGATAACGCTCTAAATGCACCATCAAATTAACCTTTATTCACCCTGAATCTTGCTCTAAAGAAGGTAGATAGGCTTATTTATTATGGAGAATATGTGTTAAACACCAAGTGCATGTTCCTATGTCTATAATTATGCATTTGTCTTATTATCACGAGGATCTGGTACAGTTTTGTCTTGTTTTATGCATTTTCCAGGATGTACCGAAATCTGGAGCAATTAAGGAAGGATCTGGACCGAGGGAAGAGCATTGGGACAAGTGGAGAAAGCCCAGGAAGAGATCTGCCATAAAAAAGAAGAAAAATTAGCATGATTAACCGTGGGCTGGCCAGATTAATCGAGAGCTTAGAAGACACAAAACTGAAGTCTGCCGCATTTACTTGGTCGGTTTGGATTAATTTGAGTCATAAGTCGGCTATTGTATCTATATAAAGCCGCATAACTGATTTTATTAGGGGATCAATAAGAATATCACAATACTTTGATAGATTTTCATATACATTATTATCAAGTTTGATGAAATAAAGTTTTTTAGCTTTTGGTGATTGTTCTACGGTTTCCTTCCCTCCTTACCATCTCTAGCTTGAGTGGATCAAGCTAGATCCCTATAATCAAAGGTATGAATCTTTGAACGTTACTTTATGTCTTTATTATGGTATGTCTACTTGTATTTACGTGTTATAGTTAATCTACATGTTTAACAACCCTATAATTTACTTGAATTAATCAGAATGAAGCAACGTAGATTCAATAATAGGAACCACCACCCCCGGTAAATCATTGGTCTATACCGATTTACCGCGGCAACTTTTAGGTCACCCTAATCTGGAGATTCAGCGTCAGCTACGTTGATCGACAGGATTAATTAAAAAGATCAATTAGGTCTAGCCAATCTAATATTCGTAATTCATAAATTAACATGAAGGAATGTTAGTGAAGTGTTAATTATGACATTGTCTTAATGGATCCCTAAGAACGTGCTAGTCATAGTCGATAGCTAGTTAGTGAGGTTTTCGGTCTCGTGCCGGCATCTCTAGAACTTATTGTGTATGGGCTAATACAACCAACGAATGAGGTTAGTTGCATAAAGATTGTCTGATGTCCTTACATTGGAAGTAGATAGGGTTAGGAGGTGCATCCGTAGCTAAAACTGAATTAAAACATTTGATTGATTTAAGGAAATTATGTGGGGAAGTAAACATAAAGATTAACTAGGCCAAGTTAGTAGATAGGTGCGATGGGGAAGCATACCAAGTTTCTTTTATGTTTATTGTTGGTCAACGACCCTATTTGTTTTCTTAGTTAGGTTAGAATCGTTTATACTTGAGTTGCATTGTCTCTGTGGGATCGACCTTGATTCGCCTTTGCTATACTATGATTGATCTAGTACTCTTGCTAGTATTAAGCAACTTACACGTGCGACATCAAGTTTTTGGCGCCGTTGCCGGGGACAATGGCCAATTTTACGAAACGTTCTTAACTCTAATTAAGAAGTTGTAGTTTTCTTTTAATTTTTATTTTTGAGTCTTCAGTTGTCCTGACATTAACCTGCATCGCTTTACTGCTAGAATAAGAAATTATAGGCCCGGTTTATCGTGGGTTGCCCCCGATTAACCGAGGTTCAGAAAATCAAGTTCTGACAGCCTCTGAGATTATGTGTATATCCCTGTTAGTTTTAGTTAGTAGGTCCGCAACAGTTGGGTCTAATCCCAACTGAGACGGAAGTTGCTAACCGTGTTCTTTGTTTTTCTTGTCTCTTTCACAAGAATCTCGGGACACTTCGGATATTCGTTCAACATGAGTTAACAAAAAGGTGACATGTCAAGCACGATGCCTCGTTAAATATTCAACATCAAACCAATCTCCATGTATCCAGGATCAAAAGTCAAAGAGCAGTATGAAGCAGATAAGAAACGTGTGGAGGAGGAGAATGAAGTACTTAAACGGGAAGCCGAAGAGAGTTCAAAAGAGTACGAAATGTATCGGCCAGGTGAGTTCCCTGTTGAGTTGACTGGTATATCTTCTGATTACGATTCCGATGATCCTGAAGAGGATCTCGACACTAAGTTCTCTGAGCCTGATCATTACCCGGTCTCTGATATCGTAGTGAAGCTAGGAGACCCTGAGACGTTTCGACTCCCGATCTCAATCAACGGTGTATCTGTAGGATTAAGACTCTGCGACTCCGGTTTGAGTTGCAATATTCTTCCTTTCTCCCTCTATCAGAAAGTTAAGATTCAGGTAACTATGGACCAAACCCGGTCCATGACCTTTGCCGATCGTACCAGAGATATGCCTGCCGGTCTGTTGCAGAATTTCACAATCAAGGCAGGAGGATTCACATTCCTGATAGATTTCACAGTCTTAGACGTACCGGAAGATCCTAGTACCTCAGTTCTATTAGGAAGGCCTTTCTTAGCGACGAGCCAGGCGATCATGGATTTCGATAATAGGGAGATAACTCTTAGGACTAATAATGATGTTGTAACTGTTAAGATCCTAGAACCCCTAGACAATAGACATGAACGCTGCATGATGAATTATGGTTCGGGAGACGTAAAAATTGTGGAGATAGGAAAGGAGAAGCCTAAGCATCAAGAGGTTCTTGTAGCAACCTGTGAGCAGGAGTTTATGAGAGTACTGCTTAGAGAACAAGAGGAAAATAGGCCATAGCAAGACGCTCATGGAAGTCAGTGCTTCTGTAAGGTGTAGTGAAGTAGAGCGGACATTGGAAAATGTGGAATCCCTGGGCGTTAAGGTTAAATCTCGAAGCAGGAGAAGACCTAGTGCACGAGAAAAAAGGGAAAGGTGTGCCAGGAGAAGAGCTCTAAAGGGTTCTACGACGGTTAAGACCTCGAGAGTGGCGGTTTGACGAGTTAAAGCCCCAACCCCTGATTGAGTGAGGATCCGAAGACAGTCGAGCTGGCGACTATAAACTCGGAACTATCTCTTGAACCCTTAGTTAGGAAATGAGTCAATAAAAGTAGCCGGATGAAATGATGAGTTTTTTCATCCTACCACATCCTTAGGCTTGAAACCGATGGATGTTAGGAAGGTTTTTTTACTCATTGTGATTTCTAGTGAAATAGGTTAGGATCGAGTCGAAAATAACAAAAGAAGGAGTAAGAACTAGTGATTTGAGGTCAGGATTGAGCAGTAAGTTAATGTAAGGTGTGCAGAACAGGAACTGAGAAAATTTGGAGAAAAGTTGGCCCCGATTAATCGGGCATATCCCCCGGTTTATCGAGCTAATTTTATCGGTTTTTCTGTGTCAGATCTTAGATCAGACCCTTCGATGACACGTGATGGACACCCCTATCATTTTTACCTATTTAAACACCCTTTCACCACCATTATTCTTCATCTTCTACAATCTTTTTCTTCTTCATCATACATTTCTCTATTTCTTCTTAATTCTTAATAAATCTCTACCCTTACCACCAACCATCACCATTCATTACCACCACCACTATCAACTATTTTCCTTCCATTTCAATACATAAATAACTCTTTTTCCATCCTCTATTGCTATGTGGTGCTGCTTTAGCATCGTTGTTGCTGCAGTTCATCTTCTTCCATCATTAGCAGCACAGTCCTAGAAAATATCAGGAAATTTTATGCATAATTAATCGGGACTCAGGGCCGATTAATCGAGGGTTATTTTTTCATAATCAGTGTTATCAGCAGTCTCTGTCATCAGCAGTAATGGCCTCAAATGCAGCAGAACCATGCGTCGTCCGAGTGGTCAACAGGTTCTATATGGTTATGCCAACCCCTTGATGATGCGGCTGAGCAGTTCAATTCTTTGAAGATCTACGAGTCGTTCTGAGTTCATTAGAATGGATGACCTGCTGCCCGTGAGCGTGGCGTCTACTTTGAGGATAGTGGCTCTATCTTGCCGAGAGCCCTTAAGTTTCATGATATTTTGGATATGGCAGAGGCACCAAGCCGGTTCAATGCTACGGTGGTGCATGAGTTCAATGCGTATCTGGTGCATAACCCAAGAGCTAGATTTTCTACGGTCCGGGGGGATGAAAGTGGATTTCACCATCGAGCGGATCAACGCATACTACGGGGTGTACAATCCACCAGTGGGCCCGGAGGAGTATACATCCTCCTTCAATATGAATGATTTGGAGAGGATGCAGGTGATAGCTGAATACTTTGGGGTGGAATGGAAGCGCAATCCAATGGGAATCCCCACCATCTTCCTAGAGAATGACATATTGTGGGATAGGAAGATGTTGAAATGATTTGTCTGTTTCCGCAATCTGCGGACCAAGCATAAGGCATATGTTACACCTAGGCGGTTAGAATCGATGTTCTATCTGGAGCTGGAATCTCCAGTTAACATCGGCATTCTAATGAATAGCCGTATCATGGAGATTGCCGATGAGTCCGACCGAGAGCAGCTGCCTTATGGGCCTATGATAGATATGTTCGTTGTGGAGAACGAAGTTCCAGTTCTGGTCAGTGACGATTGGGAAGAGCCCGAACCGAAGATCAGTTCACAGTCGGTTTCAAGAACACCCAGACGAATGGGTCAGAGAGCTGAGAGAGAACACACTCCGGTCTACGGAAGGCCTCGATTTTAGAGAGCTTTGATTGAGGAGAATGCAAGAGAGATTGCGAATCTGCATCATAAAATGGACAGAATCATGGACTTTTTAAGCACTCCTCCTTCGACCCCACCATCTAGGACTGCCCCACGTCACGGCGCATCTTCTTCCGCTGTTGTTGCCTCAACTTCTGGACCACCTCCTGGTTTCGAGCTAAGAGATGACTTGGAGGAATATTTCCATGAGGACTAGCTTCTTTTCTTTTTCCTTCTTGTTATTTTCCATTTCTAGTATTTATTTTTTGTTGTTTTTCCTATCTAGTAATGTAGCAGACTTTTAAGTAATCATATAATGATTTTGTCGGCTTAAATTGTTTGGAGTAATTTAATTTCTCTTTTACTGCCACAATTTATTATCCGGTTATTGTCACCCGTGTTCTTCTTGGCTTGTTTGAGATATTTAGCGCAGATTTTTTCGAGGACTTCTTACGCCCATTGCAATTTTGGAGATCCATTCACTTACAGTGCTCCACGCTTAACTGAAGCTAAGTCCTTTTCGTTATATATTTTCATCTTCTCATTGAGGACAATGTTTCGATTAAGTGACGGGTTGAAATGTAACTTAGATTTTTAACAATATATTCCAAATTGCTTGATTATCTTAATTCTCTTTGATGCATTTTTCACCATATAGACTTTTGATTCATTCTAAGAGAGAAAATTGAGCCAATTAATTATGTCCTTGTTTCACAACGCTTAGGTGGAAGTCATGTCCACTTTTGAAGTAGTGACATATTAATCATACATTCTGTTATGAACCACCCTTTCTAAAGCACATATGACTCGATTCTTCAGTATGTGATATAGATGAAGCATTATTTAATTTAGTCTGGAAGAATGAGCATGTGTCATGTAGCATGAAGTAGTGACTTATTAATTGTTATTGTGCCATTTGCATTCAATCTTTGAGCACGCAATCTGAGTGAGAAGTATTTAGATCAGACGAAGAGTTATCCTAAACCGGGAATCGATACTTTCCAGTGGATATACTTTAACCCCTTGTTGTAAGAGGAGGGTAGCATCTAGCATGCCAAAAAAGATAAACCGGGACAAAACAGGCTTGTGAGTGAGAGCGAAAAAAGAGTGAGGGGCGATAGGCCATAAAACGCACGGCTATTGCATAAACAAATAAGAAGAAAAAAAAGAGAAAAAGTGCATTAAAACAAACGAGGACCTAAGATTTATACTCGGTCCGCAGGTCTGCCCGACCCAAGTAAGGTTTCATGTTGTTCATTTAAGTCTGAAAGCAAGAGGAGCGAGTGTGCACATTGGTAAGTAATGATTGTGACATCTCTATAACTTCAACCTTTTCTTGGATGCACTATCACAAAAGATTTATCACATGACACATTGGTGCATTGGTAGGTAAGGATTAATGGGAAGCTTATGGAATGATGCGTGATATGTGTTTTGCCCAAAATACTTGTTGATATAATGTAATTCTGTGTGCGTCACTGTTGCTTGAGATTCATTGCACACACACATTGGTTCATGGAATGAATATTGTTTAATGTGTAACTGATGGATATGAGTGGCATGATCTTTATCCTAGCTATGTGATGCATTGTTTCCTTTTCGCTTTTTTGCTCGGGACGATCAAAAGCTAAGTGGGGGTACTTGATAATGCTCTAAATACACCATTAAATTAACATTTATTCACCCCAAATCTTGCTCTAAAGAAGGTAGATAGGCTTATTTATTGTGGAGAATATGTGTTAAACACCAAGTGCATGTTCCTAAGTCCATAATTCAGCATCTGTGTTATTATCCCGAGGATGTGGTACTGTTTTGTCTTGTTTTTTGCATTTTACTGGATGTACCATAATCCGGAGCAATTAAGGAAGGATCTGGACCGATGGAAGAGCATTGGGACAAGTGCAGAAAGTCCAGGAAGAGATCTGCCAGAAAAAAAAGAAGAAAAATAAGCCCGATTAACCATGGGCTCGGCCCGATTAATCGAGGTCTTGGAGGATATGAAACTGAAGTCTGCCGCATCTACTAGGTCGGTTAAGGTTTATTTGAGTCATAAGTCAGCTATTGAATGTATATAAAGCCACAGAACTGATTTTATTAGGGGATCAATAAGAATATCACAATACTTTGATAGATTTTCATATACATTATTATCAAGTTTGATGAAAAAAAGTTTCTTTAGCTTTTGGTGATTTGTTCTACGGTTTCTTTCCCACCTTACCATCTCTAGCTTGAGTGGATCAATCTAGATCCCCATAATCAAAGGTATGAAGCTTTGAACGATCCTTTATGTCTTTATTATGGTAGTTCTACTTGTATTTAAGTGTATTGTTAATCTGCATGTTTAACATCCCCATAATTTACTTGAATTAATCAGAATGAAGCAATGTAGATTCTAGAATAGGAACCACCACCCCCAAAAAATCGGCGGTCTATACCAATTTACCGCGGAAACTTTTAGGTCACCCTAATCTAGAGATTTAGCGTCAGCTACGTTGATCGGCAAGATTAATTAGAAGATTAATTAGGTCTGGCCAATCTAATATTCGTAATTCATAAATTAACAAGAAGGACTGTTAGTGAAGTGTTAATCAGGACATTGTCTTGATAGATCCCTAGGAGTCATAGTCGATAGCTGCTTAGGGAGGTTTTCGGTCTCATGCCGGCAACTCTAGAACTTATTGCGTACGGGCTAATACAACCAACGAAGGAGGTTAGTTGCATATAGATTGTATGTTTCCCTTACAGTGGAAGTAGATAGGGAATTAAAACGTTCGATTGATTTAAGGAAATTATGTGAGGAAGTAAACAAAAGGATTAACTAGACCAAGTTAGTAGATAGGTGGGATGGGGAAGGAATACCAAGTTTCTTTTGTGTTTAATGTTGGTCAACGACCCTATTTGTTTTCTTAATTAGGTTAGAATCATTTATACTTGAGTTGCATTGTCTATGTAGGATCAACCTTGATTCGTCTTTGCTATACTACGATTGACCTAGTACTCTTTCTAGTATTAAGTGACTTACACTCGTGACATCAGTAGTCAATGTCGATATTGCTACATTTTTACACGTTATCCATGCGGCAAGAAGATGGTAATATTGCGCCCAGGAGGTTGCAGTGTAAGCTCTTTTTTTTACCTCTCCAATAAGGTGTCTTCGTGGAACAAGTGTTGCATGAGACACGAGTCACGTGTTGGTTGGCCGCTGATGAGGTTTCCTGCAAACTCGACAGAAACTGAAGGGCCAAAGAAAATAAATGCCCAGAAATAGGATGAGGCCTTCATCAAGAATATCAAGAAGAAACTTGGTTTTATTGAGACATCTCTTACCCAAAAACAGAACTTTAACCTTTGGGCTTTGCTCGACGTGGATGAGACCTTCTCCAAGGCTGCCGGGATCCCGGGACCGGATGTCGTGAACTCACTAATAGATGTCGTGCCCATGACTTATGATCCGGAATAGTATGGAGAGTGCCACTTTGGAAGGTGCGTGCCCTCTACATGCAATGTCTGTCAGGGCGATCCATCAAATCGAACTCCTCTGTATAATTAACTGCCGTTTTCCATACTTCGTTATTTTTCGGTACATATATTCATTTTGCAGTTTTTCGCTTTTGTACTGATGAGTCAGATATGGTGAACAAGACACGGATGCGCAATGAGCAGGCTCAATAGAACAAGATTGCTGCGGTGGAAAGGATCAAGAAGCTCGAAGAGACCGAGGAGGTGGAATTGCCGACTGTATCTCTCCCCTCTTCAACAGACACCACGCCTTTGAATGGGAAAGGTAAAGCTGCTGAGCTATCCCCTGGTGCAAGCATCGAAACCATATTAATCGACCCCGCCCCTTTGGGTAAAAGGACAAGGTCTAACTTGGGACCGCAAACCCAAGTGGGGGTAGCTGATGACGCCACAAGCAACCAACCTATTGAAGTAGACAGCCCAGATAGAAAGAACTGGGCTCCAAAAAATTCAAAGACCAAGGATGTCAGGGCTCAAAGGATGCCACTCTGCCCGTTGAGAAGTAAAAAGCCCTGCCCGCTGGTCGGGGTAAAGGTACAACAGACGAGGTTTCTTAGGGTGTTAAGAAGCCGTCGAGCCAGCCGACCATACCATACATGCTGAATCCAATACCAACTGAAATCTCGTCAAGGTCTAAGGGGAAAAAAGCAATGTGGATGGACCCAGACTTTCGGAGACCAGATAATCAGGCTGACGCGATTATTCTGGCGAATTCTATCGCAGACATCCGTCCTCTGAAAAATATGAAGCTGGCACGACCCAATGAGGTAAGGAAGCCAATTGTCTGAGGGATTCTGTCCCGGGTCGTGGTGACTGATCAAGCCGATCCTAAGACTGGAATTCTAGAGAACTTTGTGGATCTGTCTGAATACGCCGGGGAGGCCAAGAGCGTGGTAAGATCTTCTTGGCGCTTGTTTCTTTCATATGTATTTTTCACCATATTTTCATGTTGCAGCTTTGACCTTTTTTTATCGTTTTTGTATCAGCTTGGAACTGTTATAAAGCAAGCTGAGCATATGAACGCAGATAAAGTTCACACGAAGAACGCTGCCTTTGGTAAGGCGAAGAAACTTGAGGCTACTTTAAACGATGCTACCATGGAGGCCGGGACAGACCAAAGTCGTGCTGAGGCATTGGAGAAGCAAATTTTCGAAGACAAGGCGACTGCTGAACTGGAGTTTGGCCAAAGCTTAGACTGTACACGAGAAAGAAGCCGTTGAGCTCAACATCAGACTAAGTAGGGCAAGAAGCTGTGGGCGCAAGAGCAGGCGAGGGCCACTGATCTTGAGGAAAAACTTGTTGATGTTGAGGGGAGTGCGGCGGCTAGACTAGAGGCCGAAGTTACGGCCAGGTTGAAGGCCGTAAAGAAAGAAAATGTTAACACTTACAAGGCCTTGGAGAAACTCTAGAAGAAGTTCATTGATGACGCTTTGAAGGCCTTCAACAAGGGCTTTTATCATATTTCTTGATGTCTCAAGTGGGATCAAAGTGAGGTGTCCCCCGACCTGGAGATATTGCACGACTAGATCCTCAACGACCAATATGATCCAAAGCTGAGGGTCTTTCATCCTGAGATCCCGTTAACAATGCCAAGTGTTGGTCCATTGGAAAGGCTAACACAAGTTTAGAGGGGGGTGAATAAACTTGTCCCTAAAAACTGGAAGTACCTCAGGAACTGAGTTTCTTCTAAACTCAAACTGAACTAGAAAACTGATGTTCAATGTAACTCAGCTCAATTTTGTTCCTACCCTTTAAACCCATTTTGGAGTTAGTTAATTCAGCTTATCTAGAGCTATAACAGAACTAACTTGCAGCGGATAAGATCAAGCCTTTTGTGCAATAGATGTGTCAATAAAGATCTGGGTCTCCTATGTATCAGTTTTGTGCTGACTTAGTGTCTGATGTTTGCGGAGTGAAGTGATGAAAAGATAATGCAATAATTAAAGCAATCACAGCACAAATATAAATGCGTAAAGTAAATCAACACAGAGTTTGTTTATGGAAGTTCCGGGTGGTGTAATCCCGTACGTCTCCCATTCTCCTGTGGTGTAGGAGGTATCACTAGAATCTTGAGATAACTGTTACAAAATCCTAGCCTAATGACAGTCCTTCACGACACCCTAGTTTCACTGTCTACACATAATGAAGAAAGGTGAGATTGCTCCCTTCACTCTGCATACTGATCCTTCGGAGGTGGAATGACTCCTTAACCAGCTCACCACTAACACAAACACAGTCCGCAGACTGCACCAACCGCTGTGGCAACTGAGTTGCAACCGTATGGGGAAAAGTGGAGTTGCTCTCCTCAAACTATGCACAGCCAACCCTTTTTCACAAAGGTTAGGTTTAGAATTAATCAAAAGATTAATTCAGTGAGCTGTCTGATTCTTCTGGATATGGCGTTGTAGCTCCAAGATGCCTTCTTCCTCCTTAATGGGTTACTGGATATTACTCTGTAATCTTCAAGGAAATTTTGTTGGCTTCCCCTTCTCTAGATATGAATTCTGATTTTCTGGATCTGGATCTTTAGATATATGACTTTTTAAAACTTTTTCCAGATCTCACTTTTTCAAGTGCTTCCTTCTGTGTATTTATAGGGGTAATGTAACGGTCAGATAAATTTTATAGCCGTTACATTTGTTGTTTGGCCAACGTTCATATGTACGACCTTTTGTCGTTTAGACATTTCAAATTCACAAGGCCTTAACTCAGTTTTCTACTCTTCTTCAAAACTGAGTACCTTGTATACTTGACATCTGACTTTAATTGAGTAAGTCAGGGTACACCATTCAGTTTCTTCTTTTCCTGGTAACTGATAATCTTTGTCCTTAAGATTATTCAGCTTTACATGATCTATAGTTCAGTTTCAGGTTTGTAAGGTTTAAGGAGGCCATGCTACGCATTCTATCACGTAAACTTGAGGTAGGCCGGGATGTGGCGAATACTTTGTAGCTCTTTATTTCATCTTTTAATAAAATAAAATAAAGTTGCTTAAAAAAAAAGTTCAGTTTCAGGTCACCACCGACTTGCCTGATTCCTGACTTATAGTCACGACTTAATCAGCTTCTAACTGAGTTTTCCACCTCAGTTCTTCAGTCTTCAATAACTGAGTCTGTGTCCCTCAGTTCTTCAGTCTTCTAGATAAGCCAACTGAGTATGTGTCCTCAAATGAACTTATCTTCTTCAGTTCTTTCATAACTGAGTCTGATCCTCGATTCTTCATATGTTTAGGTTTTGCTTTGTGTGACTCGATTGTTCGCCTAGTTCCTATCTATTACAATGCTTGTCTGAAACAACCTATACAAAGTTCAGACTCTAGATAGAACTTATACATTTTTCTCTAGACTATTTCTTGCTTCTTCTTTCATTATGCACTATAACAGTTAGTTATGACTTCATCATCATGGGTTATAAGTGAACTTACTCAATACGTGACGAATCATCATCAAAACACAAATATTATTTCCAACACCAAGAATTGAACTTACCTACATGGCACCTCCCTAGTTGCTCAACCTTAGGTATGAAGAGAAGCGGTGCAGTGTCCCAGTGGCTGGACTAGAGTAGCTTGGCTATTGATTCCATCTTCTCTAGCTCAACCAATACTTAGGACCTTGAATAGCCGACACGCCTGAGTTCAATCTTGACCTCCGCTGGTCGGCCAACACTTGTACTCTAACATACCCATGTCCGGCCTTCTGGTCGGATTAAGTCTCTTTCAGACCCACCATTACACGTATCTAAGAGTCCGAGCTAATACCACCTCGGCTATTCTACCTGACCTTCACGGGTCGGCCAGTTTAGCTTGGGCCATCTAAATCGGCCAGAGTTAACCTCTAATCGTATTTCTCATGTGAGTAATAAATCAGATAGCTATGGAAATAATCCCGAGTCATAAAGACTCCAGTCTTTATCACTTAATATGAATATTTGAATAGAACAATTATCTCCTAAAGTTTAGGAGATCAGTAAATCATAATCTTTAACCTTAGGGAACACGCCAATCAGTGTCAATCACCCCTCTATATAAACAATCCCTAAGGAACTACGAAGACTTGATTCCAATCCTGGAATTGGATACGTAGGCAGCTTGATCACTATCAAGTGCAGTCTAAACCATCCCCAAAACACCCTCTCTTGTTATGTTTTCTATATTCAATGAGCGCCCTTAGGTTATCATCAAGAGGAAGAACCCTAAAGTTTGTATAAACGAGATTTTGGATCGTCACTCGTATACTAACGAGGATGTTAGGAACATTTTATTATGTTTTGATGATGGCCATACTAGCTGTTATAGCAAGCCTGAAATAAGGTAGAAATTCTCTGTATAAGTCTTTACTTAGAGTCTGACATATTGTATAAGTTAAATCAGACAAGTATTGTACTAGTTGGTAGGACGGTAAAGTAAAGCAGACATTCGGCAGAGTGAGGCCAGCCAAGCACCAGCAGAGAAGCAAAGAAGACTTAATGGTATGACTTATAACCAAGGAAGTCTGTGATGACCTTGGATAAGTCTAAGTATATTTCAAGTGATGAAATTCAATGTTCAAATATGGTGTACACTGATCTCACCCAAATCAATGATCACTTAAGTACAAAGATTCTCGTTAAAATAGAAGTGATGAAGGAAACAGTAAATCGGTAGAGTAAACTGACTTTCGGCAAAGTGAAGGCAATAACGGTGAAGGAAGATCTAAACGGCAAAGTCAGATGGATCACTCGACCGTTCAAAGAATGGTGAAGTAATCCTTATCAGAACAGAATTGAAAAATGATGAAGATTCAGAGGATCATGCATTTAATGCACAATCAATAGAGGATCATTCAAGGACGGATTTTCTGCTATTCATTTGAAGGAAAAATCCGATCACTGAAATCAAGGAGAATATAATTAAGGGGGAATCAAGAATAAAATCATAGATTATTCCACTCATAAATATAGCCAACGGATGGAATTTCAAATTAAGGGACACTCAAGGCTATAAATAGAAGGCATTGACAGACAGATAAAAACAACGATCATAAAAAGAAAATCAAGTAGAAACTCTGTCAAATTGAAAAGCCTTCTCTCTGAACATACAAGGTTTTATCTAGAGATCAACTCAGACACCAGAACAACAATTTCATATCAAAGATCGAGATTGATCAATCAAGTTTGTGAATCTCATGCACAATAAAGCTCGAAGCAAATTGAATCGAAGTCATCGAGAAGGAGTTGTGCTAGTGATAGCTGCTGAAGGATTTGATCTCAAGGAGCAGTGAAACAGACTGAATCACTGAAGCTGTTGCAGTCAAGGAGTGATAGTCTTATAGATTGTGAAGCTTGGAAAGCCAAGGACAATCATACTATTGTATCTGTGAAAACAATAGTGAATTCCTCCAATCATCATAGGAGAAGAGTGGATTAAGGGATTACACCACCCTGAACCACTATAAGCCTTGTGTCAATTTACTTTCTGCAATTTACTTCTTGCATTCATTTAAATTACCTAGATTATAATCTATATACGTGTATGCATTTAAATTACTTTGAAACAACATAGTAAGAAGGGACTTATCCGTTGCCCAAAAGCTTTTAATCACAAGAAAATTTTTTGAAACTCCACTATAGTCATTCACCCCCCCCCCCCACCCCCTCTGACTATAGTTTTACCCTTCTCTGGGACCAACAATTGGTATCGGAGCGGTGTTCCTAGTATCGAGAACTGTTCAGATCTAATTTCTAGTAACAAGGAGATCACATATTTTCAAAGTAGTTTTCAAATCTGAGCTTTCTATTCATTCACATATAAACCTATTACTTATGCTTATGGATTCCTCAAACTTTATGTCAAAAATACCTGTTTTCAATGTTAATAATTTTGATGAATATAAAATAAGAATCTTTGTCTCATCTTGCAAAGAACTCATGAGAGATCTTTGGGCGTAATCAATGATGGACCAATCATGATCATGATTTGTGGTATCCACAGGAGCGAGATCAAGGAAAGGAGATAGACAAACCTAAGAAAGATTGGACCAAGGATGACGGAGGAGAAGAGCAAATCTAGACTTTGTTGCAAAAGATATGATTTTGAAGACTACAGATAGCAACAAGTTCATGAGAATCAAAGATTTCAAAACAACAAAGGAGATGTGGGACAAGCTAGCATTGATAAATGACGGATCAAGCGATTAAAGAAAACAAATTATACATTTGTAAAGCGAAATTTCAAAATTTCAAAATGAATACCGGTGAATCTATTGATCAAATGGACAGCAGATTCTCCAAGTATCATCGATGTTTCGCAGTGACTTGGACACACGTATCCCCGAAAGAAGTATGCTTAAATATCATGAGAGGCTTACGAAAGATGGAAGATCATAACATCGATGTCGGAGGAACCACAAACCTTGCAAGCACCGACACTCGACAATCGATGTCCCAACTTAAAGCTTATGAATTCGAATTGAACGGTGAAGATGGTGCTCCGCAAGAGACACAAAAAGCCACTGCACTGATTTCACCCCAGGAAAGTAACTTTGCCGATTGTATCAGCAAAGAGACACGTGAACTTAAAGAACAGGTAGCTTTATTAGTTAAACGTTTTGACAGGTTTAGCAAAAAGAAGCCATTCAAAGGAAATTCATCATCAAACAAGAGGTCAAGCTCAAACAAAGACATGAAAAATAAAGATGATGAATACAGATGTTTCAACTGCAACAAGAAAGGTCACTTCAAGGCTGATTGTCCTAAAGAAAATGATAAAGATGATGAAAAGAGGAAATACAAAGCATCTGAAAAGAGGAAAGGCAAGAAAGCACTCAAGGCTGAATCTAGCAGTGAAAAGAATGAAGAATCATCTGATAATAACTCAGATAACAGTGATGAATAAGACAGCTCAGACAATGAAAAAGCATGTCTATGCCTCATGACCAAAGAACTAGATGTAGATGAAGGTGATAGCTCAGACATTGAGAATACAAGCCTATGTCTAATGGCCAAAGAATCGAGATGGCGAGGTAACATCTAGCTCTTACTCTTCATCAAATGCATCCATATCTAACTTTGCACAATCTTCTATTCTCTCCTTTAGATCCAGTGAGACCTAGTCAAAAATCTCATGACTAAATTTGATGAAATTGAAATGAATCATGAAATTACGGAAAAGGAATGCAAGGATCTAAGAAAGGAAAATAAAAGATTAAAGAAAGAAGCTGGATAAAGCAAAGTTTGAACTAACTAGTAAGGAGATCTACTCAAATGATCAACAAAAAGCAGAGGTTCATACATCCATTTGTTGTGAGATCGATTGAGAAAATCCCCTACCGATTAAGATAACAAATGAACGATTTACAAACCCTCAAAAGGTTTGGATCCAGATCAGTCTTAGCTACAATGATCGAGGATGAGAGTAGAAACAATGGTCAACACAATTACGAATCCAGGATCAACATTGAATCAAAATTCGAAAGGGACGGACCATGGTCTCAACCACTCATCTGTGCACCGGTGAAGCCAAAACCCAGTCTGATAAAGCAATGAGACTAAATCATCAATCAAGTCAATCAACAGCAAGGACTTTCTGAAAGGTAAAGGAAGACTTTATCTTTCAGAGGATGATTGGAATGTTGCACCTCCAAAATACAAGAAGAAACCATTCAATAATATGCATCATGTGCTTAAGAAAAATCAAACTAGGTATACTCCTAAACACATGAAGCAAGTCAGTTTCCCACTACATATTGGATGATGAAGAAGGATGCAAATGCACCAAAAAGTAGAGAAAAGTATCGAGAATAACTTCCGGTAGAAATACTAGAAGCTATTCTCGCCATGCTATATATATATGAAGTTGATGACTTTAACTATCCAAAAAGAAGATCATTTGGATATACACTTGGAATAAGAGGCATGACTGCTAACAGGCATGGAACCAAATAGTGTTGGGTACCTAAACTTAATTAATTTTTTTTGTAGGATGTCCGGTACATAGACAGTGGATGTTCCAGACACATGACAGGAAACAAGAGATGGCTCACTGATTTTAAGGCTTTTGATGGACCCAAAGTCACATTTGGAGGCAAAGAAAACCCTGGCAAGATTAAGGGGGAAGGCACAATGCTCAAGAACAATCTGAAGATCCAAAATGTGGCATATGTCAAGGGACTTAATTTCAATCGATGAGCATTAGTCAATTTTGTGACAAATGCTACAATGTGCACTTGACAAGGAAGGATGCAAAGTCATTCACACCAAACCAACACAAGAGTACTTGCGGTAGAAGAAAAGATAACATGTATGTGGTGGATTGGAAAGCGACCAAAGCGAGAAACATGTTTGTTTGTCAAAAACAAGCGATCCAACTAGTCAAGTTATGGCATAGAAGACTAAATCATCTAAATTTCAAGACCATCAACAAATTATCAAAGAACAAGTTAGTTGAAGACACGCCAGAGATCACATTCAAGAAAGAAAGTCTATGTGATGCCTCGTCGGAAGGGAAACAAATCAAAAGTTCTTTCAAGTCAAAACCCTATCAATCAACAACTGAGAATTCTACATCACATTGCATATGGACTGTTTGGACCCAGTCACACGATAAGTGTAAGTGGTAAGAAATACACCCTGGTAGTAGTGGATGACTACTCAAAATACACTTGGACCATCTTCATGAACAAGAAGAAAGAGACACTCAAAAAGTCGATGATTTGTTAAGAAGACTTCAAAATGAGAAAGAACTGAAAATCATCAAGATCAGATCAGATAGAGGCACTGAATTTCTTAATGAAATTATCAGAACCTATGGTGAAGAAAATGGAGTACTGCATCAATTATCTGCAGCAGGAACCCCACAACAAAATGGTGTAGCAAAAAGAAGAAACAGAACTCTCAAAGAAGCAGTCAGAACAATGATTGTAGAAGCATGCTTACCAAAGAGATTTTGGGCTGAAGCAGCAAACACAGCATGCCATACACAAAATAGATCAATCATCAACAAACATCATGGAAAAACTCCATATGAAATATGGAATGGTTGAAAACCTAATATCTCATACTTACATATGTTTGGATCAAAATGTTTTGTTTTGAACAGGAATCAGCTGCATGCCTTTGATGAAAAGGCTGAGGAAGCAATCTTTATGGGATACTCAGACACCAGCAAGGCATTCAGAGTACTCAACAAATACATGTAGTCTTTGATGAACCAAATACAAATGGTGAAACAGTGAAGTACAAAGATTCTCGTTAAAATAGAAGTGATGAAGGAAACAGTAAATCGGTAGAGTAAACTGACTTTCGGCAAAGTGAAGGCAATAACGGTGAAGGAAGATCTAAACGGCAAAGTCAGATGGATCACTCGACCGTTCAAAGAATGGTGAAGTAATCCTTATCAGAACAGAATTGAAAAATGATGAAGATTCAGAGGATCATGCATTTAATGCACAATCAATAGAGGATCATTCAAGGACGGATTTTCTGCTATACATTTGAAGGAAAAATCCGATCACTGAAATCAAGGAGAATATAATTAAGGGGGAATCAAGAATAAAATCATAGATTATTCCACTCATAAATATAGCCAACGGATGGAATTTCAAATTAAGGGACACTCAAGGCTATAAATAGAAGGCATTGACAGACAGATAAAAACAACGATCATAAAAAGAAAATCAAGTAGAAACTCTGTCAAATTGAAAAACCTTCTCTCTGAACATACAAGGTTTTATCTAGAGATCAACTCAGACACCAGAACAACAATTTCATATCCAGCACTGAGATTGATCAATCAAGTTTGTGAATCTCATGCACAATAAACTGAAGCAACTGAATCAGAAGTCATCTGAGAAGGAGTTGTGCTAGTGATAGCTGCTGAAGGATTTGATCTCAAGGAGCAGTGAAACAGACTGAATCATGAAGTACATTGCGAGTCAAGGAGTGATAGTCTTATAGATTGTGAAGCTTGGAAAGCCAAGGACAATCATACTATTGTATCTGTGAAAACAATAGTGAATTCCTCCAATCATCATAGGAGAAGAGTGGATTAAGGGATTACACCACCCTGAACCACTATAAGCCTTGTGTCAATTTACTTTCTGCAATTTACTTCACTGCATTCATTTAAATTACCTAGATTATAATCTATATCTGTGTCTGTTTAAATTACTTTGAAACAACATAGTAAGAAGGGACTTATCCGCTGCCCAAAAGCTTTTATACACAAGAAAAGTTTTTGAAACTCCACTATAGTCATTTCCCCCCTCGACTATAGTTTTACCCTTCTCTGGGACCAACAGAGGAGTTAGAGACCTATGCTAATTAAGGTGTTGGCAGAGTGAGGTGATGAGCAGTGGAGCCCGTCACCTAGGAATGCGGTGAACCTGAGGGTCATGGTCGGCGGTGCCCCGGCTACTACCCCTACGGAGCCAGTTGAAGATCTACTGCACCCTGCTCTGAATGCTCAAAATGTCAACGATGAAAGCGTGCAGCCTGAAGATAATCCATCATTTCATCCTTGTGTTTTGATGTGACTTTTTGCAACATTGATCCCGCAATTTGAACTACTGCTTTGTAATAAAAATTTTCATTTCTGCTTCGACGTCGAATGTCACTTTGTGGCCGCGCCTTTCTGGCTTTGTATATATATATATATATATATATATATATATATATATATATATATATTGATTTCGTTGTGAATTTTCTTGTAAGTGTTGAGCTCAAACAAGTGTATACTTGCTTGTATGTTTGTCGATCTCTTTTTATATTTGTTTTGGTTCTGAACGTTTACTCATTTTGCGTGAAAATAAGACTAGCTATTGGACATGTCGAACTAGGACCGATCGACCATTGTACGTAGCGGCCCCCTTGTTTTGGAAAAGGTCTGAAGGCGTTGTTTCGAGAACTCGTCGAAAATAATTGTTGATTTCCGTACTTAGTTGAAAGTTTTCCAAGATATAGTCCCCTTGTTTGAGATAGGGTTGGAGGCATTCAACTTCGAGCGTATTGAAAACAGAAAGTTAAATCGAACCCATCTGATCGTACGCATTACTTGCATAAAAATTTCACCGTATGGCCCCCTTGTTTTTGACAAGTTTGGAGGCGCCAGGCGAACTTTTCGGAAATAAGCATCGGACTCCGTATTTTTTGTGAAGACAAATCAAGCATAAAAAAGGGTTTGTAGATAAAATGCAACATCGGGCTTATATTAAGTTTGCCTTGCCGCGTTCAGCGGGTTGAGTACTTACAAATAAGAAAGTGTAATCATTCACGTTGCAAATGAGAGAATGAAATCCATGACCCAAAATAAGAAAGCGAGATATTCACATATAAAACGAGAGAATGGCTCCATAACCAAGTCGATCTATTACATATAATATCTCTTTAGATTGTCTGTGTGCCAAGGGCGGTTAAGCTCGAACCCGTTCTTGTACTTCAGAATATAAGTCCCTCTTTTGACTTCCCTGGAGACTTGATAGGGACCTTACCTCTTTCAGGTGAACTTACCTCTGTCGGGTCGATGTCTGGCTGCCTCTCTCTTTCAGAGGATGAAGTCGCCAACTTTGAAAGAATGATCATGAATCCGCTTATCGTGATGTCATTTAGTGATATGTTTATAATTTGGGAGTCGACTGTAGGTCGTTAGCCTTTTTTCTTCTGCTAGATCAAGCTCGACCTATGTGTTAAGCTCGTTGTCGATCTGACCGTAATGCATGAATCTGAAGCTAGGAAGTGCCATTTCTATTGGTACCATGGCCTCCGAGCCGTATGTTAAGGTCAAAGGCGTCTGACCTGTGAGAGTTTTGATGGTTGTCTGGAGTGCCAATAGAATAGCAGAGAACTCGTCCACCCATTTACCTACTTTCTCTCCCAAACTCTTTTTCAGCATCTTGATGATTTGTTTGTTGGAACATTCTGCCTGACCATATCCTTTCGGGTAAGATACGGATGATTGCAAGTGTTTGACATTATGCTCTTTGAAAAAATTTGGGAACACTTCTCTGAATTGAGGTCCATGGTCAGATATTACTGCTCGCGGAACCCCAAAGTGAGTCCAAAATTGATCATGTAAGAAATAGATTGCATCCCTAGCTTCTATCTTGACCAAAGCCTCTGCCTCAACCCACTTAGTGATGTAATCCACGGATACTATAATATATACTGACAACCGCTCCACCAAGTTGGGAATGGTCCAATTAAGTCAATTCCTCACATGTCGAAAGGCCAAGCCGATGCAACCATGCTATGTTCGACTGAGGGGAGCCTTGGGATGTCGGTGAACTTCTGACACCCAGGGCATGTCTTTGTGAGTCGTTCGGAATCCCTTAAAATTGATGGCCAGTAATACCCCACGGTTAAGACTTTTTGAGCCAAGGAGCGGCTGGCAGGATGGCCTCCACACACTTCTTGGTGAAACTCGCTAGGATATTTTTGCTCTCCTCTTCACGGACACATCCGAGGAGAGGTTTACAGAAAGATCTCATGTACATTACTCCGTTGAAGATAGTGTACCTTGCTAGCCCATTCTTGAGAGTGCGAGCCCGATCCGTATCGGCGGGTAGAGCGCCTGATTCTACGTATGCCTAGATCTTGTCTATCCAGAAAAAAGATGGTGCTGGTGTATCAATATCCATGATCTCGGTTTATTCGATGGTGGGAACTGCAAGATACTCTATCAGTATCGAGGGATCGGAGATATCCTCTTCTGTGGACAACTTGGACACATAGTCTTCTCAGATAATACTTTCACTGCCAATCCTGAAGAATTCGCAATAGATGAAGTAGCACCTTAGACGTTTAACAATTTCACGATACTTATTGAGAATATCATTTTTGGTTTCATAATCACCCGAGATCTGCTTGATGATAAGATGAAAGTCACAATACACTTTGACGTTCTCCAGTCTCACGTCCTTTGAGAGCTTAGGGCCGGCTATGTTGGCATAATATTTGGCTTGATTATTTGAAGCCGGGAACTTGAACCCCAAAGCTTTTTCGATTTCCTCTGTCATTCCTGGTTCGATTAAAATGACGCCGGCCCCACAACCATTTTGACTTGCTGCCCCATCGACATATAACTGCAAGTAGTGATCTGGCATGATAGGCGATGAGGTCGACGTGACGTTAGGATAGCACGGTTGTGTTGGACCTGGTGGTTCCGGGCTGAAGCTTGTTTCGGTAATAAAATCAGCTAAGGCTTGGGCCTTGACTGCCTTTCTAGGTTGACAATGTACTTCAATCTTAGTTAGCTCGATAGCCCATCGGAGGAGGCAACCTGAGAGGTTGGGCTTATGTAAAACTTGGCATAAAGGGCTATCTGTCAAGACATTGATTGTATGCAAAGTGAAATAGCCCCTGAATTTGCGGTTTGTAAAGACAAGCGAGTAAGCTAACTTCTCTATATTGAAATAACGACTCTCGACCGAACTTAAAGCCTTGCTTACATAATAGAAGGGATTTTGGAGGGTTCCGGCCCTCCTTACAAGAACGGAGGCTACAGCCCGATCTGATGCCGCCAAATACAAAATCAGTTCATCCTCTTCAACTGGAGTAACTAGAAGATGTGGTTTCCCCATATAATATTTTAAATCCTGAAAGGCCTGGGAACACTCTTCGTCCCAAGAAAACATTTTGTCACTTTTGAGGATCTTGAAGAAGGGAAGGCATTTTTAGTAGACTTAGTAATAAACCTACCTAGAGAGATGATTCTGCCGTTGAGTCTCTGGAACTCTTTGATGCAGGTCGGCTCTTTCATGTTTAGTAATGTCTGTAATTTTTTCGGATTAAATTTGATCCCGCGTTGGCTAACTATGAACCCAATAAACTTGCATGCCTGGAGGCCAAATGTACATTTGCCGGATTGAGTTTCATTGAGTGCCTTCGAACGTTCTCGAATGTTTCTTATAGATCGGCGTCGTGGCTGCTGTGAGATGACTTGATGACCATGTCATCGATATAGGCTTCCTTATTCTTTCTTATCTGCGAGCTGAAGACCTTGTTGACCCTTCTCTGGAAGGTTGAGCCTGCATTCTTCATTTTGAAGGGCATCATCTCGTAATAATATAGGCCCCCAGCAGCTCTGAATGAGGTCTTCTCTTTATCACATTCCGCCATTCTTACTTGATGATACCCAAAATATGCATTGAGAAAACTCGGGGTCTCAAAGCTAGAAATAGAGTCTAACAATCTATCAATCCTTGGGAGAGCGTAAGGATCTTTCAGGCACGCTTTCTTGTTGTTAGTAAAATCAACACACATTATACACTTTCCATTCTGATTCTTTACCATCACTACATTGGCTAGCCGTGTTGGGTAGGCTAACTCTTTGATTATGCCCGCTTGACGAATCTTGTCAACCTCAACCTTGATAGAGGCCTGCTTTTCTGAACAGAATTGTCGGGCTGCTATATCGGCTTGAAGGTGGGGTCGACATTCAAGTGGTGTAAAGCGATCTCGGGCTCAACCCCTCTCGTATTTGTAACTACGCACGCGAATACGTCAAGTTTTGCTTTAAGCTGGGTGATGAGTGCCTCTTTTTTCCGGGGTGGACAAATGAGCCCCAATTTTGACCTTTTGGTCAGGGTAAGGTTTCGCATTCAATCACAGAAGGGGTGAGGCCTCGGACCATGTTGACTCGGTTGGTTCCCGCTGAAGGGTTCAACTGTTCAATGCGGGTATTGTTATTCTCTATCCTCGATTCTTGGATATTTTGTTGGCCCACCAACTGTCATTGTAGGGAGATTCATGATAGGCTCTTCTTTAAAGACAATATTTAATCTTGTCTTCCCCCTAAACTCAATATGTTGAAATAGTGTCCTAAACCCAATCGGGTTGAACCGGATCCAACCGGGTCGGATCATTTCTACTATTTCTTTATGTTTATACATATATTAAATGGCTTTTCAGTTGTCATTTATAAGTTCTTTTTAAAGAACCAATTATGAATTTTTATATGATAACGTCCTTAGCATTAAACTGTAAAAGAGAAACCATGATAGGCGATTATGGTTGATGAGATCTCTAATCACTTTAATAAGTTTGATACTTAAATGTCTCTAGGCTGATGTACTATTAAATAGGGCATTGATAGTATAAACAAACTAGCACGTATTAGATGTCTTCTGTCTTTAAGAGGCGATGATAGATCTCGTCTATCGAAGTGTAGACACTTGGGTATGACGTGGGCGTGTATTAGAGAATGCGTACGTTAAACTGACCCACTTACACAGATAAGTGTCACACTATGTGACGGTTGTGTAATTATCCTTTGGACCGGAGTCTTCAAGGCATCACGGTGTGGATTGGCATGCTTTGACACTATTGAGGTTTCCCTTAGCCACGGGGCGATCATGCGGTAGTGATTGGATGTGATACTGAAGCATGCGGAGTATACATGATTGGTCGTCCGGTAATCGCGTATCCTATGATTGGGATCGAATATCCGAAATGGCCTTCTTATAAGGAATGTCTTACTCTCGTGAATCTTTGCAAAGTGGGAGTAAACGAGTTACTTCGAGAGAGCATGATATCCAGATTATAAGATACGGTCGTTAATGTTTGACACTCGACGTACGACCGTATGGATATTATTACAGCTATAGGATTGTAAGTTACACGGTAACTGTTTCACATGAAAGGTAGTAGTCATTGCATTTGACTCTTCCGATTATTGGGGGTCACGGTGTGTTGCTAGACGCTATCCCGTGATCGTTAGGTATGAAGGGCATTTTCGTAATTTGCACTTTGTGTCTTCGGCCAATATATTCGTAAGCCTATCGGGTCACACATAAGAACATCTAGCCGGATTAAAATATGGTTATAGTTGATAACTAAATAAGGAAAGAATTTATCTCGTACTATAAAGGTTATAGTGGTAAATTAATATGGTGGTATTTATTTATTATGAATAAATTAAATACAAGATATTAATTAAGTTGAATACACTTATATTGATAAGTGGCGCCACATATGTGTATAAGTGATACACTTGGATTGTACAATTTAATTAATGGTATTACCATATATTAATATTAGATATTAATATTTATATATTTTTGCTCCCAGCGTGTGATGCATATAATATGCATGTGCATGATTGTGTCCAAAATATTTATGTATAGATTTATATGTGTAATATATATATATATATATATATATATATATATATATATATATATATATATATATATATATATATATATATATATGTGTGTGTGTGTGTGTGTGTGATATATACACATGTGTAAATTGATTGATGGTAATAAGATAAATATTGTCAATATAATATATTGGCAATATCTTGGAAATATTCAATATAAGATATTGACAATATCCTAGATTTATTTAATATAAGATATTATAATAAATGAGATATATCAATCTATTATATTTTCCTTATTTTATTGGGAAAAGGTTTTCTTCCTTTCTACTCTATCTGGGGCGCCACATCCATTATAAATTGGAGATGGGTGTCAAGCTCTTTTGATCATCATAATTCCAAGAGCTAATAGTTCTTGTGTAAAAAATAGAGAGCATCCTATAGAGAGTTGGAGAGAGAGAAAAAGACCGGTCTAGCAACTGGAGTTTTTCAATAGCAATCCATGATGGGATTCCGGCGGGCTGTTCGTGTGGACTAGCGGTAGAGGCCGAACACTTGGGCGGCTCTATGCAGAACTACTCTCCTTAGACGGTCAAAGCGTCGATCTTTTAGATCAACCAAGGTAACCACCGTCTACTAGCTTATTTGTTTATTGCTTAAACGAAGTCGATCCTAGTTAAAGGAAATAAATTTTTGAATTCCGCTGCGTTCCCGCGTAGATTTCCTAACAGTGGTAACAGAGCGAGCTTCGAGCTTAAGCAATAAGCATGTTAATTTGCGTAGTTAATTTTATCGTTTAAATCACGTAATTAAAAATTGAAAGATTTTTGATTCGCAAAAGTGATACATGAAAAGAAAAAGAAAAAAAAAATGAGATCGGGTGGTGCTCGGCCGACTGGCGGCGGCACCACCACCGGCGGCGGCTGGTCGGCGGCGGCGGCGGCGGCGAATAGGCAACTCTTGCGCGGCGATCGGTTGACCGGTCAATACTAGCGGATCTCCAAATTTTTGTTTTGTGTATTTTGTGATTCAATATGGTTCATAGTTGTGATTGGTAATTTATCATTTATCTAGTTGTGTCATGTGGCTAACCAATGGTTCAAATAGTTTGCCTTTGGGATGCCACATGGCATTAAAATAATAATGGTCTTTTCAAACTTTGTTTTGAATAGGCCTAGGCCCTTTTCCAAATATTTGATTTGGGAAAAGGCCTAGGCCTAGGCCACATCCAAAATTTTGATTTTGCAAAGTGGCCAGGCCTAAACCAAAATTATTTGGCATTTCCAAATATTTGATTTGGAATAGGCCTAGGCCCTTTTCAAATATTTGATTTGTAAAAGGCCTAGGCCTAAGCCACTTCCAAAATTTTGATTTTGGAAAGTGGCCAGGCCTAAACCAAATTTGGTTTAGAAAGATGCCTTTTGGTTTAGGAAATCAAAGGCATCCCTTTTGATTAGGAATCAAAAGGAAAGAAACAAAAGAGACATAATTTTAATTTCGATTTAATTTTAGAATAGTTCTAATTAATTAAAATTAAAATTAAATCGTTTAAAATTAATCGTTAATTTTATTTTGATTAAAATCATTTAATTAATTAAATGTTAATTAGTTAAATTGATTGGATAAAATTATTTAATAGATTAAATGTTAATTGATTAATTAAGATGCAAGTAGTTAAATGCTAATTTATCTTTTTCATAAGATGTTATTGTATGGATTAGATATAGTAGATATAATTTGATTATATGAAACCCGATTGATCGGGACTCAACCGATAGGATAGATGTGAATGATTTAATTTTTCTGTTGGTTTTTAAAATTGTCTGAAGCGGTTATGCAAAGACGTGACCTAGTTTATTTTTCGCATTTATCCCATTCTCATTAGCACCACCCGTGTGCGGCGGGTGTATTTATTTTATTAGATAGAATTAAATGTAACAAGAATGGAGCGAGAAGATTGAGACCAAAGAAAGAAGAATAAAGATCCCATTGGAGATGGCGCATTAAAGATCCTATTGGCGGTTGCGACTACCTTTAGATTGTGACCAGCGGTTTTCGTCGATTTGTATTCAAAGCGCACCTAGGAAAAGTCCATGATCATACCGGTTACTTTACGCATTTATTTTTTTTGTGCTTGTATTTATTTTATATGATACGATAGATGCATGACTAGGCACGATCTAGATAAATGTGTAGGATCTATGTCTATAGAGATAGATATATTTGATGAGACCGAAATTAAGATTAATTAAGTGAATTAATTTACGAAAAATACTTCCACAACAAAAATCAAGTCGAAATATTGTCTCCCAATATTATAACGACGGTGAAGAGCCTGTGTTCGGATCCAACTGATCGACCACCGCCGGGAGTTGACCTACCTCGGGTATATCGTGGTTATTGAAATATGATCGTATGAGATCTCGTGAATATTGGGTTATGACTTGACTAGAGTCTTTCGGTGATTGGCCACCGTCAGGGCCGTCTGACTTTAGAGACAAGGGGTTGCCTAACACATAATGATGTGTATCGTCAAAGAGTTGACTAGTCAACCACTGAGAATCACATAGAGATGTGAACGGTAAAAAGTTACCTACATTTCGAAATTATCTTGGTTGATCGACCACCGCCGGGAATCAAGGTAACTAGATTGGATCTCAGCCACTAAAGAATTTTTGAAATATTCTTGAAAGTCAATTGGGAGTAGTTGACTAGTGGGAGCAAAATTATAAACCAAAAGACCATTTTTGATTCTGCGTGTATAAACAACAACACTCTTTTATCTTTATTTTTAGGTCGTAGTTTTAGCAAACTTTTATATTTATGTTTTTTAATTCTCGATTAGTAAAACCAAATTATGACTGTTACCTTTTGAGAAACGTTCTCAAATATGGTTAAGTAATTTTAATCCTTTTAAAATAAGCAATGAGACGAGCAATCCCGTTATAGTAGTTGGAGACAAGGAAACTACATATTCAATGCAGTGCTCCAAGACTTTAATTATTAAAGAAAAGCAGAAGCTCGTGATATTGGAACGATCCAATATAATCATTCGGTCATACGATGACAAATTATTCAAACGTTGGATAAGAGACCGAATTTTGGAAAGGATGTTTTCAAAATTGTAAGATTTAAGTATCTACTTAATTCTATCATTGCTTAAAGGTTAATTAAATAGTCAATGTTTTGAATACGATTCAAAAGGTTAAATAAACTATTTAATAAACTTTAGATTTTCTTTATGAAAGGAAATTAAAGACTTAGCTCTTGTGATCTTTCTTAAGTCTTATGAAGACTGCACTAAGAAATATTTACAAGTGCTTGAAGGATTGAAAAGAAAGTGGGCGTGTGCTTAAATATAGAACTTATTGAAGTCTCTATTCTAGGCAAGTGTGTTGAGATAAATCTGTATAATTTCAAGTCAACTCTAAGATATATGATACCTTAAGAGTGTGATTAAATTAGAAAGATTGAATATAGATATGGAAGGTGAAACAAACGTTGTAACACTAACCATATTCTGGATCTAGTAAACTGATAAGGGAACTAAATAAATGTTATAATGTTCCGGTTCTTATGAAGAACATACTTTCAGTTATTTGTTAAGATTTAGTAGACATATTCAATTGTAAAGAATAAATGTTATTCCGATAAAGTTGGAAGGTCACCGAATCTAACATACTAGATTGATGTCACTATATAGTTGATATATGTGATGAGATCTCAACTAAATATTTGTGTGGGTGTTATCCTTAATATTTGTGGTTGTTCTAGACAGAGTCTCTCTAGAAGGGAATCGTGTAATTAAACGTCATTCTGATGATGTTGAACCATATGATTATGAATCATGTGGGTGATACGTATCTTATCTAAAGATGACTAAAATACCCTTTTAGGAAAAGGTTATAAATTCTAGAAAAAATTGTCTAAAGCCTAAACATACCGATGTTTATTGGCTTATGACAATTAATGCCACAAATAATTGTTTATTAGTCTCTACGACTATTTTTAGAAATAGTCAAGTGTACTCAGTGAAGTGCATAATTCGGAAAGCCCGAAAAGTTCGAGCTGAAATGCGATATATGAGATTGATAAGCTACTTAGGAATTAATCTTCAATTGGATTGAAGTAATTAATACTCGAAAGGTGTTTGAAGTAAATCTAAAAAGGAATAAGATTCTCCCTTGAAGGATACCATCTTTTGGATACGCAATTAGATTGTGTTCCCAAAATGGAAACAACACTTTATATGATAAAGGTGTGACGCAAGCCATGCGATGTATCCCTTACCGGTTTCGGGATACTGCCCTTATACTTAACCGAGTTCCAAAGAATAAAGGTTGAATAAATTCCGTATTAGATATGGTAGGGGATAATGTCGAATCTATCTTAACCGATGATTTGAAGTTGTCATAGGCACAATCAGAAAGGCTTGGAGCCTAGTACGACATATGCAACTTTGTGGAATATCTAAGAAAGTACTCTGGATATTATTTACTTGTCTGCAGAGCAAAATGTTTGTCTCCGAATATGTTGTCTTCTAAAGGAAGTGTTTCTTCCAAGAGAAACAGTGGGAGTGAATCAGATCTCAAAAGAGTTTGAGAACCACAAAGATATATTCAACCATAGGAACGTGAGTAGACGCCACATAGCGATGAGGTGTAGAACACTGCTCAGTGCACACAAAAGTTCTGTAAGTATATGGATAACCTCAAGCTTGAAAAGGCTACTGGTATGTTCATCTTGAAGAATGAATATCTCACGACTTATGCAGGAATGTTTGAAAGGCAAGATTGAGAGATATGGCCAGGAGCCATAATATCTGAATTAGGTTCCATTAGTGACAACCAGGTTATGAACCTAGTCTGTCTTACCTAGAGGGAATGTCCATGTAAGGCTGAGCCCTGTTTTATTCAGACTATGCTTATTATAACTTCGTATCATGGCTATATGATAGTGTTGATGACGTTGGGAAGAAAGCTCAATGTTGATAGACGATAACATGATATGTAAGCCCACGAGATCCATTTATGGACTCGAACAAGTTTCTCTAGACGATTACTTTGATGGACAATCAAAGGAGTTTGATTTAGTCAAAAGAAGGATATGTCCATGTGCAAGATGGATAGTGGGAGTGTGTTATGATTTTTGAGAGAGATATTTAATACCTCACTCAAGAATTGCCACCCCATGTCATAGTCAATTAATGTTTGGTAGTTCAAGGTCTTTTCGAAAGCACTTGGATTAGCAGTTCTCATTTTAGAAATAAGAATCTATAGTGATAGATTTAACTGCTGTTAGATTATAGTTTACCTATATAGATGTGATGCTAAAAGAGTTTAGCATAGGTCGCGACATGGGATACTGCTAGCCGGTGTTCTCAAGATCTATCTATGTTAGGACGTTAGTCCTAAAGATGAGGTGAAAGATGATGCTTATGGAAGGTTTTCCTTCGCTACTACGATAGGAACCATCTTAAAGGTAATGCCGGATGTGTATAGTCCATGAATAGTCATGAGCAAGTATGAAAGTTAATCTGGTGAATGTCGAGAATATCCTTAAACAAGTTAAGGAAGAGTTCCTAGTTTATCGAAACTTGGAATTAGAAAAATATAGTTATACAGACGTATATCCTGAGTCTTATGAAAGCGAGTGGGAGCTGCTCTCTGGGTTTGAAGTCACTTTGATTAAGTGATACGGTGAGTGGAAATGTTCTTAGCTATGGGTCTTCAGATATTCTACAACTTAGCCAAAACACAAAGAGTGCCTTAGAGGCTAGTGGGAGCAAAGACATGGATCTAGAAGGTTCATTTCTGAACATTGTGCGGTTTTTCCACCTTTTCTATATAGCTGAGATATTAAGTGGATTCATTGCTTGAAGCAATGACCAGGGTCTCGTCAGAGATTAATGTGTGTGTTTAGGCGGTTCCTTTGACTTGATCATATGGAGCATGATATGAAGATAAGTCTGAGTCCCCATGGATAGCGATCCGTCCATGGCTAGGGCTAGTTGCGAGTATTGCATGAGATTCTTGTGTTTCAACTTGGTCTAGTGTGTGCTAGTGATTGGTTTTAGGCCAAGTGGGAGATTGTTGAAATAGTGTCCTAAACCCAATCGGGTTGAACCGGATCCGACCGGGTCGGATCATTTATACTATTTCTTTATGTTTATACATATATTAAATAGCTTTTCGGTTGTCATTTATATGTTCTTTTTAAAGAACCAATTATGAATTGTTATATGATAACGTCCTTAGCATTAAACTTTGATAGAGAAACCATGATAGGCGATTATGGTTGATGAGATCTCTAATCACTTTCATAAGTTTGATACTTAAATATCTCTAGGCTGATGTACTATTAAACAGGGCATTGATAGTATAAACAGACTAGCACGTATTAGATGTCTTCTGTCTTTAAGAGCAGTGATAGATCTCGTCTATCGAAGTGTAGAGACACTTGGACTGTACGTGGACATGTATTAGAGAATGCATATGTTAGACTGGCCCACTTACACAGATAAGTGTCACACTATGTGACGGTTGTGTAATTATACTTTGGACCGGAGTCTTCATGGCATCACGGGGTGGATTGTCATGCTTTGACACTATTCAGGTTTCCTCTAGCCACGGGGAGATCATGCAGTAGTGATTGGGTGTGATACTGAAGCATACGGAGTATACATGATTGGTAGTCCGGGAATCGCGTATCCTATGATTGGGATCGAATATCCGAAATGGCCTTCTTATAAAGAATGTCTTACTCTCGTGAATCTTTGCAAAGTGGGAGTAAACGAGTTACTTCGAGAGAGCATGATATCCAAATTATAAGATACGGTCGTTAATGTTTGACACTCGACGTACGACCGTATGGATATTATTACAGTGATAGGATTGTAAGTTACACGGTAACTGTTTCACATGAAAGGTAGTAGTCATTGCATTTGACTCTTCCGATGATTGGGGGTCACGGTGTGTTGCTAGACGCTATCCCGTGATCGTTAGTGTGAAGGGCATTTTTGTAATTTGCACTTTGTGTCTATGTACCAACATATTCGAAGCCTATCGGGTCACACACATAAGAACATCTAGCCGGATTAAAATGTGGTTATAGTTGATAACTAAATAAGGAAAGAATTTATCTCGCACTATAAAGGTTATAGTGGTAAATTAATATGGTGGTATTTATTTATTATGAATAAATTAAATACAAGATATTAATTAAGTTGATTAATTAAATACACTTATATTGATAAGTGGCGCCACATATGTGTATAAGTGATACACTTGGATTGTGCAATTTAATTAATGGTATTACAATATATTAATATTAGATATTAATATTTATATATTTTTGCTCCCAGCGTGTGATGCATATAATATGCATGTGCATGATTGTGTCCAAAATATTTATGTATAGATTTATATGTGCAATATATATATGTGATATATACACGTGTGTAAATTGATTTATGGTAATACGATAAATATTGTCAATATAAGATATTGACAATATCCTAGATTTATTTATATAAGATATTATAATAAATGAGATAAATCAATCTATTATATTTTCCTTATTTTATTGGGAAAAGGTTTTCTTCCTTTCTACTCTATCTGGGGCGCCACATCCATTATAAATAGGAGGTGGGTGTCAAGCTTTTTTGATCATCATAATTCCAAGAGCTAATAGTTCTTGTATAAAAAATAGAGAGCATCCTATAGAGAGTTGGAGAGAGAGAAAAAGGCCGGTCTAGCAACCGGAGTTTTTCAATAGCAATCCATGATGGGATTCTGGCGGGCTGTTCGTGTGGACTAGCGGTAGAGGCCGAACACTTGGGCGGCTCTATGCAGAACTACTCTCCTAAGACAGTCAAAGCGTCGATCTTTTAGATCAACCATGGTAACCACCGTTTACTAGCTTATTTGTTTATTGCTTAAACGAAGTCGATCCTGGTTAAAGGAAATAAATTTTTGAATTCCGATGCGTTCCCGCGGAGATTTCCTAACACAATATCCTTAAGGAACCTTGCAGATCCCATCTAATAATAAAAACAAAAAACTGGAAGTAGGACCATAGAACTAAAAAACCCTGGATCTCTTAAAAACACCACATTTCATAACAGTTGACCCTTCTTGAGTCCAATTTTAATTCCTTTGATCTATAAGGCCTAACTTTAATTGGACAACCTCTAATATGATTACACCGAACACTGGGTCTTCCTAGTCCATATCTTATATGGGGTTTTGGTTACTGCTATAATGGGTATTTATTTAGTATGAAAGCTGCTAACTTTTATTTTCGTAGTGACTACCATTACATATAGGTATTTAAAAGCAATTAATCGTCTATGAAGGTGATACTTTATTGCAGACCATTCCAACATACCATAAGGAATAGACAGCAAGTGACCATATGTATCAACTCTAAGACATATTTGGAGCAATCAAATACCTAATCTCCTTGAGTTGATTTGTTACCCCTTAATACAACCTACTCAGACAAAAGCCATCTGACATATCAAGGGGACCAAATTTTCCATCTGACACAAGCCTTTATATTCTTTTTCAAGAAATTGGCCTTAAATTGCTAATGCCAAACCGTATTGGAACCATTGATAATTAATTTGATTTTTTCCACGAAAAACTAAATGCAAAGTGTTATTCAAGATACAGTTGCCAAATATAGATTATCACTAGAATCCAAATGATTAGAACATATTTGATCTAGATCTTGGGAAAGACTAAAGGTATCATCCTTAATTGAACAAGAATGTCTTGATTTGTCCAAACAATAAATGAAAAGCCAAATTCCGCCATAAAGACGGCCTGATAAGTCTCTTCCAAGTCTAGAATATGTTCAATCTTTGGTAATAATCAAGTGTCTGAATACCCTTAAACTTTACTGCATTAGCATCACCCACAAAGATGTATCTTTCAACATCAACCGGTGATCGATAAATGATAATGCTAGTTACTCCGCATATTCACGCTCAAGTGAATAGTTGCATCAGAATCTATCTACCAAATGTGTTCAGACACATAAATCAACTCAACCCCTTAACAAACTAAAAAAAGGAAAAAACTTAACTTAATTTGCTCAGCAAGCATGACACTACAAGCAATCTTCATTGTGTATCCACATATTGACATAAGAAACAACCAATATCCTTATGTTGTCACTTTTGCCCTTAGTGTTGAATACCAGCAGCATCCTTAAACTTAAAATTTATTGTGCCCTTACCTTTAATGGTGACCATATTTAGCACTTTCTGGTTGTCGAAATTTCAATCATCCGACTTCTTACACTCAGTGGGAAATCATTTTCTTTAACTCCCACATTTCCTTATGCCATATTAACTGACATTTAATTTACCATTTTGTGCATCAAGAGAAAGAATGATAAATTGCACCAGAAGGCCATCACAGATATCCAAATCAAATATCCGAAGTTGGGAAATCAAATGAGCTAATTTTAGAATGTGACCTTATGTTGCATTAGCACTTGTATCTTATAGAGACTAGCTAGGACAAGACAAATCATGTCTCGCATTTCCCTTCCCGGATATGGTGCAACTTCATGAAACACAAAAAAATTCCTTATTGGTCACCATAACCCTTGTGCAATTTCTAAGAGTATCTAGAATGACCTCCTACATGATCACTTGACTCATCCTGTTTGATCACTCTCACTTCTTATAGTACAAATTGATTGACTTTACTATACTAACTGAGAGGTTTAAGAGGATCATAGATAAATGTTTAGTCTAGATCCACAATGCCAAGGAAAAGAACAAACTTGTTCTTGGTAACTCATGAAATGATAGGCCATTAGTGGAGGAATATAACACTTAATTGAGCAGATATATTTTAAAGCAGAATTTATAATGGAATACAGAAGACAAGTTAATGACCTTAGACTCACATATATAAGATCCGAAGAATATCCAAAATCAAACAAATTTATGATATATTTTCCCATCACAAAATGCCGGCACGACATTAATATCTCATCTTTGGACGATAATACTAACTCGTAATTGACATCTTGGCGTAGTGATCTAACACTGACAATAAGTACTGTGAAATAATAGACCAATCTTTGGAAGTATCTATTACCCACATGGAAACCGAATAATTGTTTCGTATTTATCACCACATGTGTATTTATAGTTCTACTAAATAATATCCCTCATTTGGGCCGAATACTGTCCGCATGAATTTATAAAAACACAGATTATTTTACATCCCACCGTGAATCAATTTCCACGTAGAGGTCACTTTAGCGACATGTCTTTTCAAAAAATCGACTTAGAGACATAATAATGGCAAATACTGCAATATATCAATATTTGATTTTACCATACTAACCCTTTTAAAAAGGTGTATCAGAACCGGGTTGCTTATTTCTTCAAATCTTACCGTAATACATTATATGGGCCAATTATTAAATAATTGGTCCAACTGGATAAAAAGTCCACTGTAAATTAATTTCGAAACATTAACTAAATTCACATTACATGTCTTTGATGGGCCTGTCTGAAAAACTAAAAATAACCTAAAACCCCACAACATAAAACTTAGATTTGCAGTTTGTTTGTCGTCGCCATCATGTCCTGAATCTGGATTGTTTTATTTTATTATTATTATTATATATTAAAATAAAATAAAATAAATAAATGATTGACAAACTGCTGAACTTAATTTATTTCAGAATACACTACTCACGTCCTTAAGGTCAAGTCCAATGGTAGGGGCCAAAATCAAATTTGGCAATTAAGAATGAACGTACAAGATCTCCAATGAAAATAATTAATGTGATTTAATTATATCTCAGTATCGGTATATGCACTATATTCAAACATTGGTTAATACCCTCCCAACACATACATGTGCGCGGGTGGAAGTTTTTTAGCCTAAAAAATGCTCCATGCAAACCCATGTGGGCTTGTCCCCTCCTTTTCTCTTGCTTTGTTCTTTTATTTGATTGGCTAATTTAAAAAATAAATAAATTGATACAACATATATAACTTTGCAACGGAAGTATAACGCAACGGCTATATATTTTTACAACATACGATAAATAATCCATATCAAGCTCAATATATCCATATTTTTTGCTTCACATCTAATTTTCTTTTAAATCTAATTCTCATTTTGTCTGTTAAAAGTTTCTATATTTTTTTTCGACAAATGGCACCAAATCCAGATCCGATGGTCGGAACTTGGAAAGTATATAATTTTTTTAACAATTATTATTAAATAAAACTTTTTATTACTTACATTTTGCTTTAAATTAATATTCATTTCCGCGTAACATAATATGGATTTTATATACGTTAGATATTGTATATAACTTTTCAAAATAATTATAATTAAATAAATAAAAATTGAGGGATACGAAAAAAAACACACACATTACGCATAAAAATTATTAAAATAATAAAAATATTTAATAAAAACAAAAATAAATATTGATACTATGATTTGAACCCTCCCATTGGATATAAATATTTGATACCCAAGTAAATAGTGTCCAAATGTATCAAAATTTGATTTTGATACCAATGGTTTGGTACATGTGGTTTATCGTAGAACACAATCAAATTGCCGCCGCCGGAAAACAAATAAAAGAAAACCAACCCTAATCATAATATTGTTGCCCCCGGAAAAAGATTCCTGAATCTACCGAAAAGAGAAAAAAAAAACTGAAGCTGGTGTTGGTTTCAATCTGAATACATATTAATTAATTACCTAGTATACCGCATATGACCGGATGAATCCAATTAAATAAATAAGGCAAAAGGTCACGTGGGATCCGATAATAAGAATATTATATAATAGTGTAACTCTCCGCTCCCGGATACCTCTTGAAGAGAACGTTTGACGCGTATAACATTAAATAAATCTAATATTATACGCAAGCTTCTACGTCGTCGTATCAAAAATAAAGCAACGGAGCTCAAAAGGCTCGGGTAAAAACATAAATGCTTTTATGAATAAAAGACAAACCGATTATAGCTGAATTGTTTAACTTACAACAAGAAAAGGTCCAAAGGTTAAAACGTATTATGTCTAAAAGAAAGGTACAACACTTGTCTTACAATAATCAAAAGAAAAAGGTACAACATGGTCTAGTACATCATAAAATAAAAGAAACTGAAACATCATCCAAGCATCAACACGGCATCATCATCACGTATCATTATCAAACTCCTCATCGAGCTCAAGTTCAACCTGTTCATCTTCTCACCCCACAATGCATACAAAACAAAATTCAAAGGAGGTAAGTACAGAGCACTTAGCAAGCGTGAGAAGCTAAAGTATAACTAAGTTCTACAACGGAAAGATTTATATTATTATTATTAAGTTATCTTTGTGAGACCGACTCAAACTCTAGGGTTCATTTCATGTTCATCAACATGTCGTGACTATGGGTTTCTAACTTAGCTTATCTTTGTTACGTCAGTATTCAAGGGCACTACGCAAGATGAATATCCACCATGAAGATACCGTACAAACTATGGGTGGGTCACACCGGTAGTCCCGGGTACACCCCGGTATGCGTACACGTTCGGTGAAGTCCCTCTACTCCTAGTGCCCCTTTCGAGGCCAGTAAAGTTGTTCATTCACGAGGTCCCTCCACTCCTAGTGCCTTTTAAAGGCCAGCAGAGTTACTCGCTTTATCCGAACAGCCCACACATCGTGATATGACCTTGTGCCTTACCAAGAATGACATGTTGTTTAAGCTTTTAACTACAGAAGTACGTTAGTTATTAGTTTATTATCTAGCCACCTAAGTATTTTCAAATAAGATCCCTCACATCTACTAATCTCTTTCCTAGACCACTAGACACGACAAGGCCTAGAAATTACACAGATATTGATGAATACTAATCCATCAAAGCACCAGCCAATCATACCCTTCCGACAGTCCCGAACTTCAACTCTTAGAAAGAGTACATTCGGTACCGGAACTAAACGCATCAGAAGCTTAATCATGGCTTGTTCATGTTCACTTAATGTTATTATATCAAGAAACAACATTTAAAACTCATCTCATAGCTTAAAACAATATTTTCCCCAAAACATGGGTCAATGCGTGCCCATTCTACCTGCTGAAAGTAAAACCGTGCATCGTGTATCAGCAATGCGTAGGGATGTCAATTTCAATCCCACCCGGTGGTTATCTACCCGACCCTACCCGTTAGGGTAGGGAATTTTTAAGGGTAGGGTAGGGTATGGGTTTGACTTTTCAAACCCGCCGAGGGTAGGGTAGGGTATGGATATGTATTATCTACCCGTCATAATACCCACATGATCCACCGTATATTACTCATGACTCAATCAATGGTAGTATTTTACAAAGATTGGAAGTTACTATTGTGACTTCTCTTTCGAATTGGCTAATTCCTATTGCATTTTCCGGCAACCTTAGTGTTCCATCGTAGCAACAAAAAGGTTAGAAACTTAGAATTGTTCTTAGATCTTTTTTTGGGGTTATTTTTTCTTCTTTCTATTTTATGATTTCTTTAATTAGTTTTTCAACTATAATGCATTTTTACTTTCGAAAAAAAAAACTATAATGCATTTTTCGGTTTGATAGCTATGTTTTTGTAATACTTTTTCTTGTTAAACTTTATGCGTTGTTACATTCGTGACAACTTCTACGTCTCTCACCTACCCGATGCATATCATAGATTGACTATTCTTGAAGATGAAGATAGTGATATACATGAAGCTGATGGTTAATTGGAATGGTGTCTCTTTTGTTTCTTGCTAGCACGGATATATAATATATTAAATAATAAGTGTTTGCTTTAGTGTTGGTTCAAAAAATATATGTTTTGACTTGATTTTGATCTAATATTTGTTTGTTTGTTTGATTTTTGGGTGTGACTACTTTTGAATATTAATGTACTTGAGTCATATATTCATTGCAATGGTAACCAACTTAGTTGGGCAATTACTTTTACATTAAAAATACTCACTTTTAGTTGTCGATCGACCTATGTCCTTTGTTTCGATTTACTAGTTGGCTTTCTTTAGTATATGGAGTTGCGATACTTATGTGCATTTTCTGGATGGATAGGAAAGAATCACACGCGAATACTTTTGTCCCCACTGGGACTCGAACCCGAAACCTCCGGATAATGACCACAACATTTACCGCTGGATCGATGTCATGTTGGTTGGAGTTGCGATACTTAATTCACAATAAAATTAGATAACCATGGATATCCACATACCCGTGGATATCCATATGGGAAGGGTATAGGTTTGAAGTTTTCTACCCGCATGGATAAAGGGTAGGTATGGGTAAAGAATTTTTTTGACGGGTAGGGTATGGATATAGCCAAACCCATACCCACCCGTACCTATTGCCATCCCTAGAAATGCGTGTGCATTGCTTATCAATTGTTACACATTGAGCATCTTGTATCTTTCTGCCAATGCAATGTGTGGGCATTGCCTCAAGAATGCGTACGCATTCCACCTGCAACATACTAAACTTGCCTTTTGCACTTAAACGATTCCAACCCTTTCCTAGCATGATTATCATCATTTTTCATAGCAAAACAGCAGTGAAACAACACTTTATCATGCCAAAGAATCCAACACTTTAACTACAACATAAAGCATGATTTCTAACCAAGAATTCAACACAAACACTCAACCTTAACATCATAAAAACTTAATTAAACATTAGGAAGAGTCTCTTACCTTAAAAGCAAGCAAAACCAAAGCACAACTCCAAGAAAGACTGTAGCAGCCTTGATCTTCCAACTATAAACCTATGTGATTGTTGAGTTATGAGCCCCAGTTGCATTTAAGTTTGATTAATTTACCAAAATACCCTTAATATGTGTTTTTACTAAAATGACACTGCCACTAACCGCCATGAAGTTATAAACTTACATCATATGGCACAAATTATGTTTATCTTATTTTTGTAGGACCTAATTAAATTTGTAATTAATTATTTGATTAATAATTAAATTTATAAAATTAATTATATTAATTTTATGAATTAATTACTTAATTAAGTAAATTAATTATATAACAAGATCACTTTTTTTTCTTGTCACAATTCTTTCTTTTTATCCGGCCCATCTCTGACCCGGTTTCACCCCACCATATAAGTCACAAACCCGAAACCCTTAACCTAATTTTCCTTAGTCAGCCGTTACCTTCTCTCATTTACTCCTCTCCGGTTTTTAGATCAATCGTCTTCAAGACGATTCTGTTACCTTCAGAAAATCCGACCCTTTATTCTCTCCTCCTTACCTTCGTCTGCTCATGCTGAATTCGATTATGGTAAGAATCGGATACTGCCTTGGTTCATATTCAAGACACCATTTGTGAATTTCTTCCTTGGAAGGTCCTGGTTCCGGAAAGTTACCGTTTTGGATTCAGAGCAATGCAAGACAATGTAAAGGCCTTTGATTCGATCATTTATTGCAATGATTTCTGATGTTCAATTGAAGAAACACAGAATCCCTATTGTGAAGGCTTCAAATCACCGAAAAGGTTGTATCTTTCTTTTTACGTTGATATCGTATCTTTTTTTTTTTGATTTGAACATTGACTCTACCTTGATTTTGTGTTACTGTGTCTATGGAAGGTATGAGAAAAAAGGCTTGATCTTTCATCCGTTTTGGTGACTGTTACAATCCATTAAAGCCCGATTCTCTTGATTTGCACTCAACCAAAAATCAAGGTCAAATCTTTTCACTTAATATCGTATCTGTCAGTATTAATCTCTGATTTGAACGTGATATTGTCTTGATTCTTTCCTTTTGTGCTTGATTTGCAGAGATATGATCCAGAAACACGTTATACACGTGATGGCTGGTCATACAGTTCTTAAAGGTTGAACATTGTTCCAAAAGCAGTCCTGATTCACTAAGAGTTGAAGTAATTCCGTGCCATAACACTGGTGGTACTCCTCTTCAGTGAATCAGCCCCGGTTTGGTGAATCTCAACCCAAACCGCACATTTAAATTGGCTTTGACCTTTCTGTGGGCTAAGTAATTGGCCTAGGGTTTCTTTAACTTGATGATGGTCTGGTTCGAGTAATATGCTGAGGACCTCGGTCTAGTGATGCCCAACATAAGTCCTACTAGACCTAGTTTAGTCTAAATTGAGTCCTAGTTGGTCTAAGTCTGTCAATCAGTGTTTTAAACCAAACTGACTTTTAAAAGTTCTTACCCCTCATCTAAATCCTATATATAGGCCTCACATCATCTTAGTTTCTGTATCAGTTTTACAAAAATTAAATAAAAAGGCAATACCACTTTTTCTCACCTCAAAAGGTCTTTCAAAATCTTTTGTGAAGTTAGAAGCTAGTGGTCATATATTCACACACTTGTCTGAAGTGTGGTGGATTGGCTGGAATCTCAAGAGGCGTGTGTATAGCTTGTGGACTGGCTAAATCTATACACAGGATTCTAGGATCAGCCATGGTCAAAGTTCTATATTAGTGTTCTTCTTAGTGAAGGTATTAATCCAGAATCTCTTGTTTGCTTTTCTAAATTGTTCATCTTTGTTTTTCAATTAAGTTGGTACTTGAGCAGTCCTTTTAATTGAGTCTATGTCTGTGTGATTTGATCTGTGTTGTTGAGTATTGGAATCAGGAATCACAATTGAAAGTTGTTGGATCGAGAACGTGCAATAAATACTCTAGAGGGGGGTGAATAGAGTATTATAGACTTTTTAAAATTCTTTAACCACTTTTCAAAGCACTTATGCAGATTAAAACAAAACAGTGGTTAACAGTCAAAATCGGAGTATACTTAACTTAGTCCAGTTAACGAACCTAGGCGGAAAATCTAGTTTTGATTAACCAAAAGAACCTAAGTTAACTTCAGTTGATATGTTTCTGAAAACAAGTTCAGTTTGTTATGATAAAAGACTGTGATTGCAAAACTGAAACTTATATCAATTTTCTGAAACAGGTTTAAGCACTTAGATTGCAGTTCTGAATACTTAACCAAAATAGACTAGCAAACTTGCATATTTCTATTTTTAAGTTATATCCTAAAATATGCAGCTTCTAAGTGTCCAAATAACAACAATATCAAAACAGAATTGCAAATTCAGTTTTTAAGTTCTTTTAGCCAAAGCATGCAATTCTAAGGTGTGTCAATGATATAAACTACCTAAACCACATATGTGTGATCTTATAAAAGATCACACCCACACACAAGGTATTTCACTATATGTAGCTTGAGTTTATTACAAAACAAAAACAAATAAAAGATACAACACTTTTACTGTTAAAGTGTTACTAACCGGATAACCAAATTAGTGTTAGTCTTAAACGAACTAACACTAAGATGTCATAAATCCTTAGTAACAACATTCAACAGATATGTACAAACACCCTCATCAAAGGAGTACTTACCAAGAATCGCTGTCTGGATTCTTGAACACGAATTCAGCTCCATGAATTTGTAACCAAGCAGGACCGAATCGAACTGCTGAACCACAGCTTGGCTAAGCTGCGCCCTTGTTATTGCTCCTCAATAACAAGTGGAGAACACCTATATGCTACAACAAATACTCACCAACAATTTCCTTGTAGAGCTACACTCTACCACACTCACACTCACTTTTGTTTGACACTCAATAAACTGAAAGGGGTTTACAATACAAGTGCTGAGAAAATAAGAGATAGAGAAGTTAAAAGACTTAGACAACATTTACGAATCAAGCATTTTAGAGAGACAAAGATCAAAGTATGCAAAATCCGATTTTGATCTACAACGGATTAATAGATAAAACATAGTGTTCAGTCAACAAAATAAATCTGAAGAAATATTAGGCTCGGATGCTTTGAGCTTTGGAGAAGCAGTAAACAATTTAAAAAAAATTGCAGCAGATTTCGACTACTGAGACATGCAATTTTTTTTTATTAAAGATTAGTCCTTTAATCTCAGAAAATTTCGGTTTAAACATCTAAATGCAATTATCAGTCTTTCAAGGTTTCACAGATATAGATGAGTGAGAAACTCAAGCAAAGTTAGGGAAAAAGGAGAAACTTCCCTGAATTATGTTAGGAACTAGGGTTCCCGAAGGTAACTTTGATAGAATTTAGGGGAAGAAGAGAACTGGAGGTCGGGGAGAGGAAAGCAACGAAATTACAAAAGAGGGAAAAAGACTTTTGTCATATCACTTTTCATACCTATTACATCTTTATTTCTAGTATTTATACTAATTACACATCACTAGTAGAACTAGCTCAACTTGGAATACTCGACTCGACCTGAAACACTCAGGGTCCTGACATCACCTGCCCCTTAAGAACTTCCTTGACCTGAAGGAAGTGGGAAAAAGAAACTTATTGAAAAATTAATCCACAGAAATGTACAAGGTCATGAGCCTGATGAGTTGACCAATGAATGGCTTAGCCCACAGAAATGTACAATGAATGGCTTAGCCCTATGAATCTTATTCATGAATCTTCACCTTCATTTCTCTTTGTATTACTTCTCCATGAGTCTTCACCTTCCTTTCTCTCTGCATTACCTTGACAACCCTTGTTAGCTTCCATATCATCTTGACAGACCCACACATTATATTCTTAGCTTCCAATGTCTCTACCTTCCCCTCAAAAACATCCTTGCCCTCAAGGATGTGTAGGGAAACCGCAAATGGACCAGGATCCCAAATGAAAACTGTCAGCTTAATAGCAACTACACCATCGTCAAAACTTGAGGAACAACCCAACTCAAGTTCCATACAAACAGATTCCTCAAATTTAATGATGTGTTTCCCACCTTCCACTTTAATCAGGGTTTTATAGGCACAATCAAAAGGATAAAATCTATCAAAAGTTATAGAAAAGTGAACCATACTTGCAAGAATATGTTCCAACTGTGAATAAGTCAGTGGCTTCGTGATAACCGACAGCCATGCGTACTTATCCTCCAAAGCAGCATGAATGTTCTGTCCTTTACCACTAGATGTGTCATAATTGTGCAAGTATACCTCTCCTAAATGCTGAACATAACCCCAGCTACACACTTGTCCAATCAACACTAATATGTGAATTTCACCGACGTCCGTAAGATCAAAAGTTGGTATGGCAAAAGAGAATTCTGCTACACAATCCATTTGGCTAGCTGCAGTAGATGCAAGGCTTGAATCAAAATCTATGTTCAAGGCATATATGACATTCCTGTGAGCGTTGTAAAGTAAGAGCAGTCCGGCCTCAATCTCCGGCATACAAACCACACAAGAACAATAATCGATTGCTTCAGCTAGGAGAACAATGGCACACATAATAGGCTTTATGGACTCCAAAATGAATAGGCTCAGCACATAAAAGTTTCCAAAAAGTCTCCAACAACATTCCTGACCAACCCTTTTCGACATAAGTTTGCAAGCAATCAAATTCGGTTCAATGACTCTCCTAGATACCCCAACGCTCATCATGGTTGAATTTTGACTTTTAAAATCCACAAAAGGGCCATAACTGACAGCTTCCAATATGCAAGTCAGCTCAATACTCCCAGCAACAATGTACAAAGGACACATGCGAAGTACCGTAAAGTTGCTCACTACACAAGATTCAAAAAGCATGTCAGATTCAGTAGCTTCACCCTTCGAATGACAATATTTCAGGCTCACACCCTGGTCAGAATCGCCATGAGGGGGTGCTTCTTTTGTGAAGATTCCAATGGTTGCCAAAATTTGGAAGAACGACAACCCATATGGTACAAGAGAATACCTCATGTCTTCTCCAATATAGTAGATATGGATATCATATGAACAACATCTGAATTCTTGGATATCAAGCTGTTGCCAGCTATATTGATCATGAACCCTTCCTGTATGACCTCCTCCTAGCCCCTTCCAGTAAACTCAAAAATATGCAGGCCGACAGCTGTGACGTAAACGTCGGTGCCATGTCCATTAGTTAATCTAGGAGCTGCCTTATCAAATGTAGTGTATACTCGTGCTAACGTACCAATGAGGATAACATCATGTGGTAGATTATTCCAAACTACATTATTTGATGTACCAATATCGCCGCTATCGATGGAGATAACATCCCCTAAGGAAATACCATTCCAAAGCGTGGCAAAGCAACTCCATAAAATATTTTCCCTACGAATCCAACACCAAAAATCCAATCAAATTGGTTACCCCTGCTCATTGCTTTCCATTCAAAAATGACTTGATTATCATGCTGAAATAAACATCCTGTAGGAGAGGTAATCAGAGTAAGATTTGGATTGCTACTTTCATCAGGCATGGATGCGATTGTATAACCCCCAAAGTCTCTCATGCTAACAAATGGTAACACAGAGCACTCGTTAATATTATTTGCTTCATCAGTCTGAACAAATAGCAGTAGCTCATAATGATTGTTCCTCATCGCACCACCAAGATCGAATATAAACGTCGGTATCTCACTGAACCAAAAATCATCGTCAAGCTTGAAGCCTGAACTAACACCATCCAACTGATTCCAAGCCAAATAATTGTTGGGGCTGAGTTACTCATCTTAGCAACCATTGTTCCAATGAAGTAACCCCTGGAGTTCGACATCCAAACGCAGGATCTCGGGTAACGGGGCAATAAAATTTTTAAAGGCAAATAACAAATTTAAGGGGGGGGCAAACTATATGTATTGTACAAATTTTAGTGTATTTTTTTTCGGATTAAGGGGGGCAGTTGCCCCCCTTGGCTATATGTAGGTCCGTCACTAACAAATGGGAACACAACACATTCATTATTAACATTTCCTTCAATCTGCTCATCTGTCTGAGACGAATCTTCATTTCATCGAGCACCTTGTATGCACTATTTTCTGAATCACATTGACCACCAAGAACTTGTTTAGCCGTTGTCTTCCCTTCATAATCCAGTAAATTTTTTACTTCAAACATCTTGTGCGCTTCATTCTTCGATCCATTCTGACAGAAAACAGATCACCCAGTCGTCATTTCTTCCCTTACTTCACCTTCGTATATCGGAGGTCTAATGCCGGCTTGCTGAACTTGCACCACAGGTGTTTGTGAAATTGCCTCAGTCGGATTATTGGACTTCCTCATCCAATTCTGTAGCATCGATGCCAAGGCATCCATCTGAGTTTGTTTGGAGGCTATGGAGGACTGATTCACTGACATAGAAGCTCGAAATGACTCAATTTTGTCGTTCACAGAATCTATCTTCAAATTACATCCATGAACTTCCTGCATGAAGTTATGTATATCATCACCGAGTCGATTATGACTTTTCCAGAGCTCGTCCATGCTCTTCAAACTTGTTGATTCGCCCATGGCTGATCCACAGGGGAAGGATACAGTCTCTGATACCAGATGTTAGGAACTAGGGTTCCCGAAGGTAACTTTGATAGAATTTAGGGGAAGAAGAGAACTGGAGGTCGGGGAGAGGAAAGCAACGAAATTACAAATGAGGGAAAAAGACTTTTGTCATATCACTTTTCATACCTATTACATCTTTATTTCTAGTATTTATACTAATTACACATCACTAGTAGAACTAGCTCAACTTGGAATACTCGACTCGACCCGAAACACTCAAGATCCTGACAAATTAGCAGATCAACGGGTTGATGTTGAGAGAACATTATTGACCTCAGCTTTGTCATCATCGGTCTCAGAAAGTCGTTTTCAGCATCAAAGATCGATGTTTTTCACCATAGCCCTGCCTTTTAAGCACCACAAAGCTCCAAACGCAGCAATGGCTTTATGAACAGCACCGGTGAGCCATGTGATACCACAGTTGCAGAGGAATCAGAAAAAGAACGGTCCTTTTTTTATTGAGAAGATGAACGAGGAAAGAAGATTTGATTTCATAGAAAATAAGATAGAGTTCTTCTGGAAAAATAAAAGAGGTTGAGAGAATATCTCCATTTGAGAGAAGATAACGTTTAAAGAAATAAGAGAATTAAAGTGATAGACTTTTCGGAGAAAAGAGGAATAAAGGGGTGGTGGAGTATTTGGACGGTTTCTAAAAGAAAGCGGGGTAGAGTTTCTAGGTAGGGGTAGATCAGGAGAGAGGGGCGGCAGAGTGTATAGTAATATAGAGAAATAGAGTTTTAATATATGATACTACCTTCGTCCCAAAATAAAAATCCCTGTTGACTTTTCAACCGTTTTTCAAAGTCTAATTAATCTTTTGAATTTCTCAAATGATCTAATACTTTTTACATTTATGTAATTTAAGTTTTACTTTATCATAACCCTAATAATATTACATCAATTAACGAAATTCCAATGATTAATTTGACTTAAAAAAACGGTTGAAAAGTCAACAGGGACTTACATTTTGGGACGGGGGTAGTATATATTAGGGTGTAAGAAAATTGGGGTAAAGGCCCGAGAATGTTGTCTGAAGATTGGGTATGATAAAAGAAAGGTTGGTTAACATATAATTATGATAATATACTATATAAATATAATATTATAAAATCATGTCACAAACATAAAAGTTGATAAGGATAAAATAATGTCACAAAATAATACTAATAAAACGATTCATGATCAAGATCATTTGACACACTTATAAAATTAAACTCTTAATGTGACATACACATACTTTAGATAAAAAAACTTATAAAGCAATTTGGGTCACATATAAAAATTCATAGAGGTAAGAACAATGTGACACACTCAAAATATTGATCAAATAATTATACCAACATTAGCTATTTGAGTCACATATAAAATGTAGAAATTAAACTTGAGTGATTTGATTATTTTCCAACACATGCCACTTAGATATATAAAACATTTAGTGACATAATTAATTGTAGAGACAATGTGAGATATATCCCAAAATAAATATATTTTGAAATACATCAACACAAAATACTCAAAAAAAAGCTTGAGTCAAGTTCTGGCCCTGAGAGGATTCTGGCCCTATTGACTCATATTTCACTATGATCTGATTCTGTGTAAATCTAACACTCTGAAAAATCACCTATTTGCTGTGTTTCTCCCTCATTCAGTAACAATCTGCATCTAGCAATGAAAACAGAAGTTAGTGAATTGGTGGTATCACCAAGACTCACTGCCTTAAGCATAAGGTTAAGCTTCTTGGTTTCACACACTTGACTGCACCTTGGACTACTGAAGTGCAAAGGTTAGAGTCTACAAGATTTGTTTGGAAGTTTTCACCTTGTTGAGCATCAAAGTATCATGATCTGTGTGATATGTGTGAAAGTGCACTGCCTTGTGTGTATAAGGCAAACACAGACAGATATTGTGGTTCTTTGAAAGACTGAACCTCTGCATTACTTGGTAGGTTTGTCCTCCCCATTATCTGTTGGTAATCTCAGTGTGCATATCCTTGAGATTTGCATCACGATATTCGCCTCTTCTTTGTGCCAACTCTCTTTGCATTTCTTCTTTGAATTCACCGCCACAACTCGCCGCAAACTTCTATTATATGTCTTTGTCCAGAAAAACTTGTTGAGATATTTTCTTTTTATAGAACACCGTGTAATAGGCTTTTATGTTTGTCTTGGCCACAATTTGGACCTACTGATCACTTGTGATCAGTTACAATACTGACTTGATAGTCAGATCAGAGTTGTAACTCAGATCGGACCTTGATTGATCTTTGGCCCGAATGATCGATCTAGTCGGTCCCTACTTGTTGTGCTCACTGAAATCAGTGTAATCAGATTGCATTCAAGTGCTGATAAACCTCTAAGTTAGGTTTGTTTATCATCATTAAAATTCATCGATATTTTCGACCGAGCAATGCCCAGTCGATCTAAGGATCAATTTTTGATCAGTCATATATCCCGCTTGAACTGTTTGATCACCCTAAAGCGTAATCTATTCTATACTTAGTTTTGTTTGATTCACGTAATCTTATTAAAACTCGTTGACACCCTTTTGGTTTATTATTCTAATAAATACTTGAGTTCTTGTTTTTAATTGATCCCTTGAGTTAAATATCCATTGTGATTGATGAATTGGTTTGGAATAAAAATAATCAACTTGACCTGCACTCACACACATTCATAATATCTTGATCACTTAGGTGTTATACACAATCGAAGAATATTTGATTTAAGCTTCCGGAATTAAATATTAGTAATTGTGTGTATTAAATTGCTCCAACTTGTTTATTTTAGAATAAATCAAAAAAGTGGTACAAAGTCCCTACACTCTATTCAACCCCCCTTCTAGAATGTATTTCACACATTATCGATCCAACAATTGGTATCGGAGCTTGGTCACCTAGTGATCATAACACGATATCTCTTGGTGTGATTTATAGAGCCTTTCTATTTATTTGATTTACCTTGGTCTTTTGCTCATTTTGTTTTACAATTTTTAGTTACCAAGTAAATCATCTCAACCGTGTGCTTAAACGTTGTTCATCACACACTCACATCATACTTAAAATAAAATTGCATTGTAGCTCATTCATATTATTGCATCACATATGTGTTGCATACCATCGAATTGCATTGTAATGTCTTCCCTAAATAAATCAATGAACCTGTGGGAGGGCTTATCTTTGGTAAGGCCTTCATACTTTGACGATTCTGGATTTATTCAGTGGAAACGCTCGATGATGACTCATGTGCAAAAAACAGACTATCAAATATGGATTATCATAAACAAAGGTCCGTTTGTTCCCACAAAAGACATCACCGAAGCCGGAGTCACTACAAAGGTTATTAAGACCGAGGACGAATTTAACGAAGAGGACTGTAGAAAAATGTCCTTAAACGCTAAAGCCGTCGCCATTCTTATCAACTCTTTGAGTCCCTCCGAGAACCGAGTTGTTGCCGTATATGAGACTGCCAAAGAAATTTGGGAGGCTCTTATCAAAAGACATGAGGGCACTAGTAAGGTTAAAAAGTCCAAGATAAGTCAGCTAAATCATGCATATGAGTCTTTTTAAGCAAAACCGAATGAATCTATTATTGACATGGGTAATAGATTCACGGACATAGTCAATGCACTTAGCGCTCTTGGTAAAGACATCTCTATGAAGGACCAGATGTTGGAAAGGTGTCCTAAACCCAATCGGGTTGGACCGGATCCGACCGAGTCGGGTCAATTACAGTCTATTTAGTTCATGTAATAACTTTATTATGATCAATAAAAGCACTTATGTTATTATATATTGTTTGTCTTCATGTTGTTTGTTGTATATATATAGTAACGTCCCTAGTATCAATCTGTGATAGAGAAACCATGATAGTGATTATGGTTGATGAGATCTCTAAACACTATAACAAGGTTGGTACTTAAATGTCTCTAGTCTTACATATTATCAAATGGGACATTGATAGTATAATCAGACTACTAAGACGTATTGGATGTCTTCTATCTTTTAGAAGATAGGGATATATCTCGTCTATCGAAGTGTAGGGACACTTGGGTATGCGTGGACGTGTATTAGAGAATGCGACGTTAGAATGACCCACTTACATTAAGTGTCACACTATGTGGCGGTTGTGTAAGTATCCTTTGACCGAGTCTTCATGGCATCACGGTGTGGATTGTCATGCTTTGACACTATTGAGATTTCTCCAACCACGGGCGATCATGTGGTAGTGATTGGGTATGATATTGAAGCACGCGGAGTATACATGATTGGTTGTCCGGGAATCGCGTATCCTATGATTGGGATTGAATATCCGAAATGGCCTTCTTATAAGGAATGTCAAGCTCTCGAGAATCTTTGCAAAGTGGGAGTAAATGTGTTATTCGAGAGAGCATGATATCCAGATTATAAGATACGATCGTTAATGTATTGACACTCGAGATACGATCGTATGGATATTATTATAGCGATAGGATTGTAAGTTACACGGTAAATCGCTTCACATGAAAGGTAGTAGTCATTGCTTTTGACTCTTCCGATAATTGGGGTCACGGTGTGTTGCTAGACGCTATCCCGTGATCGTTAGGTATGAAGGGCATTTTAGTAAATTGCACTTTGTGTCTACGGCCAACATATTCGAAGCCTATCGGGTCACACACATATGAACATCGAAAGTCGAATTAAAATGCGGTTATAGTTGATAACCAAATAAGGAAAGTTTATCTCTAGAATATAAAGGTTATAGTGGTAAATTAATATGGTGGTATTTATTTATTATGAATAAATAAAATACAAGATATTAATTATATACAAATTAGATTAATTAAAGAATATTCCGAAGCCAATTTATTGGCATATGGAAGCATACATTTAAGTGTATGAGATACACTTGGATTGTGCACTTTAATTAATAAGATTGCCATAATATTAATATAAGATATTAATTGATTTTGAAAAATAGATTTATGGTAATAAGATAATTATAATCAATATATGATATTGGCAAAATAAATTATAATTAAAGAGATAAATCAATCTAGTTGATTTTCCTTATTTTATTGGGAAAAGGTTTTCTTCTCCTCCACACCATATGGGGCGCCACCTTCTACTATAAATAGGAGGTGGGTGTCAAGCTCTTTTGTACATCATAATTGCAAGAGTTCATAATTCTTGTGTAAAATAGAGAGCAATCCATAGTGAGTTTGTGAGGGAAGAAAAGGTCCGGTCTAGCAGCCGGAGTTTTTACGATAGCAATCCAAAGGGGATTTCGGCGAGGGGTTCGTGTGGATTAGCGATAGAGGCCGGATGCGTGGAATGATGTGAGGTCAAAGCGACGATCTTATAGATCATCTGAGGTATAACCGTCAAACTACTTAACGTGTTTATTGCATTAAACGAAGAACGATCTAAAAGGAAATCAAATTTTAAATTCATTTGCGTTAAACTAGTGATTTCTAACGGTGGTATCGAGAGCGGACTTGAGCTTAAGCAATAAGCATAATTTATTTGCATAGTATTTAATCAATAGATGCACGATTTAAATCACGAAATGTTGAAACAAAAAAAAGTAGGGTTTATGGGGGGCTCGCCGATCGCGCGGCCCCCCTCCTCTCGGCTGCGGCGGCGGCGGCGGTGGCCATAGGGTGGCTGCCGTCTGGTCGGTCATCCTCTTCCAATGGGGAGATCGGCCCTTTCGCGTTTGTGATATTTATTGTGCATAGATATCTCGTTTGTTTAGTTGTGTCATATGACCAACCAATGGTTCAAATAGTTTGGGCCATTGGGAAACCATATGGCATATTGGCCTTTCCAAATTTTGATTTGGAATAGGCTCAAGCCCTTTCAAATTTTGATTTGTAAAGGTCAGGCTCAGCCACTTCCAAAATTTTGATTTTGGAAAGTGGCTGTGCCTAAACTAAAATTATTATTTGGCCTTTCCAAATATTTGATTTGGAATAGGCTCAGGCCCTTTTCAAATATTTGATTTGTAAAGGCTAGGTTTGCAGCCACTTCCAAAATTTTGATTTTGGAAAGTGGCTGTGCTGCAGAACTAAAATAATTTGGCTTTTCCAAATATTTGATTTGGAATATGCTGCAGCTCTTTCAAATATTTGATTTGTAAAAGGCTTAGCGCAGCTAACGCTCAAAATTTTGATTTTGGAAAGTGGGCCAGCCTAAGCCAAATTTAGTTTTAGAAATGAAACAAATAGGAGACTTTATAATTTTAATTTTATATTTTGAATAGTTCAAATTTAATTAAAATTGAAATCGAATTAAAATTAAATGTTAATTTTAATTTTCGATTAAGTCATATAATTAATTAAAAGTTATTTAATTATTTGACGTGATAAAATAAAGACGCATGAGTAGTTAAAATTAGAATTTAATCTTTTCATAAGATAAAATTGTATGGATTAGATGTGTAGATATAATGTGATTATATGGACCCGATTGATCATGGACTCGACCAATAGGATAGATGAGAATGTTTTCTTTATGTTGGTTTTGAAAATTGTCCTAGGCCGTTATGAAGAACGTGACCTAGTTTACTTTTTTGCATTTATCCCATTCCCGAGCTCCCCTCCCCGTGTGCGGCGGTGTATTTATTAGATAAATTATAATGTAACAAGAATGGAGCAAGAAGTTGAAGATCAAGGAGAAATAAAGAACCCATTGGCGACAAAGAATAAAGATCCTATTGGCGGTTGCGAGATACCCTTAGTTTGTGACCCGCGGGTTTCGCTAATTTGTATTCAAACCGCACTAGAGAAAAGTCCATGATCATACCGGTTATTTTGTGCTTGCGGAATGTTGTGTATGTTTTACTTTATATGATATAGTAGTAATATGCACATAGTAGATGAGACCATAATTAAACCAAATTAATTAAGTGAATTAATTTAAAAATTATTCCCATGTCAAAAATCGAGCCAAAATTGTCTCCCAATATTATAATGACGGTGAAGAGCCTTTGTTCGGATCCAACTGATCGACCCACATCGGGAGTTGACCTACCACGGGTATATCGTCATTATCGAGACATGATCGATATGAGATCTCATGAATATTTGGGTTACGGCTCGACTAAGAATCTTGCGGTGATTGGCCCACGTCAGGACCGTCTGATTTTAGAGACAAAGGGTGGCTATCACATAGAGATGTGAATTGTCAAGGAGTTGACTAGTCAACCAATGGAAATCGAATAAGATTCGATCGGTAATTAGTACCCACCTTCGAAATTGACCCGGTCGATCGGCCCACGTCGGGGATCGAGTCAACTAGATAGGATTCCATCCACTAAAGAATTGTTTAAATTCTTGAAAGCCAATTGAGAATAGTTGGCTAGTGGGAGTTAAAAGCCTTATAAAATTTTAAGTGCAAATTTAGGGTTTTTTATACATGACCTTTTACTTATTCTATCTTTATTTATTGTTGTAGAAAATGTCAAACAAATTGAACCTTCGTTTTATCATCGAAAACAAGCTTGACGAAACTAATTTTCTCGATTGGGAAAGAAACCTCAAAATCGTTTTGAGGCACGAGAAGATTGTCTATGTCTTGGGACGAGGGCCCTACCGGAAAAGCTGCTTGAGGTTCGGCCGCAGATGTTGTCGAGAAGTACAACAAGCACTGCTCGACAAGATCGATGCTACATGTATCATGCTTGCTTCTATGACACCGAATGCAGAAAACAGATGAGTCCATGGACGCGACTCTATCATGGTCCACCTAAAGGAACTCTATGCTTCTCGGCCTCGTGACCGAGAGGTACGAGGTCTCAAGGCCCTGTTTAGTTGTAAGATGGCATCCGGGACCGTGGGGTCACACATGCTTAAAATGATCGGGTACATAGAGAGGCTTGGGAAGCTGGGCCACAAGTTGGAACGTGAGTTGAGTATTGACTTGATTCGCAATCTCTACCGATTCATTCTCGCATGATTCAGAATGAACTATCACATGAACAAGATAGATTTCTCTTGCGGAGTTATTGAACATGTTGAAGACTACCGAGGGCACCTTGTGGGAAGGGAAAGCAAGTGTTCTTTGGTCACTTCTTAGCAAGGGCAAGGCAAAAGCCAGAAAAAGTCCAAGAAGGCGAAGGCTGCACCTAAGCCAACGCCTAAGATAGCAAAAGACAAATCCAAGGATGCTTGCTTCCATTGCGGTGAGACCGGACATTGGAGGAGAAAGCGCAAAGGCTTCTTGAGTAACAAGAAGAAGCATTTGGATGCTTCGACTCGTGTATATTTATGATTGAGATCAACATTACTTCTTCTAAGTCTAACCACTTTGGGTATTAGATCTGGTTGTGGTTCTCATATTTGTACGAATATGCAGGCACTAAGAAGAACTAGAGATCCGAGGAAAGGAGAGGTGGACCTACGTGTTGGAAATGGAGCAAGTGTTGCTGCGCTGGCCGTAGGAGTTTATTTTCTTTCATTGCCCAGTGGGCTAGTACTAGAACTTAATAACTGTTATTTTGTTCCCACTCTTACGAAGAGCATTATTTCTATTTCTGCATTTGATGTTGATGGATTTTCTTTTACGTTTGAGAATAAATGTTGTTCTTTTTCACGTGATGGAATCTTTTATGGTACTGGCATACTTAGCAATGGTCTCTACATATTAGATATGAATGTTGACGTACTTAATATAAATAACAAGAAATCCAAAACAAATGACTTGAATGAATCCTACTTATGGCATTGTAGACTTGGCCATATAAAGAAAAATCGCATTTCCAAACTCCATAAAGATGGAATGTTGGATCAATTCGATTATGAATCGTTTGATACATGCGAGGCTTGTTTACTTGGCAAGATGACAAAGTCACCTTTTAGTGGCAAAAGGATAAGATCCAATGAATTGCTTGAGCTCATACATACTGATGTATGTGGCCCAATGTCAATCCAAGCCAAAGGAGGATGCTCTTATTTTATCACTTTCACTGATGACCATTCTCGCTATGGTTATATATACTTAATGAAGTATAAATCTGAAGCCTTCGAAAAGTTCAAAGAATTCAGAAGTGAAGTGGAGAAACAACTAGGTAAGGAAATCAAAACGCTTCGATCCGATCGAGGTGGAGAATACCTAGATGGAGAGTTTCAAAGTTATTTAAAGGAGAATGGGATTCTACCTGAATGGACCCCTTCAGGGACGCCTCAAATGAATGGCATTTCTGAGAGGAGGAACCGTACTTTGTTAGACATGGTACGATCAATGATGAGCTACGCAGTTCTTCCAAAATCGTTTTGGGGGTATGCTCTAGAAACCGCATCCTACACACTGAACCGAGTTCCATCAAAGACGGTTGATTCTACACCATACGAGGTATGGGCCAAGAAGAAACCAAATCGCATATCTTAAACCTTGGGGTTGTCCAACTTATGTGAAGCGGATGATGCCACGACAAATTAGAGGCCGAGATCCGACAAATGTCATTTTGTGGGATATCCTAGAGAAACTAGAGGATACCAATTTTACCATCCTGAGGAACAAAAGGTGTTTGTTGCCAGGACTGGCCACTTTCTAGAGAAAGAGTTTATTCTGGATAGGGTCAGTGGGAGTAAAATTGATCTTGAAGAAATTCGAGAACCACTTACGGATAACAGTCCGTTGATGGAAGTAGAGGAGACACCACATACAGATGTGGGGCCACCCTCTACCGTGGACACACTAGCACCTCGAAGATCCACCAGGGAACGCCGTGAACCCGAAAGGTACACTGGCGTGTATCTCATGGAAGATGAGGACCCTAGAACTTATGAGGAAGTGCTATTAAGGCATGACAAAGAGAAATGGCTAGAAGCCATGAATTCTGAAATGGAATCCATGAAAGACAACCAAGTTTGGAACTTGGTTGATCCACTGAGGAATAGTTCTATAGGTGTAAATGGGTCTTTAAGAGAAAGACCGACATGGACGGTAACGTGACTACCTACAAATCTAGGTTAGTGGCAAAAGGATATAAGCAAAGACAAGGAGTTGACTATGACGAAACCTTTTCGCCTGTTGCCATGTTAAAATCCATTAGAATTTTGCTCCCTATTGCAGCATACCATGATTACGAAATCTGGCAGATGGATGTGAAAACAAACCTTCCTTAACGGGAACACGTCTGAGGAAGTGTATATGACACGACCGAGGTTTCACAACCAATGACGCCAGGATGGTGTGTAAACCGCAAAGATCCATTTATGGATTAAAGCAAGCTTCTCGGAGTTGGAATCTTCGCTTTGATGAGATAATCAAACAGTTTGATTTCATCAAGAACGAAGATGAGCCTTGTGTTTACAAAAAGGTTAGTGGGAGTGCCATTGTGTTCTTAGTGCTTTATGTAGATGACATATTGCTCATAGGGAATGATGTGCCTATGTTACAATCAGTCAAAGCTTGGTTATCCAAAAACTTCTCAATGAAGGACTTGGGTGAAGCGGCCTATATTCTAGGAATAAAGATCTATAGAGATAGATCTAAAAGGTTGCTTGGTCTATCGCAATCCACCTATATAGACAAGATGCTGAAGAGATTCAGCATGGAGCAGTCCAAGAAAGGATTGTCGCCAATGTCACATGGGGTCTACAGCCGAAGGAATGAGTCCTAAGACGAGAGGAGAAAAGGCACAAATGAGTAAAGTCCCTTATGCTTCGGCAATCGGGTCTATCATGTATGCCATGTTATGCACAAGACCAGATGTCTCGTACCCTCTTAGTATGACTAGTAGGTACCAGTCCAATCCAGGTGATGGTCACTGGATTGCTGTCAAGAATATCCTCAAGTACTTGAGACGTACTAGGGATATTTTCCTGGTTTTCGGGAATGATGATTTAGTATTACGAGGTTACACAGATGCCAGTTTCCAAACTAACAAGGATGACTTTAAGTCACAATATGGATTTGTTTTCACGCTTAACGGCGGAGAAGTGAGCTGGAAGAGTTCCAAGCAGGAGACTACTGCAAACTCTACAACGGAAGCCGAATACATAGCAGCCTCGGAGGCGGCAAAGGAAGCAGTTTGGATGAAGAAGTTCATTCATCGAACTTGGTGTGGTTCCTCCATTGAAGGTCAAAGTGCCTGCATCTTTGTGATAATAATGGAGCGATATCTCAGTCAAAGGAACCAAGGTCTCATCAGAAGTCCAAACATGTGCTACGGCGCTATCACTTGATTAGAGAGATAGTAGATAGAGGAGATGTAAAGATAGAGAAAGTCCACACGGATGATAACATAGCTGATCCGTTAACCAAGGCATTGTCTCAAGCTAAGCATGAGAAACATGTTCACTTGCACGGGCTTAGGCATATGGGTGATTGGCTTTAGGCCAAGTGGGAGATTGTTGGAAATGTGTCCCAAACCCAATCGGGTTGGACCGGATCCGACCGGGTCGGGTCAATTACAGTCTATTTAGTTCATGTAATAACTTTATTATGATTAATAAAAGCACTTATGTTATTATATATTGTTTGTCTTCATGTTGTTTGTTGTATATATATAGTAACGTCCCCTAGTATCAATCATGATAGAGAAACCATGATAGTGATTATGGTTGATGAGATCTCTAAACACTATAACAAGGTTGGTACTTAAATGTCTCTAGTCTTACATATTATCAAATGGGACATTGATAGTATAATCAGACTAGCACGTATTGGATGTCTTCTATCTTTTAGAAGACAGGGATAGATCTCGTCTATCGAAGTGTAGGGACACTTGGACTGTACGTGGATGTGTATTAGAGAATGCGTACGTTAGACTGACCCACTTACATTAAGTGTCACACTATGTGGCGGTTGTGTAAGTATCCTTTTGACCGGAGTCTTCATGGCATCACGGTGTGTCGGTGTGGATTGTCATGCTTTGACACTATTGAGATTTCTCCTAACCACGGGGCGATCATGCGGTAGTGATTGGGTATGATATTGAAGAATGCGGAGTATACATGATTGGTCGTCCGGGAATCACGTATCCTATGATTGGGATTGAATATCCGAAATGGCCTTCTTATAAGGAATGTCTAGCTCTCGAGAATCTTTGCAAAGTGGGAGTAAATGTGTTATTCCGAGAGAGCATGATATCCCGATTATAAGATACGATCTTTAATGTATTGACACTCGAGATACGATCGTATGGATATTATTATAGCGATAGGATTGTAAGTTACACGGTAACTGCTTCACATGAAAGGTAGTAGTCATTGCTTTTGACTCTTCCGATAATTGGGGGTCACGGTGTGTTGCTAGACGCTATCCCGTGATCGTTAGGTATGAAGGGCATTTTAGTAAATTGCACTTTGTGTCTACGGCCAACATATTCGGAAGCCTATCGGGTCACACACATATGAACATCGAGTAGGATTAAAATGCGGTTATAGTTGATAACCAAATAAGGAAAGTTTATCTCTAGACTATAAAGGTTATAGTGGTAAATTAATATGGTGGTATTTATTTATTATGAATAAATAAAATACAAGATATTAATTATATACAAATTAGATTAATTAAAGAATATTACGGAAGCCTATTTATTGGCATATGGGGCGCCACATTTAAGTGTATGAGATACACTTGGATTATGCACTTTAATTAATAATATTGCCATAATATTAATATAAGATATTAATTGATTTTGAAAAATAGATTTATGGTAATAAGATAATTATAATCAATATATGATATTGGCAAAATAAATTATAATTAAAGAGATAAATCAATCTAGTTGATTTTCCTTATTTTATTGGGAAAATGTTTTCTTCTCCTCCACACCATATGGGGCGCCACCTTCTACTATAAATAGGAGGTGGGTATCAAGCTCTTTTGTACATCACAATTGCAAGAGTTCATAATTCTTGTGTAAAATAGAGAGCAATCCATAGTGAGTTTGTGAGGGAAGAAATGGTCCGGTCTAACAGCCGGAGTTTTTCCGATAGCAATCCTAGGAGGATTCCAGCGAGGGGTTCGTGTGGATTAGCGATAGAGGCCGGACGCGTGGACGGCTTGCGCATTGAACTACTCTCCATTGGCGGTCAAAGCGACGATCTTATAGATCATCTGAGGTATAACCGTCAAACTACTTAACGTGTTTATTGCATTAAACGAAGAACGATCTAGAAAAGGAAATCAAATTTTAAATCCCGCTGCGTTAAACTAGTGATTTCCTAACACCAGAACTATAAGATACTTCGCTCCCTCCCTCCTATATGGGAACCTAAGGCTATGGCCACAGAGGAAGTGAAGGATCTCTCCGTCCTCACTAAAGATGAACTTATCGGTACGCTTTTAGTATATGAACAACATCTGAACACTCCAAAGCACAAATATCGCGAGATGTCTGTTCCGGCACTGAAAGCTCGTGAAGAGTCATAATCTAAAAATGAGCAGGCAGACGATGAAAGTGGAAGTAACAATGATGAGGAAATCGCTATGCTTGTTCAGAAGTTCAGAAAATTCTTGAAAAATGAGAAAATAGGAAAGTCATCCGAGAATGCTAAGTCCCAAAACAAAAGTGGCTGGAAGCAAGAGATGACATGTTTTAAATGCAACCAGAATGGTCACATTGCCAACGAGTGCCCCAATAAAAAAGGTGGAAAGCCCAAGCCTTCATCTTGCCAAAAGAACAGAAACACTCAAAAAGGCAAAGGCAAGAATAATGGTAAGGAAATGGCTGCTACTTGGAATGCAAGTGACGAATCAGACAATGGCAATAAGTCTGAAACATCTGAAAAGGCAAACTTGTGTTTTATGGGTTTTTCACAACCCACAAACTCGAGTGATAGTTAGGCATCCGACTCTTACCTAACTAAGGAAGAAATGCACACACTTAATGAACAATTAGCTAAAGAGAACCTCACACTTAAGGGTAAAAACAAAACACTGAATACGCTTAAGGTGCAACACGACGACGAGTTTGTCAAACTTAACCACAAAACGACCGATATTGAGAATGAATCTTTGAAGCGAAAGGTTGCGGCCTATAAACAAGTCATCTCAAGACTTGAAGAGCAAATTACTCGGCTCAAAACGCAACCCTCAACTTCTCAAACTACAAAGGGTAAGGACATGTGTGTAGAAGATTCATCTGATACACAAAACTGACCCGCCTCAACCAAAGTCTTCGAGACTAGGCCAATTGCCTTGGCACACACCACGACTGCACAACCCATCAAAATGAAAAGAAGAAAAAGGCACACACCACACCAAATAATGCTCCATCAACATCTGCACACACGTCACAGCGTTCTTCCCCCCTTACTCATGCATACGCCTATGATCGAAGAGGTTCAAGTAGCTTTGCTCAACAGAACCACTTCACTCAAAGCAGTTATGCTCCACCCATTTTTTACCCGACTACACACTATGATCCACGCATACACCAGGCACACACCTATACACACATATTTCCCCAGTTTGACCCTCTTTTGGCCCAGATGCTATTATGGCAAGATCAGGCCAATCGAATGCAATCGACCACATACCAACCCAACCCACGTCACCACGAATAGCCCGAGTCCTACCGGACAAAGAAGGCTACTAGAAAACCAAGGGTTAAGAAGGTATAGGTTCGAAAGGACTCGATCAATCTTGATTCTAACCCCCAAGGACCCAAGAACTAAGGGTACCTATACAAAATTTTTGTATTGCAGGCATGTCTTAAAGCTAAACTATACAGAAGCATTACAAAGTAGTGCTTGGACAGTGAATGCTTTCGACATATGACTGGCAACTCCGCAATCATCCGGGATTACAAAGCTTATATCTAATGGAGGGTCAGTCACCTTTGGAGACAATTCAAAAGGCAAGATCCTTGGCAAAGGATCTGTCGGTAACCCAAATTGTTTTATTATTCATAATGTCTTATTAGTCAAGAACTTAGAGTATAATTTATTAAGCATATCATATTTGAGTGACTCGGGCCTTGAATTGTGTTTGATGAGGATAGTTGCATGATATCTGATAAATTAGAGAAATTTGTCTTAACTGGTCTTCGTGAGCATAATCTCTACACGGTCGAACTGGACAACCTCGCTAATTGCCCAATAACGTGCCTCGTATCTAAACATGATGACACAAATCTACGGCACCGTCACTTAGGTCATGTTGGTATCACCGCTATTGAGAAACTGTGCAAACAGAATCTCATACGAGGTATACCAACATTAGATCTGGATGAGTTTGACACTTGTGAGCCGTGTATACATGGCAAGCAAGCTAGAACTTCATTCAGATCCAAACACGAAGTATCTTCCACCCGCATCCTAGAATTGTTGCATATTGACTTGTTTGGTCCTAGTAGAGTAGTAAGTCTCAGTGCAAAGTCTTATGTGCTCATCGTTGTTGATGACTATTCCAGATATACATGGACTCTGTTTTTGACTCACAAGAGTGATAGTGCTCAGGCATTCTCTACTCCCGTGAAGCAACTACAAAATACCTTTGATATATCTGTTGTAGCTGTCATGAGTGACAAAGGTGGTGAGTTCGTGGATACTAGTCTCATAGAATTCTGTGAGTACCTTGGTAACTATCACAAATTCTCTGCTCCTTGAACTCCCCAAAAAAATGGTGTTATTGAGCGTAAGAACCGAACATGGCAAGAATCTGCTCGAACAATGCTAAATGAGTTCAAGGTGCCTCGATTTTTGTGGGTGAAATTGTTGCTTGCATGTGCATGTTATGTTGTTGTCAGTGTCTATTAGACAAATATTACACAAGACACCCTACGAAGTCCTAAGAAATCGGCCTCTGAAAGTTAACTACTTTCACGTTTTCGGACGCAAGTGTTTCGTGTTGAATGATAAGGGAAATTTGGATAAGTTTGCATCTAAGTCCATCGAATGCATATTCGTTGGTTATTCCGAGACCTCACGGGATTATAGATGCTATGATCCAGTTTTTGGACGCATTCTCGAGTCCATACACATCTCATTTCATGACTCTGTTTCCTTGACTAACATGTGCTCTAGTGTGAAAGATAAGAAAATAAGTATAGAGCAATTGGACTTGGAGGATGAGTTTGAGCTACTTCCACCTGTACAAAATGACACATCGCCTAGAACGGATGTAGCCCAAGAAGTATCTATTGAATCAACAACACCCATTGTGGATGACATCTTAGCAAATGATGCTCCAAACGAGGAATTTTTGCAAGAGGAGAATGTCGGTGCTCCGTAACATAGATGGTAAAAGTATCACACGCCTAATCTAATCATTGGCGATCCCAATGCCGGTATAAGTACCCGAAGGTCCACTTACTATCCCTCATCTTTGCATGCATTCATTTCTGACATCGAACCTAAGAAAGTTGATGACGCCCTCTTAGATAATGAGTGGGTTATATCTATGCAAGAAGAGCTTCATCAATTTGAAAGGCAAGATGTTTGGGAACTTCTTCCCCTACCTAAGGGTAAAACCTCGGTAGGCACATGATGGGTCTTTAGGAACAAATTAGATGAAAATGGTAAAGTCATTTGGAATAAGGCTTGGCTGGTGGCCCAGGGTTATACCCAATCGGAAGGCATCGATTACGATGAGACCTTCGTCCCAATTGCTCGGCTAGAAGCCATTCAACTTTTAATTGCATTCGCATCTGGCTTAGGAATAAAGCTTCATCAAATGGACATCAAAAGTACCTTCTTAAACGGACTTATCAATAAAGACGTGTATGTTCTACAGCTCCCGGGCTTTGAGGATACACTTCATCCCGATTATGTCTTCCGTCTCAAAAAAGCACTTTACGGACTCAAACAAGCGCCTAGATCATGGTACGATAAGTTGTCATTGGTTCTTTTAGCCAATGGCTTCGTAGGGTGGATAACACCTTGTTCATAAAGAAGTCCGGCTCTGACATCATGGTTGCCCTGGTCTATGTCGATGGCATTATCTTCGGTTCTACCGACCATGCTCTATGCATTGAGTTTGAGACATTGATGTCTTCTCAGTTTGAGATGTCAGCCATGGGAGAGTTAAGCTTCTTCCTCGGCTAACAAATCAAGGAAACACAGTCCGGCACACACATAAGTCAAACTAAGTATATCAGAGATATGCTCACCAAGTTTAAGTTTGACACATTGAAACCTGCTACGACTGCTATGAGCTTGTCTGTCAAACTTACACTTGATGAAGATGGTGAGCCGTTTGACTCTCACTATATCGATCTATGATCGGTTCTCTGCTATACCTGACCGCATCGAGACCCGACATACAATTTGCCGTAGGACTATATGCATGCTTTCAGTCTAGCCCTAAGATATCGCATTACAAAGCTGTAAAGCAAGTTTTCCGATATCTCAGGCACACACCCATTCTGAGTCTCTGGTACTCTCGAGACTTGTCACTTACACTAATCGCTTACAGCGATGCCAACTATGGTGGCAATCGTATTGAAGTATTTGGAGAAGATGAACGAGGAAAGCAGATTTGATTTCATAGAAAAGAAGATAAAGTTCTTCTGGAAAAATAAAAGAGGTTGAGAGAATATCTTCATTTGAGAGAAGATAACGTTTAAAGAAATAAGAGAATTAAAGTGATAGACTTTTGGGAGAAAAGAGGAATAAAGGGGTGGTGGAGTATTTGGACGGTTTCTAAAAGAAAGTGGGGTAGAGTTTCTAGGTAGGGGTAGATCAGGAGAGAGGGGCGGCAGAGTGTACAGTAATATAGAGAAATAGAGTTTTAATATATGATACTACCTTCGTCCCAAAATAAAAATCCCTGTTGACTTTTCAACCGTTTTTCAAAGTCTAATTAATCTTTTGAATTTCTCAAATGATCTAATACTTTTTACATTTATGTAATTTAAGTTTCACTTTATCATAACCTTAATAATATTACATCAATTAACGAAATTCCAATGATTAATTTGACTTAAAAAAGCGGTTGAAAAGTCAACAGAGACTTTTATTTTTGGGACGGGTGTAGTATATATTAGTGGTGTAAGAAAATTGGGGTAAAGGCCGAGAATGTTGTCTAAAGATTGGGTATGATAAAAGAAAGGTTGGTTAACATATAATTATGATAATATACTATATAAATATAATATTATAAAATCATGTCACAAACATAAAACTTGATAAGGATAAAATAATGTCACAAAATAATACTAATAAAAGCGATTCATGATCAAGATCATTTGACACACTTATAAAATTAAACTCTTAATGTGACATACACATACTTTAGAGAAAAAACTTATAAAGCAATTTGTGTCGCATATAAAAATTCATAGAGGTAAGAACAATGTGACACACTCAAAATATTGATCAAATAATTATACCAACATTAGCTATTTGAGTCACATATAAAATGTAGAAATTAAACTTGAGTGACTTGATTATTTTCCAACACATGCCACTTAGATATATAAAACATTTAGTGACATAATTAATTGTAGAGACAATGTGAGATATATCCCAAAATAAATATATTTTGAAATACATCAACACAAAATACTCAAAAAAAGCTTGAGTCAAGTTCTGGCCCTGAGAGGATTCTGGCCCTATTGACTCATATTTCACTATGATCTGATTCTGTGTAAATCTAGCACTCTGAAAAATCACCTACTTGCTGTGTTTATCCCTTCTTCAGTAACAATCTGCATCTAGGCAATGAAAACAGAAGTTAGTGAATTGGTGGTATCACTAAGACTCACTGCCTTAAGCATAAGGTTAAGCTTCTTGGTTTCACACACTTGACTGCACCTTGGACTACTGAAGTGCAAAGGTTAGAGTCTACAAGTTTTGTTTGGAAGTTTTCACCTTGCTGAGCATCAAAGTATCAGGATTTGTGTGTTATGTGTGAAAGTGCACTACCTTGTGTGTATTAGGCAAACACAGACTGATATGGTGGTTCTTTGAAAGACTGAACCTCTGCATTACTTGGTAGGTTTGTCCTCCCCATTATCTGTTGGTAATCTCAGTGTGCATATCCTTGAGATTTGCATCCTGATATTCTGCCTCTTGCTTTGCCAACCTGCTGCATTTCTTGCTGAATTCCTGCCACAACCTGCTGCAAACTTCTATCATATGTGCTGTCTGAAAAACTTGTTGAGATATCTGCTTTTTTATGGAACACCGTGTAATAGGTTTTTCTGCTTGTCTTGGCCACAATTTGGACCTGCTGATCACTTGTGATCAGTTACAATACTGACTTGAAAGTCAGATCAGAGTTGTAACTCAGATCTGACCTTCAGTTCAGTGCTAAAACTGATTGATCAGTCTAGTCTGGTCCCTACTTGTTGTGCTTTCTTTGAAATCGAGTGTAATCGAGTTGCATTCAAGTCTCGATAAACCTCTAAGTTAGGTTTGTTTATCATCATTAAAATTCATCTGATATTTTCAGTCTGAGCAGTGCCCTTGACTGATCTAAGGATCAATTTTTATCAGTCATATATCCTGCTTGAACCTGTTTGATCAGTCCTAAACTGTAATCTATTCTATACTTAGTTTTGTTTCAGTTCTGTAATCTTATTAAAACCTGTTGACACCCTTTTGGTTTATTATTCTAATAAATACTTGAGTTTTTGTTTTTAATTGATCCCTTGAGTTAAATATCCTTTGTGATTGATGAATTGTTTTGGAATAAAAATAATCAACTTGACCGGCACTCACACATATTCATAATATCTTGATCACTTAGGTGTTATACACAATCGAAGAATATTTGATTTAAGCTTCCGGAATTAAATATTAGTAATTGTGTGTATTAAATTGCTCCAACTTGTTTATTTTATAATAAATCAAAAAAGTGGTACAAAGTCCCTACACTCTATTCAACCCCCTCTTCTAGATAGTATTTTGCGCATTATCGATCCAACAATTGGTATCGGAGCTTGGTCACCTAGTGATCATAACACGATATCTCTTTGTGTGATTTATAGAGCCTTTCTATTTCTTTGATTTACCTTGGTCTTTTGCTCATTTTGTTTTACAGCTTTTAGTTACCAAGTAAATCATCTCAACCGTGTGCTTAAACGTTGTTCATCACACACTCACATCATACTTAAAAAAAATTGCATTGTAGCTCATTCATATTATTGCATCACATATGTGTTGCATACCATCGAATTGCATTGTAATGTCTTCCCTAAATAAATCCATGAACCCGAGGGAGGGCTTATCTTTGGTAAGGCCTTCATACTTTGACGATTCTGGATTTATTCAGTGGAAACGCTCGATGATGACTCATGTGCAACAAACGGACTATCAAATATGATGTGAGTGTGTTAATAAGACCGAGGACGAATCTAACGAAGTGGGCTGTAGAAAAATGTCCTTAAACGCTAAAGCCGTCGCCATTCTTATCAACTCTTTGAGTCCCTCCCAGAACCGAGCTGTTACCGCATGTGAGACTGCCAAAGAAATTTGGGAGGCTCTTATCAAAAGACATGAGGGCACCAGTAAGGATAAAAAGTCCCAGATAAGTCAGCTAAATCATGCATATGAGTCTTTTCAAGCAAAACCGAATGAATCTATTATTGACATGGATAATAGATTCACGGACATAGTCAATGCACTTAGCGCTCTTGGTAAAGACATCTCTATGAAGGACCAGAACTATAAGATACTTCGCTCCCACCCTCCTATATGGGAACCTAAGGCTACGGCCACAGAGGAAGCGAAGGATCTCTCCATCCTCACTAAAGATGAACTTATCGGTACGCTTTTAGTATATGAACAACATCTGAACACTCCGAAGCACAAATATCACGAGATGTCTGTTCCGGCACTGAAAGCTCGTGAAGAGTCAGAATCTAAAAATGAGCAGGCAGACGATGAAAGTGGAAGTAACAATGATGAGGAAATCGCTATGCTTGTTCGAAAGTTCAGAAAATTCTTGAAAAATGAGAAAATAGGAAAGTCATCCGAGAATGCTAAGTCCCAAAACAAAAGTGCCTAGAAGCAAGAGATGACATGTTTTGAATGCAACCAGAAGGGTCACATTGCCAATGAGTGCCCCAATAAAAAAGGTGGAAAGCCCAAGCCTTCATCTAGCCAAAAGAAAATAAACGCTCAAAAAGGCAAAGGCAAGAATAATGGAAAGGCAATGGCTGCTACTTGGGATGCAAGTGACGAATCAGACAATGGCAATAATTCTGAAACATCTAAAAATGCAAACTTGTGTTTTATGGGTTTTTCACAACCCACAAACTCGAGTGATAGTTAGGTATCCGACTCTTACCTAACTAAGGAAGAAATGCACACCTTAATGAACAATTAGCTAAAGAGAACCTCACACTTAAGGGTAAAAACAAAACACTGAATAAGCTTAAGGTGCAACACGACGACGAGTTTGTCACCTTAGCCAATGAACTAAGTCGATTGAAACTTAACCACAAAACGACCGAGATTGAGAATGAATCTTTGAAGCGAAAGGTTGCGGCCTTTAAACAAGTCATCTCAGGACTTGAAGAGCATATTACTCGGCTCAAAACGTAACCCTCAACTTCTCAGACTACAAAGGGTAAGGACATTTGTGTAGAAGATTTATCTGATACACAAAACTCATCCGCCTCAACCAAAGTCTTCGAGCCTAGGCCAATTGCCTTAGCACACACCACGACTGCACAACCCATCAAAAGGAAAAGAAGAAAAAGGCACACACCACACCAAAGAATGCTCCATCAACATCTGTACACACGTCACATCGTTCTTACCCCCTGTACTCATGCATACGCCTATGATCGAAGAGGTTCAAGTAGCTTTGCTCAACAGAACCACTTCACTCAAAGAAGTTATGCTCCACCCAGTTTTTACCCGACTGCACACTATGATCCACGCATACACCAGGCACACACCTATACACACAGATTTCCCTAGTTTGACCCTCTTTAGGCCCAGATGCTATTATGGCAAGATCAGGCCAATCGAATGCAATCGACCACATACCAACCCAACCCACGTCACCACGAATAGCCCGAGTCCTCCCGTACAAAGAAGGCTACTAGAAAACCAAGGGTTAAGAAGGTATGGGTTCAAAAGGACTCGATCAAGCCTGATTCTAACCCCCAAAGACCCAAGAACTAAGGGTACCTATACAAACATTTTTTATTGCAGGCATGTCTTAAAGCTAAACTATACAGAAGCAATACAAAGTAGTGCTTGGACAGTGAATGCTTTCGACATATGACTGGAAACTCCGCAATCATCCGGGATTACAAAGCTTATATCTAATGGAGGGTCAGTAACATTTGGAGACAATTCAAAAGGCAAGATCCTTGGCAAAGGATCAGTCGGTAACCCAAATTGTTTTATTATTCATAATGTCTTATTAGTCAAGCACTTAGAGTATAATTTATTAAGCATATCATATTTGAGTGACTCGGGCCTTAAAATTGTGTTTGATGAGGATAGTTGCATGATATCTGATAAATTAGGGAAATTTGTCTTAACTGGTCTTCGTGAGCATAATCTCTACACGGTCGAACTGGACAACCTCGCTAATTGCCCAATAACATGCCTCGTATCTAAACATGATGACACAAATCTGTGGCACCGTCACTTAGGTCATATTGGTATCACCACTATTGAGAAACTGTGCAAACAGAATCTCATACGAGGTATACCAACATTAGATTTGGATGATTTTGACACTTGTGAGCCGTGTATACATGGAAAGAAAGCTAGAACTTCATTCAGATCCAAAACATAAAGTATCTTCCACCCGCATCCTAGAATTGTTGCACATTGACTTGTTTGGTCCTAGTAGAGTAGTAAGTCTCAGTGGAAAGTCTTATGTGCTCATCGTTGTTGATGACTATTCCAGATATACATGGACTCTGTTTTTGACTCACAAGAGTGAAAGTGCTCAGGCATTCTCTACTCTCGTGAAGCAACTACAAAATACCTTTGATATATCTGTTGTAGCTGTCATGAGTGACAAAGGTGATGAGTTCATGGATACTAGTCTCATAGAATTCTGTGAGTACCTTGGTAACCGTCACAAATTCTCTGCTCCTCGAACTCCTCAAAAAAATGGTGTTGTTGAGCGTAAGAACCGAACACGGCAAGAATCTGCTCGAACAATGCTAAATGAGTTCAAGGTGCCTCGATTTTTGTGGGCTGAGGTTGTTGCTTGTGCATGTTATGTTGTTAATCGAGTGTCTATTAGACACAGATTGCACAAGACACCCTACGAAGTCCTAAGAAATCAGCCTCCGAAAGTTAACTACTTTCACGTTTTCGGACGCAAGTGTTTCGTGTTGAATGATAAGGGAAATTTGGATAAGTTTGCATCTAAGTCCATCGAATGCATATTCGTTGGTTATTCCGAGACCTCACGGGATTATAGATGCTATGATCCAGTTTCTTGATGCATTCTCGAGTCCATACACATCTCATTTCATGAGTCACTTTCCTTGACTAACATGTGCTCTAGTGTGAAAGATAAGCAAATAAGTATAGAGCAATTGGACTTGGAGGATGAGTTTGAGCTACTTCCACCTGTACAAAATGACACATCGCTTAGAACGGATGTAGCCCAAGAAGTATCTATTGAATCAACAACACCCATTGTGGATGACATCTTAGCAAATGATGCTCTTAACGAGGAATTTTTGCAAGAGGAGAATGCTGGTGCTCCGCAACATAGATGGTAAAAGTATCACACGCCTAATCTAATCATTGGCGATCCCAATGCCGGTATAAATACCTGAAGGTCCACTTACTATCCCTCATCTTTGCATGCATTCATTTCTGACATCGAACCTAAGAAAGTTGATGACGCCCTCTTAGATAATGAGTGGGTTATAGCTATGCAAGAAGAGCTTCATCAATTTGAAAGGCAAGATGTTTGGGAACTTCTTCCCCTACCTAAGGGTAAAACCTCGGTAGGCACATGATGGGTCTTTAGGAACAAGTTAGATGAAAATGGTAAAGTCGTTTGGAATAAGGCTCGGTTGGTGGCCCAGGGTTATATCCAATAGGAAGGCATCGATTATGATGAGACCTTTTCCCCAGTTGCTCGGCTGGAAGCCATTCGACTTTTAATTGCGTTTGCATCTTGCTTAGGAATAAAGCTTCATCAAATGGACGTCAAAAGTACCTTCTTAAACGGACTTATCGATAAAGAGGTGTATGTTCGACAGCTCCCGGGCTTTGAGGATACACTTCATCCCGATTATGTCTTCCGTCTCAAAAATGCACTTTACGGACTCAAACAAGCTCCAAGAGCATGGTACGATAAGTTCTCATCGGTGCTTTTAGCCAATGGCTTCGTAGGGTTGATAACACCTTGTTCATAAAGAAGTCCGGCTCTGACATCATGGTTGCCCAGGTCTATGTCGATGACATTATCTTCGGTTCTACCGACCGTGCTCTGTGCATTGAGTTTGAGACCTTGATGTCTTCTCGGTTTGAGATGTTAGCCATGGGAGAGTTAAGCTTCTTCCACAGCTAACAGATCAAGGAAACACAGTCCGGCACACACATAAGTCAAACTAAGTATATCAGAGATATTCTCACCAAGTTTAAGTTTGACACATTGAAACCTGCTACGACTGCTATGATCTTGTCTGTCAAACTTACACTTGATGAAGATGGTGAGCCGTTTGACTCTCAATATATCGATCTATGATCGGTTCTCTGCTATACCTGACCGCATTGAGACCCGACATACAATTTTACGTAGGACTATATGCATGCTTTCAGTCTAGCCCTAAGATATCGCATTACAAAGCTGTAAAGAAAGTTTTCCGATATCTCAGGCACACACCCATTCTGAGTCTCTGGTACTCTCGAGACTCGTCACTTACACTTATCGCTTACAGTGATGCCGACTATGGTGGCTGTCATATTGAACAGAACAGTACTAGTGGTACGTCTCATCTCTTGGTTCTCTAAGAAGCAACCTAGTGTTGCCCTTAGCACTACTGAGGCTGAGTAGCAATTGCTGTGCTCAACTCCTCTGGATCAAACAACAGTTAGAAGACTTCGGCATGTCTGTAGATTGTGTTCCGGTTTATTGCGATAGTACCAGTGCAATAGACCTTGCACACAATCTTGTAGTACACTCCCGAGCCAAACATATAGACTTTCGTTATCATTTTATACGTGATCATGTGCAAAATGGTACGATATCTATTGACTTTGTGCCAATTGCGCATCAGGTAACTGACATTTTCATGAAGCCTTTACCCTAGGCCTCGTTCAAAAATTTGCGTAGTGACCTACATAAGGTACCGTTGTGATTCCTTTTGCTTCGTTTTCAAACTAAGGGGGAGAAGTATGTATGTAGGGGGATCTGTAATCAAATGGGAGCGTATGAGGTATTTTGAAAATTAATCAAAAGGGGGAGATTGTTGAGTTATGAGCCCCAGTTGCATTTAAGTTTGATTAATTTACAAAAATACCCTTAATATGCGTTTTTACTAAAATGACTTTGCCACTAACCGCCATGAATTTAAAACTTACATCATATGGAACAAATTATGTTTATCTTATTTTTGCAGGACCTAATTAAATTTGTAATTAATTATTTGATAAATAATTAAATTTATAAAATTAATTATATTAATTTTGTGAATTAATTACTTAATTAAGTAAATTGATTATATAACCAGATCAGCTTTTTTTTCTTGGCCCAATTCTTTCTTTTTATCCGGCCCAGCCCTGACCCAGTTTCAACCCACCATATAAGTCACAAACCCAAAACCCTTAACCTAATTTTCCTTAGTCAGTCGTTCCTTTCTCTCATTTACTCCTCTCTGATTTCCAGATCAATCGTCTTCATGACGATTCTATTACCTTCAGAAAACCTGGCCCTTAATTCTCTCCTCCTTACCTTTGTCTGCACATGCTAAATTCGATTATGGTAAGAATCGGATACTACCTTGGTTTGTATTCAAGCCACCATTTGTGAATTTCTTCCTTGGAAGGTCCTGGTTCCGGAAAGTTACCGTTTTGGATTCAAAGCAAGCATTTGACAATGTAAATGCCTTGATTCGATCATTTATTTCAATGATTTCTGATGTTCAATTGAAGAAACGCAGAATCCCTACTGTGAAGGCTTCAAATCACCGAAAAGGTTGTATCTTTCTTTTAACATTGATATCGTATCTTTACTTTTCTGATTTGAACATTGACTCTGCCCTTATTTTGTATTACTATGTCTATTAAAGGTATTAGTATGAAAGGCTTGATCTTTCATCCGTTTTGGTGACTGTTACAATCCATTAAAGCCCGATTCTATTGATTTGCAGTCAACCCAAAATCAAGGTCAAGTATTTTCACTTAATATCATATCTGTCAGTATTAATCTTTGATTTGAACGTGATACTGTCTTGATTCTTTCCTTCTATGCTTGATTTGCAGAGATATGATCCAGAAACACGTTATACACGTGATGGCTAGTCATACAACTGTTAAAAGTGGAACCTTGTTCCAAAAGCAGTCCCAATTCACCAAGAGTTGAAGTGGTGCCATGCCATAACACTAGTGGTACTCCTCTTCAGTGAATCAGCCCCGGTTTGGTGAATCTCAACCCAAACCACACTGGTAAATAGGCTTGAACCTTTCTGTGGGCTAGGTAATTGGCCTAGGAATTCTTTAACCCGGCGATGGTCTGGTGCGAGTCATATGCTAAGGACCTCGGTCCTGTGAGGCCCAACGTAAGTCCTACTAGACCTCGTTTAGTCTAAACCGAGTCCTAGTCGGTCTAAGTCTGTCAATCAATGTTTTAAACCAAACTGACTTTTAAAAGTTTTTACCCCACCTTCTGAATCCTATATATTGGCCTCACATCATCTTAGTTTCTGTATCAGTTTTACAAAAAGCCAAAAAAAAAAAAAGGCAATACTTCTTTTTCTCACCTCAAAAAGTCTTTCAAAATATTTTGTGAAGTTAGAAGCTAGTGGTCATATATTCACACACTTGTCTGAAGTGTGGTGAATTGGCTGGAATTTCAAGAGGAGTGTATATAGCTTGTGGACCATAGTTATCAGACCCGGCCCGGCCCGGCGGTCGAACCGGTGGTTGGCCCGCCCGGGACCAAAACGGGCCGATTCAAAGTCGACCGTTCAAGGAGTTGACCCGCTTGAGACCGGAAAACCCGGTGGTTGGACCGGTGAACGCGACCGGCCCGGTATGAATCAACCCGATGCGGTTATTTTTTATTTTTTTAATTTTTATTTTTAAATTGCCTTAGGATTTTTATTATAAAAACATCATTGCTATGACTTGAACCCAGGTCCCTCAGGTAGGAGTCGAATATCCTAACCATCATTTCTTATTTCAGTACTTTCTATCTTTTGTGAAATGAGTTCTTACATTTCTATATTCGTCAAATTAAACACCACAAACTAAAGTCGAAATTCAATACAACTTCCAAAATTGGCAAGTAATAAATTAACATTGTTTATAAACAAACTTGTTGGGAACGAGGACTAGTTTTTATTTGAATTAATAATGTTACAATGCATGGACCAGCTCTTTTGTAAGAAATTTTGATGGTTTTTCACTTGTATCGTCATGTGTTTTGGTATCAAAAACGCTTTTCATTTGTATTTATTATGATTTGGATGTTGAAAACTTGGAATATTTTGGAATTGATTATTATTATCAATTTTTTTTATTTTTTTATTGTATGAAAATATTATTTTTAACCTTATGTTGTGACCCACCGGTTGAACCAGTGACCCACCGGTTGAACCGGTGACCCGGTGACCCAGTAAGTTTTCCGGGTCGATGACCGGGCCGGGTCTGATAACTATGTTGTGGACTGGCCAAAGTTATACACAGGATTGTAGGATCAGCCTTGGTCAGAATTATGTATTAGTGTTCTTCGTAGTGGAGGTATTTAATCCAGAATCTCTTGTTTGCTTTCCTAAACTGTTTATCTTTGTATTTCAATTAAGTTGGTACTTCAGCAGTCCTTTTAATTAAGTTTGTGTCTGTGTGACTTGATCTCTGTTGTTGAGTATTGGAATCAGGAATCACAATTGAAAGATTGAGTCAAAATCTGGCCCTGAGAGGATTCTGGCCCTATTGACTCATAGTTCACGATGATCTGATTCTGTGTACATCTAACACTCAGAAAAATCACCTACTTGCTGTGTTTATCCCTCATTCAGTAACAATCTGCATCTAGGCTGTGAAAACAAAAGTTAGTAAATTGGTGGTATCACCAAGACTCACTGCCTTGAGCATAAGGTTAAGCTTCTTGGTTTCACACACTTGGCTGCACCTTGGACTACTGAAGTGCAAAGGTTAGAGTCTGCAAGTTTTGTTTGGAAGTTCACCTTGTTGAGCATCAAAGAATCGGGATCTGTGTGTTATGTGTGATAGTGCACAGCCTTGTGTGTAAAAGGCAAACACAGACTGATATTCTGGTTCTTGAAAGACGGAACCTCTGCATTACATGGTAGGTTTGTCCTCCCCATTATCTGTTGGGAATCTCAGTGTGCATATCCTTGAGATTTGCAACCTGAAATTCTGCCCCTTGCTGTGCCAACCTACTGCATTTCTTGCTGAATTCCTGCCACAACCTGCTGCAAACTTCTATCATCTGTGTTGCCTGAAAAACTTGTTGAGATATCTGCTTTTTTGTTGAACACCGTGTAATAGGTTTTTCTATTTGTCTTGGCCACAGTTTGGTCCTGCTGATACTTGTGATCAGTTACAATACTGACCTTGATAGTCAGATCAGAGTGGTAACTCACATCTGACCTTCAGTTCAGTGCTGAAACTGATTGATCAGTCTAGTATGGTCCCTACATATTGTGCTCACTGAAATTAGTGTAATCAGACTGGATACAAGTGCTGATAAACCTCTAAGTTAAGTGTGTTTATCATCATTATAATTCATCTGATATTTTCAGTCTGAGCAGTGCCCTGACTGATCTAAGGATCAATTTTTGATCAGTCGTATATCCTACTTGAACCTGTTTGATCAGTCCTAAACTGTAATCTATTCTACACTTAGTTTTGTTTCAGTTCTGTAATCTTATTAAAACCTGTTGACACCCTTTTGGTTTATTAATCTAATAAATACTTGAGTTTTTGTTTTTAATTGATCCCTTGAGTTAAATAATCAACTTGACCTGCACTCACACATGTTCATATTATCTTGATCACTTAGGTGTTAGACACAATCGAATAATATTTGATTTAAGCTTTCGGAATTAAATATTAGTAATTGTGTGTATTAAATTTCTCCAACTTGTTTATTTTATAATAAATCGAAAAAGTGGTACAAACTCCCTACACTCTATTCAACCCCCCATTCTAGAGTGTATTTCGCACATTATCGATCCAACAGTGATCAACCCCAAACTTGAATTAGACTTGATCACAAGCTTCTAATACAACAATTCTATGAATTTAGGGAATCTAAACCATTATACTTGATCAAAACCATAACTAGGGCTAAAACCTTACCTTTATAAAACTTTGAACTACTGGTATCAACTCGTAGCCCTTCTTCCGCTAATTCCGAAATACCTTTTCTTTCCGAAATCCGACAAGAACTTAGTAAGAAACTTGGAAAATCCTCTCTTATGCTTTTCTGTTCCTTTTTTTTTGCAGAGTTCGAACAATGGAACTTCTTTTCTAACAACTTCCATAAGTTAATAGGAGTTTTACTTTTGTAGGAAATAACCTCCAAGTGGTTTATTGCCCATTAACTCCCCTTAATTACCCTTAATTGCTCATAAACCCTTAATTTCCCAATTAATCCCTCTTTCTTTTCTTTTCCTTTTATTTAAATCTAAGCTCCATAAAATAAAAAATATAATATTATGTTTCCGTAAAAAGACATGTCTGCCCTTTTACGAATGGTCGGGATTTTACATTCATCCCCCTTAAGAGGAGTTTCGTCCTCGAAACTTGAATGTGCTCAAACCGTTGACCTTCCTTAGAACTGTATCTTCAACACAATCCAAACCGAAGCTTCACTTGTTTCCCACGGATAACAACTAGCCGATTCTGATCTTGCTAACCACTAAACCAAAACTCTACTTATTCCCAAATCGTTCAAACCACGTACACTCAACCCAAAACTGACCAACCACAACTTGAACCACTGAAATGGCACTAACCAATCTCTACCCATCTTTCCTTCTTAGGGAGAACACTTTCCTAGTTCAACAATCCAAGTACACAAACTCTTGGGTACACAACCTATACCAAGAGACACACCAAGTCCGTAGAATCCAAAACTATAACCTTACTCTTGCAACGGTAGGTTCCAACACAACCAACCACTTGTAGTAACATCCTAGCAACATTTATTTGTCTATCCAAAAGGTGTTGTTACAACCAAGGGATCCTTGAGGTTATTCTTACTAAAACTGAGGTGGGGTACCTGATTCTGAAACCAAACAACATGTTCCAACTAACTCACCACTGCCTGGCCCCTGTCTTGAACCAAACCACTCGTTTCTTGTTGAGCCCTAGAATTTCCAATTCCCAACATACCAACACGAGTATCTCTAAGGTTACCTACCATTCTGAAAGAAGCCAAAAGGATGCTTCGCATTGTTACCAACTGTAACGCCCTGCTCCCGGATACTGAGACCTTATCCGGAAGAGAACGTTTGGCACGTATAACATTAAATAAATCAAATATTATACGCCAGCCTCTACGTCGTCATATAAAAAATAAAGCAATGGAAGCCCAAAAGGCTCGGGTAAAAACATAAATGCTTCTATGAATAGAAGACAAACCGACTATAACTGAATTGTTTAACTTACAACAACGAAAAGTCCAGAGGTTACAATGTATGATGTCTAAAAGAAAGGTACAAAACTTATCTTACAATCAGGAAAAGAAAAATGCACAACATGGTCTAGTACATCATAAAATAAAAGAAACTGAAAAATCATCCAGGCATCAACAAGGCATCATCATCACGTATCATTATTAAACTCCTCATCGAGCTCAAGTTTTCAACCTGTTCATCTTGTCACCCCACAATGCATACAAAACAAAATGCAAATGAGGTAAGTACAATGTACTTAGCAAGAGTGAGAAGCTAAAGTATAACTATAAGTTCTACAACGGAAAGGTTTCTATTATTATTGTTAAGTTATCTTTGTGAGACCAACTCAAACTCTAGAGTTCACTTCATACTCATCAACATGTCGTGACTATGGGTTTCTAGCTTAGCTTATCTTTGATACGTCAGTATTAAATGGCACTATGCTTGATGAATAACCACCATGAATATATCGTGCCAACTATGGGTGGGGCACACCGGTAGTCCCGGGTACACCCCGGTATGCGTACACGTTCGGTGAAGTCCCTCTACTCCCAGTAAAGTTATTCATTCACGAGGTCCCTCACTCCCAGTGCCTTTTAAAGGCCAGCAGAGTTACTCGCTTTATCTGAATAGCCCACACATCGCGATATGACCTTGTGCCTTACCAAGAATGGCATGTTGTTTAAGCTTTTAACTACACGTGTACGTTAGTTATTAGTTTATTATCTAGCCACCTAAGTATTTTCAAATAAGCTCCCTCACATCTACTACTCTTTTTCCTAGACCACTAGACACGGACAAGGCCTAGCAATTACATAGACATTGATGAATACTAATCCATCAAAGCACAAGCCAATCATACTTTTCCAACGGTCCCGAACTTCAACTCTTAGGCAGAGTACCTTCGGTGCCGAAACTAAACGCATCAGAAGATTAATCATAGCTTGTTCATATTCATTTATTGTTATTAGATCAAGATAAAACATTTAAATCTCATCTCATAGCTTAAAACAACATTCTCCCCAAAATAGGGGTCAATGAGTGTGCATTCTACCTGCTGAAAGTAAAACTGACCATCATGTATCAGCAATGCATGCGCATTGATAATCAATGCATACGCATTGAGCATCTGTAACTTTCTACCAGTGCAATACGTGTGCATTGCCTTAGGAATCCGTGCGCATTCCACCTGCAACATACTAAACTTGCCTTTTTGCACTTAAACGATTCCCAACCCTTTCCCAACATGATTATCATCAATTTTCATACAAAACAGCAGTAAAACAACACTTTAAGCATCCAACACTTACAACATAAAACATGATTTCTAACCAAGAATTCAACACAAACACTCAACCCTAACAACATAAAACCTTAATTAATCATTAGGAAGAGCCTCTTACCTTAAAAGCAAGCAAAACCAAAGCACAACTCCAAGAAAGACTACAGCAACCTTGATCTTCCAACTATAAACCTATGTGATCAACACCAAATTTTAATTAGACTTGATCACATGGTTCTAATACAACAATTCTACGAATTTAGGGAATCTAAACCATTATACTTGATCAAAACCATAACTAGGGCTAAAACCTTACCTTTATAAAACTCTAAACTTCTGGTATCAACTCGTACCCCTTTTTCTGCTGATTCCGAAACACCCTTTCTTTCTGAAATCCGACAAGAACTTTGTGAGAAACTTGGAAAATCCTCTCTTATGCTTTTCTGTTCCCTTTTTTTTTTTTGCAGAGTTCGAAAAATGGAACTTCTTTTCTGACAACTTCCATAAGTTCATGGGAGTTTTGCTTTCGTAGGAAATAACCTCCAAGTGGTTTATTGCCCATTAACTCCCCTTAATTACCCTTAATTGCTCATAAACCCTTAATTCCCCAATTAATCCCTCTTTCTTTTCTTTTCCTTTTATTTAAATCATGCTTAAGATCCATAAAATAATAAATATAATATTCCGTTTCCGTAAAAAGACACGTCTGCCCTATTACAAAATGTCGGGATATACACAGAGCTATACTGAATCAAACGGCAGCAGGCAAAAAAGATGAATTGCTATAGAAAAAATACTGTACAAAAAGAAAATGATCCAGATGCCGAAGAACTTTGAGATCAACATAAAATTGATTCTCAATAATTTAACATAATCCGGCTCCGATGCCACTTGTTAGAATTAACATTATTCAATCACATTACCTACGGATCGATTATGCAAAACTATTGAGAATCTTATGTGATTCAATCACATTACCTATGGATCGATTATGCCAAACTATTGAGAATCAAAACATAACTTTAAACAGCAAACATACATGAATCCATAGCATCGGAAATCACCTTTAGTATTGTCGGATAGGTCTTCTAGATCTACTTACCTTTGAGTAATTTTCAGATGAGCCCTTTAGAATTCCCTGTATTTTCTCAATCTGATAATGGGGTCAGAAGAGAATAGATAGGTGTATGACCTAGGGACCACAACCCTTCTTATATAGTCAAATATATTTATTAGGCATTTCCAGTTTTACCCATCACAAAACAGGAAATTACCTTCGAGTTTCTACACATTAAAGGTTCACACCCTAGAGATACATTATAGTCCAATAACCGTAACCGTAGTAGATCACTTTTAAATCGGACTGATATGTATTGACAGTCTATGACAATCAATTATTTCACATATAAGCCCAACTTTGGATTTATGATCCAACATTTTCTTCAACTCTAATGTTTTTAGGAGTTCTACATTCGGAGGCATAGTGACCAAGTTTTTCACAATTATAACACTTCAAGTATGACTTATCATTCCTTGATCTTAAGTTGCCTCTTCCACGTCCTCTGTATGAAGTTCCTCCCCTTTGAAAGTCTTCGTTGTCGTCAATCGATTTTCGACGTTGTCCTCATCATTGTCCACGTCCTCTTCCTCTTCCTCGACCTCTATAATGTCCTTGTGGCGAATGTGTTGACTTTCACTATGATTGTTTATCTCATTTCTCGGATCAACTTGAGTATTGAAGAGTTGTTCCACAGTCTCTTCCTTTTTCTTTTTCTTTTCTCATAAGCTTGTAAGGAACCCAATAGTTGTTATATAGTCATGCCTTCCAAGACCGTAGTTTCTTCGATGACAGCAACAATATGCTCGAACTTAGTATTTAGCGATCGAAGAATCTTTTCCATGGTCTTTACAACAACTAGTTTTTCACCATTCCTCTTTAGTTGATTAGTAATGGTTAATACTTTAGAGAAATAGTCGGAGATGACTTCTCTTTCTTTCATATGCAAAGCTTCAAACTCGGCTCTTAAGGTTTGAAGACGTACTTTCTTTATTGGATCTACCCCCAAATAGGAAGTTTAAATCTTCCCCCGTGCCTTTTTAACAGTCTTTGCTTTTGATAACTTTTCAAAAGCATCCTCATCCAACCCTTGATAAACGAGGTAGAGAGCTTTCTTGTCTCTCTTTCTTGAGTCTCTCAAACTACCTTTCCGAGTTTGAGAAAAACCACTTTCATTATCCGGCTCATCGTAGCCTTTCTCTACTATCTCCCATACATCTTGTGATCCAATGAGGGCTTTCATCTTGATGCTCCAATTATCATAATTGATTTTGTTGAGCATCGGGACTTGGAAGGGAACCATGCCGCTACTAGCCATTTTTTGATATAATCACCAACCTCGCTCTGATACGACTTTGTTGGAATGAGATAATAGTAGTGAAAAAGAATATGAGAGTGGAAGATGATAGGAAGATTTGTGGAAGATGCTTCTTTTATTATTTCTAAACTTCTTGATTTTTTTTTTTTGAGGGGAATACTTCTTGACTTTTGGCTTGATATAAACACAAGTCCTATTTATAATAGTACACGTCTTCAACCAATGGCTAGGACTATTTCTGGAATGATCCACCTAATTCAATTACTACTTTATTCTAGTGACTTCCATATAAGATAACAATTTTTTTAGGTTAAGATAACATATTAACTCTCTATAATTCTCCACACAAGTACTTATTACAATATTAATCCAGATTCACTCCTACAATCTTCTAGAAGTTGGGTCCTTAAGGCCTATTAAAAATTGGGTTCTTTGAGCAATTAAGGCCCAACAAAAAAATCAAGTTTACATTCCAACATTCAATACTTTAATCGATAACATAAATGTTTTATTTAAAAAATAAATTTCTTCAAACATATTAGCCTAAAATAATATATAGTAATTAACGTTGATTTTTTTTGTTGTTGTAAATACTCTGTTTTTTTTGGGTGTAATACTCTTTCTGAAATAAAAACACTTCTTAATTAGCCGAAAACAAGTTCGAATTTACTCAAGTTCGGTTCAAGTTTGAGATCAACAACAATTTCAATTTGTTCGAGTTCGTAAAATTTAAACTATGCTCGACTCGCCTCGAATGGTTTACACCCAAGACTCAAATTCATTCGGCCCATATTCAAGGAAGTCTGCAATAATACATTAATTTTCGAAACAAAACCCTGAATTCGAAAACACAAAACTCGTCTTATTGTGCTCCAAAATTTGCTTCCAGCACACGCCCTCTGAGTAAGTAAACTATTTCTTGTGGTGTTTTAGTTTCCGTTTTGATTGCTTTTTTTTTTTTCTTGCATCTGTACCATTTCCGTCTCACTTGTTGAGCAATTTATTTATTTTTATATTTATTTTTAATTATGAAAGTGCTTTTTATAATTCACGAAAGATTCAATCATCCGGTGAAAAAATTCATCCGGGAATCTGTATATACACAAACCTGATATCTTATTTGAATTTTCTTTAAGACTAGTGGTGTGTGTGTATATATATATATATTTATTTATTTATGAGTTCACTGGGAAAATGTTACCTATGGAAAAGGACTTGTTCAGTTAGAGCTGTATGAAGTGGTAAAAATTCAGAAAAGGTGAAGGGTAAAAGTTTGAAGCAATTATGCTCCCCTGTTATGGCATTCTTCAGGCATTTTAATGTAGTTAGATAGTAAAGGAGAGTTAGATAGTTCTGTGAAGTTCTTAATGTAGTCATGTTTTAATTTTTTTATTTTTTTTGAGGGGAACTCCATGTTTTAATTGTGCCAGACAATGCCTTCAGGAACATCTCTGGCTTTTGGACAACATATTATCAGTTTTATGAGAACAGCCGTGTACTTTCGGCCTATTAACAATACGATTATTAAGTATTAGATACCTTTCCATCCTCTACGCTTAAGTTTTTCATCATCTTTGCAGGAAAATGGATACTCCGAACAACCATAGTAGTAGCATAATATGGTTTTTCAAAGACAAAGGTTTTGATGACAAACACATACATGAACTGTTTAAGAAGTGCAATCGCCTTGAGTTAGTACAAAGCGAAAACGCCTCTGAAAACTGGGATTACTTGAGAAGTATAGGCATTGAAGATAGAAAACTTCCTGCTGTTGTTGGAAGATGTCCCAAAATTCTCACTCTTAGCTTGGATGAGAAACTCGTGCCTATGGTTGAGTGTCTCGCTACGTTGTCAACAAAAAGTAAAGCGGTTGCTTCAGCAATTACTAAGTTTCCTAGTATTCTCTCGCACAACGTCGAAGAGAAACTTTGCCCACTACTAGCTTTTTTTGAAGCTTTGGGTGTACCTGAAAAACAGATTGGTAAGATGTTACTTTTAAATCCAAGAATCATCAGCTATAGCATTGAATCGAAGCTTATAGACATTGTAGAGTTCTTAGCCTCCTTCGGACTGTCCAAAAATGGGATGATTGGCAAAGTTTTGATAAAACACTCCTTTATTATGGGCTATAGTATAGATAAAAGATTACGTCCTACAACTGAATTTTTAAGATCGATAGGCCTTACTGAAACAGATCTCCAAAAGGTGGTAAAGAACTTTCCTGAAGTTCTGTGTAGGGATGTTGACAGAATTCTAAGGCCTAATCATATTTACCTTAAATCATGTGGTTTTGATCACGGGCAAGTAGTAGCCCTCGTTACTGGTTATCCTCCTGTTCTTATAAAGAGTATCAACAATTCATTGAAACCAAGAATTAAGTTCTTGGTTAATGTAATGGGGAGGCAAATCAGTGAAATAGTTGATTATCCCGGGTTTTTTAGACATGGATTAAAAAAAAGGATAGTGTTCCGGCATAAACAATTGAGACAGAGAAATGTAGACTGCAGTTTGATTAGCTTGAACGACTTACTGGAATGTAATCAGAAGAATTTCGATTCCAAGTTTCACTCAGTGCAGCAACTTATTTAGGCTGCATATAGTTTTACAACCGCTTTTTTTTATACAGGAACTTGTTGCTGAGAGATGCAAGTCACTTGTTTAATCTATGTTAGAAATTAGGCGGCAACGCCAGTAGTTGAGTTATGCCATTTGTAAGTGTTTTGGGTTAACCTAGTAAAAGTTTATGTAATTTTCGTCAGCTTTTAGGATTTATAGAGACAATGAAGTTGGGATGCATTTCTTTCGGACTGCAATTTTATTTTAATTTATCTTTAAATTCTAGAAATGGAATGTTTCTGGGTAGCTTTTTGTGAAATTTATCTGCTACATGTCTGGAGATTCAAAGTTGCATATATTGTCCCTAAGGAAGGTAGAAATTCTGTCAATGAGGCATTGAACCAGGAGGTCCTGTGTTCGAGTCTCAGTTGGGTCAAATGTGTGCACGCGCTGAAATTATTGTTTCAAGCCCGACTTAATTCTTCATGTCTGATATGAATGTCTTGAAGTCTGAATCTGTTTCTATACATCCTTCAGTTCTGATTATCAACTTGTTTATGATTCCTCATTTCACTCCATATCAGATCTGATAATCTTTGAATATGATTTTTCATTTCTCTGATTTTTATATATGTTGCACTTCATATCTATCTTTTCATTACATGATATACAAGTATCGTAAAGTTATTTCAAGCCATCACAGACTTATTTGAAAATAACTATATGACCTCGACTTTTAGGTTCTTCAAACTTGAGTCTGAGCCATCAGTCTTAGATCTTCAATCTTCGTCATTCAGTCTGGTTCCTCAGCCTTCACATCTTCTAGATCTAATCTTTGAAATCATTGTTAAGGCCTATAGGATTTCTAGTACAATGCATGTTTGATTAACCTATACTATTCCAGACTCTGGTAAATCCTATACATTTATCAAGTATAACCTCATAGACTTCTATCATAGTTGGTTTGATTGTTCATCGTCAAAACTAAACTTCCCAAACACTTATTTAGGTGATCAAGGTTATGCAAGGGGAGGTTACATTATTCAAAATGATGTGGGAGGCATTATTCAAGCATACTAGGAACACATATCGGCAAACTACTAATATGGAAGTTGACATAAAGGCTATAAAGATAGGGATTTTGGAATGTATTCATTTGGGTTCAAAGAATTTAATTATGGAATCAGATTCTTGAAAAATGGTGTGTAACACCACGAAAATCCAAGAATGGTATAAACGAAAAAGAGAATTATTTTCCCTATTTATGTTAACCTAAAATAGATATAATTAAAGGAATTAATTAATTATATATTGTTGAAATTAATGGGTATTTAAAGGAAATATTTCAATAATCTCCATTAGTTATTTCATGGCAAACGTTCTTATAAGGGCAACTCCAATGGTAGTACTTGGAGATAGGGATCAAAATGCAAAATAAGACCCATATGGCCATGTTTAATATAATATCAAGTTACCATCTCCAATAATAGGGATCAAAATGTGGTATCAAAATTTTATTTATTAGTTTATTATTACTTTATGAATATCAATAATTTAGGGTAATGACGGTTATTTTAATTAATATATTTTTATTAATATAAAAATTATTGAAAAAATAATTGTTAAAATTTAAAATCAAAATAAATAATAAATTAAAATTATTTCACATATGTCACACACACACACACACACATATATATATATATATATATATATATATATATATATATATATATATATATATATATATATATATATATATATATATCATGCAGGCCTTTCGGATGAAGAAGGGTCAATCTCAGATCGCTGTGTGTCATCAACATCAAGGCTCATCAGGGATCCAAATTCAGGAGGATTTTGAAATTTTGGCTCATTTTGTAGTATTGTCCAGCAATGTTTTAGCTTCCAAGGTTTGTTAGTTGCCTTGAAATAATTAGATTCCTCTAAAAATATCTGAAATGTGTGTAAATGTATAACTAATGTTAATAATTAAAACCCAAATAAAAACTATTAAAAACAAAAGTAAAATTCAACAATATAACAAAAGTAAAATACCGTATCGGTATTGTTTTGACCACTTGAATGAGCAGCTTCAGCCTTACTTAAAGCAGCACTATAAGCCATGCATTCTTTGCTAATTTTTTTCCATCGGGTATTGCAACTTTCCTTGTTTCGGATTACACTTCCTTCCGGGCGATTTTTCTCATAATGACTAACAATTTTTTCCCACAATGTATTATCCTTTTGGTTGACCCCGTGTTCGGAACCGTTTGCAAACATTAACCTTGCTTCACAAAGGAGTTCGTCTTCCCATGTTTTCCAACTTTCAGATCGTGGTTTATGAGACATTATTTGAACAATGGAAAAAATTATAATTGGAGAAAAAAATCTAGAAAATGAAGTATGGAGAGATTGTGTGAAAAATGAAATGATATGTGAATGTATTTATATAGATTATGTTGGTAAAAAAATAATATTTTAGAAAAAGTAACCGTTGCAAATTGTGTTGATACCACCAAAAGAATAAAATAAAATATAAAAAAAAAGCCGTTGGGAAAAAAAGCTAGAAGACAAAACATAAAAGAATGGGACATGTAGGGGGACAATGAGGGGACAAACTCTTTATGTGTGGGGGCCACACCTTTTATCACAAATTCTACAACACTCTCAAGACGTGTCTTGTTTGGGTAGTATTTCAACAAGCCTCATATTGAGGCAGCCTTCCAAGATTGTCTCTTATTTTGATACCCATTCTTTACATCATTGGAGATGTAAGATCAACCTATATAAGTGTGACAAATTATGTGTTTGATCCCCTTGTTGGAGTTGCCCTAAAAGAAAGAAGAGGGCGACGCAATCATCAGGAAGGAAAAGGGAGAAGAAAAACTTGATAGTAAGATTTTGTATTCTAGTAAGCTTTTTTTTGGGGGAAAAAAATGTGTCATTCGTACTTGGACTATTTATAGCATGTGTATGTATGATATATAAAATTCATAGAAAAATATGTAATACTAATAACTTAAAGAAATACGATTAATAAATTTTCAGTTCGGTTACAATTCAGTTAAAACAATTCGGTCATAACGGTTTGGATAACGGTTCGGTTTTTGGTTCGGTTTTTATTCACTTCGGTTACAATTTAATTAAAACAATTCGGTCGTAACGGTTTGGATAACGGTTCGGTTTTTATTCGGTTCGGTTACGGTTAATTTATATCACTAACAGAATCGAACCAAAATTTTCGCTTTCACGATGCGAACTAAAACCGAACCGTGGTGATCATTAATCGAACCAAACCAATTACTACAATTCGGTTCGATTTTGGATTATCCATATCCATGTATACCCCTAGTTCATGGGGTTTAAGATTTAGTTCAGCGGGATTCGGCCGGGCTCCGTGAGATTGAGTTGAAGGAATCCGAGAGAATTTTGGGGTGAAGAAGATGATGATTTGATTTGATTTTTTTTTTTTTTTTTTTTTTTTTTTTTTTTTTTTGAGTAGGGGTGATTTGAGTTTTAAGGTTAGGGTTATTGATTTGAGAATTTAGGGAAACTGAATCATGGTAAATTGGGCAACTCGTCATATTTTGTATGTGAGGGTCTTTTAAAAACATGGAATTTTAGGTTGGTCGTTATGACAAAAATCCTAATTGGTAATATCCTATCCAATAAGAATTATTGATTTTAAATTAGGTCCCTACTTCTAATAAAAATCTACCAATGAATTTCCTTCAAAATGGTGGCATGGTGGTCCAAAACTTGCACCTGAACTACCCTAAAATTTGTCTTAAAAAAAACGTTTCCCCACACTATTCAAGCAAGTATTGTGTCAAAATGGGATTCTCAACCCAATGCTCCAAGTGTAATATATGAAAGAAAGTAAAAATGAAGGGTCAAAAATATGTCATTTTGTACAACTTTCATACAAGCGTCTTACTGCAAAATCTTTCCGGATCAAAGATGTGTGTTTAAGTGAGAAATTATATTTTCAGGTTATTTTAACTCCCTTTATTTTATGTCAGGTCGGGTCAGACCTAAATTTTTTTTTAAGTCCCTTGGTCCGTTGAAATTTCTCCCAGGATCCGTGCAAATTTCAACGTTGCTTCTTTTTTCCCTTTTTTCAACGGCCCTGGGCGAAATTTCAATGGACCGGAAAGAAATTTTCAATCTTAAAAAAATGTCAGGTCTATCCCGACCTGACATGAATTAAAAGGTGTTAATATGAACCGGAAATATAATTTGTATGTTTAAGTCATGGTTTTGGGCTTTGAGGGGCCTTGAGACGTGCGTTTAATTCGTTGTTCTGGCCCTAGTTATTACTACAGTCTCAAATTTATTCGTTTTGCCCATACTCAGAAAGTCTGCAATTCATTCGTGTTCGAAACAAAAACCCTGAATTCAAAAACACAAAACCCGTCTTTGAATGCCGGCGACTACTCATTATCTGATTGCCAATGTAATATGTTTCAAAATTTGCTTCCAGCACACGCCCTCTGAGTAAGCAAATTATTTGTTGTGGTGTTTTTTTCACTTGTTGAGCAATCATATTTTATTTTTATTTTTTATTTTTGAAAGATTCATCCTTTTATATTTCCTGAAGGATTCATTCATCTGGGGATCTGTATATGCAGAAACCATGAATTTGTTGATATTTCATTTAAATTTTCTTTCAGACAAGTGGTTTTTTATTTTGATTTTATGAGTTCACTGGAAAAATATTACTTGTGGAAATGGACTTGTTCAACTAGAGCAAGTGTATGAAGTGGTGAAAATTCAGAAAAGGTGAAGGGTACAACTATGATTCAATTATGCTCCCCTGTTAAGGCATTCTTCAGGCATTTTAGTTCAACTGGTGGTTCCTCCCGTCCAACATATTTGTCAACTAAATTCAAGATCAAGAACAAGGAAAATAGTGGAAAGAAAGATCCTCCAAAACCTAGAGCAGGTAAGATTAAATGGACTGAGGAACAATCACAAGTGTTGAGTGAGATTTCAAAAGGGAAGTCTGTATTTGTTTCTGGCTCAGCAGGGACTGGTAAAACAGTTTTGGTTGAGCATATTATCAAGCAACTTAAGCGCATTCACGGAAGGTCGAAGGTTTATGTGACTGCATCTACAGGAGTTGCAGCATGTGCTCTTAATGGAATGACCTTGCACTGTTTCTCAGGCACTGGCCTTGGCGAAGATGATAAGGAGGATTTATTACTTACTGTTCTTAACAACAAGAAAGCATGTGCCAGGTGGAATAAGGCAAAAGCCTTGGTCATTGATGAAATCAGCATGATTAGTGCTACATTTTTTGAGAAGCTTGAATACATTGCTCGTAATGTTCGAGATAACAACCGTGTTTGGGGAGGGATACAACTTGTTGTGAGTGGAGACTTCTTCCAGTTACCTCCTATTTCTACAAAGCTGGATGATATGGATAAAGAATATACTTTGAAGCTGATTGCTGGGACACTAGTTTTGATTTTCAGATAGAGCTGGAAAAAGTTTTCAGGCAATCAGATATCCATCTTGTCAAACTGTTGCAGGGAATACGAAGAGGGGAGAATGATCATGAAGATCTGAAGCTTTTACACCAATGTTATGCTCTCCTGATGGCGATCCTTCAGCCGTACAGCTTTTTCCTAGGATTGATGATGTTAGCAGGGTTAACAAGACAAAACTGTTGAGTTTAAATTCAGACATTGTTGTTTATAATGCTTTAGATACCGGTGATGATCATTGGTTGAAGCAGCTCAACACGGGTATTTCACCTAAACATCTTGAGCTCTGCATAGGATCAAGGGTAATGCTTTGCAAGAACATAAGAACTGAAGAGAAACTCGTGAACGGAGCCACGGGAGCGGTTGTACGATTCGTGGATATGTCTGCTGAGATTGAGAGCGATATCAAATGCATATGTTCTCATGATTGTTTACTGCCTTTGGTTAAATTCGACTTTGGGAAGGAATATATAGTTGATGTAGAATCATGGTATGTGAAAAACGGAGATATTAAAGTTGCGGAACGTAAGCAAATTCCTCTGATATTGGCTTGGGCTCTTAGTATTCACAAGTGTCAAGGAATGACTCTGGATCGCCTTCATACAGATCTTCGTCGTGCTTTTGGTTGTGGAATGGTTTATGTTGCACTTTCTCGAGTTAGAAGTTTGGATGGTTTGCATTTATCCGGTTTCAGTCCTAGCAAGATCAAAGCAGATCCTAAGGTTCTGCACTTCTATAAAAACTTCAACTAGAAGGCCATGTTTTTTCTCTAAAAGTGAACACATTTTGTAAATTTGTTTTTGGAAGATCCTTTAAAAAGTGAAAATCAAAGACCATCTTTTTACAATTTCTTGGGTCCGCCGTTAGATGGATGTACATGTAGCATTCTTAAGATAGAGTCAAACTCTATGATCATAAAACGGTTAACGAAAACGTGCATAAATTGTCGGATGAATTGCGCTAAATCCAGAATAAATTGTTCTGGCATGATTTACCTTGCTAACTTTATTGACTGAACATTTTTGCTAAAGTTGCTAATGTTGTAGAAATTTCCTATGGATTTAGCACATTTGTTTTGGAAACAGAAGCACCTCAAAGAATATTGCTTGCGTTCGTATAATTTTACAGACAAGAAATATATTCTAGTTAATTAAGGCTAACATGATCTGATTTGGTCGATTTTTTTCAAACTAAAGTGAAACGCTTTTCCAGCTAAATACATTTGTTTGGTTTGACTTCAATCCGTTTTTAATTATTTAATTTAATTTTTTTTTTTACAGTTTTAATGAACAAATAGAAATATTGATTGATAATCATAACATTTTTAGGAATGACATATGGTAGAATATGGTATTAATAAATGATGTAATAATTTTTATTATTTAATTAGTAGTTGTAATTGAGCTGGTTGTAAAAGATGTAATTGTTGTATTAGGTAGGGCATTTTAGTCTTTACGGTAGGAAGTATAATCGGACAGCTGAGTTGTAAACCCTAAGAGTGACTCCAATGGTATTTTTTTTCCACCCCAAAAATATAATATAGGGAGAATGTCAGACTTGATGGCTACAACAACACTCTATATACTTCTTTATCCTGTAAAAGAATTAAGCTTCCTTCGTATTTGAAAAATTCTGCTAAATAGATAATCTGATTCTTGATCTATCAACTCTTGCTCAAAGGTGGGATTGTCTCATTCCTCTCATCGGACCAAAAGGCGCCAAAAAAAGCTTTCTTCACCCCCCCACCCACCAAATAACAAAAGACAGATTTAAAGTTGAAGCTTGTGAGATTTTAATTGTGCTTTTTTTTCCTGAAGGATTAAGGTTAGTTTCAATGAAATTCTCCATTTATTTGCATGTATTTATCTTTTGCTATGTGAATTGATTCTCTCTTTCTCATCAAGAACTGATTCATCTTCTTCCTCTTCTATGCCATTCATTATCACACATATGATGCCAAGATTGATTTAATTGCTTGAAAGCTTCAATCTTTTGTGATTTCTGAAGATTTGGTGTGAATGAATTAAGCGTATCTGTTTTTCCTTCATAGTTGTGTTCTACAAGATTGGTTTTTGATGAAACGCCGGTAGTGGATAGAGAAATTTGGGGTGATATGATATATGCTCATGTTAAAAAATTTGCTTTAAAGAAGGATTGCATTTGTTTAGATTAATTCAGTCAAGTAAAAATGAGTAACGAGGATATTTTAGTAAGTGTACTTGCTCCTCTAGGCTACGTTGATATTGGAATATGGATACATAAATCTATGGAAGAATTGGATATGCATTTGTATGTTAGATGAGTCACTGCTCTGATTGATATGTATTCCAAAAAATTGCTGAGAAGGTGTTCACTGAAATGCCTCAAAGAGATGTCATTTGGCCCCATTGTTGTATTTATTCAAAAGAAGATACTGATGATTGTCTTCCGACATTTTGATGTTTTGCTTAATTATTTACTTTTTTTTGTTGCATTTTTGACATTTATTTCGATGTTTTGAGCATACCCGCGGCCGTCTTGTCCGAAACAATACCGACAAAACAACCGATGTGAGTCCGTGGTCTCCAAGTCGGCTATCATGACCGCGAATATGAACCATGCTCGTGCTATTATATTTGCATTACAAATATGTTGGTGATCTGCACAAAGAACAAATGGAAACATTCCCAACTAAATTTCATTTTCCAAAACCATTAATCTCAATAATTATTTCAAACACTCACTCACTCACCCATACCATATTCTTGATATCACCCTATAGTATGAAGAGAGTTGCTTATACTTTACATTGTTGATCGTGATGATTTTTTGTTTCTATGAAGAGAACAAACTTGGTTTGCATTTTCTACTCATTAGTTAACAGAAGGGGAAACCAATAGAAACTTGGTTAGCATTTTCTATTCATGGTTCATTTTGTACATTTTCTTTGTGTACCAAATACATTACTTTGTTTTCATTGAGCAATTAACATTATCGTGTCTAAGTTGGCCATTTTCCTTGTATGTAGCTGTGCATTTTTATCATATCTTGTTTTTTTTATTTTATAATTCAGTGATGAATATTTCAGTCTATTTAATTGCTAATATGCATATAGTTATTTGAGGTGCAATATGTTAACAATCGTCGGTGTTATGTGAACAGGTTCAATGGATCCATTTCGACCACCATTCCAACCTAACTTGCCATCGGTGCATCTCAATATAAATGATCCGCCGACACAAGAGTCGAGCACCTTCAACTGGCATCTTAAAAAATGAAGAATGCTGCCTATCTCCCCTTTCGGTGTGTGCTTTTAAGATTATATATATTTATTCTACATAGTCTTTGATTTTTCTTTTCATTTACAATTTCCCAAAGGGGTGAGTTGCATTATTGTTACTTGTATTGTGACATGAAAAATACTAAAACTGAAAACTTGCTTACTTTACGTCTTTGTTAATGCAGATTTTGAGACGCAATTCTTTTTGCTTAGTTGGTTGTGTTGATTAACTGATATGAAAGGTACTGGAAGTTTGCCAAAGGCGTTGTAAAGGTGCTGGAACTGATACTAAGTAATTTTTGCTCACCACTTAGTATTGGTCTTGCTTTTGGTTATTATTTTGAAAGTGTAGGAAGCAGTATTGTCTTTTATTTTGTATTTTGATTGTCATGGTTTGTTGCCTTGACTGACGCCTTTGATTTTGTGTAGTGTGTAAAGTATGTAAACCTTTGTACAACTTTGTGACTAACTAATTATGAAAATCTTATTTATTATTTTTATCGATTGCACTCATTACATAATACTTAATAGAAAATAAGATCAAACTTAACACTGAAATCTTAGGCAAAACAGACAGAACATGATTGTTTTAGTAACACAAAACAAATAAAATGGAACTCTTGCAGAACACAAATATCATGGAAATAATAAAGCCCAAATATCGACTTATTTGTTCAAAAAAAAATAATATCACTTTATAAATATATAAATTTTCATTCCGATTTTGTAAACAAGTAAAAATAATAATAAAAAAAGAGGGAAAATGTGTTGGTAGTTAAATTAGTTAGTTGAGATGTGAGAGAAAAATAATTTTGAGGAATGGTATAGGGAGTGTTACTGGAGTTGGTTGTTTTATAGAGTGTTCAAAAAGTGAATTTGGAACGGAAAATAAGATAAATGGAGAGAGTAAATGTATCCACCATTGGGGTCACTCTAATATCTTTCAATTCAGTTGAATGAAAAGCAACAAGAAATTTCGTCTCCCTGTTCTGTTCTTCCGCAAATTGCTAGGGTAAAACCCTAGCTGCGATCTGATTCCTTTTTAGCTGATTGTTTTTTCACAGAATATGCGATATATAAATATTATTATGTGAGTTAAGCCAAATAGATGATTTAACCAATTATTTATATTAAACTAAAGCGTACCTGCGCAAAAATAAGATCTTAAACCAACCACTTCTTCAACCATCATCCGAAAGAAAAAAACGTGTCACATACCACCAAACTTCCTAGCTAGGCACACACATTATGATAAAAGAATTGTATCTTAATCATTCTTATTCACCAATGAAAATTTAAACCTGACATGAGAATAACCCGAGATTATATTATATCATTCATATTGGGCCTCAAGCGGGTCAAAGATGATCAGTGGTTCAGTTCAACGTAAACCAATAGTTGGGCCCTCGGTCTACAAAGTTAAGTCTAGAATAAGCCGACCTCATTCAGGTCGCTCCTAGAACTCAACCGACCTCATCTCATTGTTAATGAGCAAACCCGGCCATACAACTCGCTCCTCAACAGAACAAGTCGTCCCCGACCTCCAAAGACAGTTACTCGGCATTAATAGGCATGATCCCACGATTATTTCCATTAACTGCCCCAAATCCATGATTGATCACATCCCACGATTTTAGCCTAATTGAGCCATGAATGCTCAAGATTGCCATCACACTGGTTTCTAATCACAGACCCTACAATCAAGGGATTCGTTGATCGTGTGTAAGTCGCTTATACTAACTAGAGGACTAGGTCCATCACAGTATATGAAACGAGCAATGGTATCCCACAGAGATATGTGTAAACTCTTCAAATAAAAGCACTAAGGCATGGCCAGGAAGACGAATAGTGGTCATTGACCAACATAAAAAGCAACGAAATAAAACGACTCCCCTCATCTTCCCAACCAATATTCCTACCTTGGTATTAACTAATCTACCATAATTTACAACCATGTAATTTCCAAGTTTACTGAATTCGTATGTCATAATATTATTCGGCTACGGGTGCTATCCTCTGATTTAGCCAATCTTCTTATTGATTACACAACTTGCACTATGTGGAGCCTACCTTAGGTTGTATTAACATCACATGCATTTAGAATTAGGGATGCCGGGATGAACCGAAACCTCATATAGGTGGCCATCGACAGTGGCTGGCAGTACCTAAGTGATTGATTAACTATGTCCTAACTAGCACTTCAACAATGTTAATTCATGCTAATTTACGATAACGAGTACCAGACTGGCCATACTCAGCTCGGTTCCACCCATATCAACTCGATTCAGATCATTGAGGACAAAAAATACGAAATATGGTGAAAGAATTACGATAATCGGAATTTTATATCAAAAGATATAGTCTTTTGAAAATTGAGTAAGAGAGAAAATACCAGTATTTTTCTTTTTAGTTTGGCACATCCAGGTTTTTTCCCAGAAAAATTGGTTACATGCGCCAATAAGACATTAGCCCAGTGGTAATCAATGAGGTTTTTAACCCGGAGGGTTCGGGTTCTGGTCCCGGTAGGGACAAAAGTGTATGTGCGTGGGATAAAAAAAGAAAAAAATGGTTACACTTTCAAATAAAAAAACAATTGAGTTACACACATTTTTTTTTTTTTTTCTTTATTTGAGGGTAGCTTTGTCCATATTAATTTTGTGTCCTTATAAAAGATGAAAAGTTTTAGATGTTCTATTTGCCTATTATACGAATGGGAGGTACATGGTTCTTTCCCCGTGGACACCCTCCTCAGGGCAACCACGGTCAGGGTTGGGTAAACCCGAATTGGAGTCTTAATAACAACTTACCAAAACCTAGAGTACCTACGAGGCCTTTTCTTCAAGCGCCACCTTTTCCACAACCATTTATTCTGCGTGGACATTCTTTCGGAATGCCTTATTTCTTTCCTGGTAAGGTGCTATAGAAGTTTCATTGTTTTTGAATGTTTTATATACGTGTATACTAATTTGTATTGTATTTGTCAGATGCGCGACCTATTGCTCCACCTGTTCACGTGCATGTCACGAGGTCTCATCATCCGCCTGTATACGTGCCTCGTCATCCCCAGTTGAGCGACAGAATACTTAAACAAATTGAGTATTATTTCAGGTAAAACATTTAATTATGTGCAACTTCTTCATATGGCAATATGGGATGATAATAAATGTAAGATTTTTTTTGGGCTTTATGGGATGATAATAGATTTGAGATTTATCTCGCAGCCATGAAAATCTTGTCAAAGATATGAATGACAAGCTCTAGTAAACTCGTAAACATATTTAAATTGTTTCACGTTTAATATTGCCATACACATTGACGATGCTGGATCTCGTCTAATAAAATAATCCGGACCGTATTTTTCTAGTGACAATGATCAAGATCCAAAAAACTCAAAATAAGTATGAAAAGAGGGGGTGGTTTTAGTATGTTTAGACTAAGCTGAGATTGTATAATCTCAGGAGTTGCCTACGATATCTGTATAATGTCAGAATCAAGACTCTTCGTAGTTCTTGAGATCGTTTATAGAGAGGCCTTTGCCTTAGGCATGCTTGTGCCGTGTCCGTGGTGGACTCGGTTTCAGTATCCTTAAGGATTGGATTTTACCGTGTCAATCTCCTTGATTTTAGGAGATAATTACGGGATGTGAATAATGGTTTAAATGATAGGATCAAAGTCTTTAGGACTAAAAGATCTTTCCATGATTATCTTTTAGAATAAGCACGTGGGCTAAACATCGGGGATAGCTCTGGCCGACCTACGTCGACCCCGAGAGTCCTTATGGCTGAATTGTCTTGACCTAGCTGCGCATTGCGCGCCGACCGACCCACGGTGGGTCGAGAAGCGAGTCGACCGATCTCCCACTGGGGTCCGATCTACCCTAAGGCTTAACATGGTGCTCCCGGCCCCTTTGTGTTACGGTTTTGATTGATGTTTGGTTAATGTGGGGTGACACGTGGTGAGGTACAATCCGACCTCCGTCATAAGCCCCCCCAGATCTAGTTGAGCTCTTAGGGCCAGCTCAAATCTGTCAAGGTTGTAGCTTGGCTCGGTCATCTAGACTTGCAGAATTTTTAGATATCTCACCCTGCCAGCTGATAGAGTTCCGTTATGACGCTGCGATAACTGTTACGGGTTCCGAGGCATTGTTACCCACTCACTTGAAGTGGACCTCACCATGTGTCACACATCATTATGTTTAAGGGCCCTGGATAGTCGACTAGAGTAGGTTTTTCATTAGTATCAATACTTTATAAGAGTTTCTTTATGCATTTCTAGATGCAAAATCATCAACAATAGTTTCAAATTTAATTTTTTCCAACATATTGTGTTCATTGGCCATTGGCGGTCGACTAAGGTATGTTTTTTAGCAATATCATGGACACGGCACAAGCATGCCTAGGGCTATCCGAGAATTATGTGCACTTGGATTGTAGAGAAAAGAGAGTGACGTTTAAAGTACCCGAAAAATCAGCTAAGACTTATCAAGGTAATGTTTACAAGCCTAGTAAGAAGCGACATCCGATAATATCAGCAGTTAAGGCGATAAGTGTGTTAGGAAATCTACGCAGGAACGCAGCGGAATTCAAAATTTTATTTCCGTTTTACCCAAGATCGACTTCGTTTAAATAACAAGCATAAAAGACTCAGACAAGAGAATACCTTGGTTGATCCAATTGGATCGACGCTTTGTCTATGGTTGTAGGTTTGTGTTTGGAGCCCTCCCCCTAGGACAAAGGAAGGCTCATATTTTACCATTTCTTTGGAATTGTCCGCTCATAGCACGATGGAAGCGTCCGATTATAGCCCGAGCGCTGCTTCAATGGCCTGCACGAAGCCGCCCAAGTGTTCGGCCTCTACGGTGATCCACACGAACAGCCCGCCGGAATCCCATCATGGATTGCTACTAGAAAAACTCAGTTGCTAGACTGACCTTTTCTCTCTCTCAAAATCTCTCTCTAGGAAACTCTCATATTTTCTAGTAAATTAGAACTCTTCTAATTGTGATGATACAAAAGAGCTAGCCAACACCTTTCTTATATAAGGAGAGAGGTGCCACTTATCAATCCCAAACTGACGGGGAGAAACTTTCTAGTAGATTTTGGAGAAAGAAAATATTTTTACTAGTAAAATAAAAAAAATATCTTTAATTGATTTATCTCATTTAATTTAATATATCATATTAAATATTTCTAAGATATTGTCAATATCTAATATTGACTATCTTTATCTTATTACCATAAATCTATTTTTCACAAATCAATTAATATTCAATATTAATATATGATAATATCGTTAATTAAATTGCACAATCCAAGTGTATCTTGTACACTAATACATGCGCCCCAAATAGCCATAAATTGACATCCGGAATATTCTTAATTAATACAATACTATGATTAATTAATTTGTAAAATACATGTGTATCAATATACATATATATTTCGACCCACATATACATTATACGTATATTTAATTAATCAATATGATTAATATCTTGTATTTAATTTATTCATAATAAATAAATACCACAATATTAATTTATCACTATAACACTTTATAGTCGAGATAAAAAACTTTCCTTATTTGGTTATCACTATAAGAGCACTTGCATTAGAATCTGTAAAAAGTGGTAAATCTGTATATACAGCTCAAGATCCAACTAAAACGTGTTGCATCAGAATCTGTATACATGATCTCTATTCAACATATTCTGGATAAATTGGACATCATACTCTATATCTACCACATAACTCGATTTTTTTACAGATTCAAGTTTTTGCTATTTCTAACATTATATATATATATATATATATATATATATATATATATATATATATATATATATATATATATATATATTTAAAGTCTTCGAGTCACAAAAATGCTTTCTACAAATATTTCATTAATAAGATCTTCTATGCATATTTTGAATATCCATACAAGGTAATATTTATCACTATAATAATAGACAATAAATTATTTATATGTGTATTTGTTTTTGTAAATATGTCATAATTATTTTGGTTTACAGTTACTTTATTATTGTAATGCGGTAGAGATTCAGTACATGTGACTATGTGTAGAGATTCTGTAAATGATGTTGGAGTCTGTAAAGTAGAGACTCTATTCAGAGACACTGCAAGTGCTCTAACCGCATTTTAATCCGGCTAGATGTTCATATGTGTGTGACCCAATAGGCTTCCGAATATGTGGGCCGTAGGCACAAAGTGCAATTATGAAAATGCCCTTCATACCAAACGATCATAGATAGCGTCTAGCAACACGTCCACGACCCCCAATCATCGGAAGAGTCAAATGCAATGATTACTACCTTTCATGAAAGCAGCTTACCATGTAAATAGAATCCTATCATTTGTTACAATATCCATACGGGCCGTCGTCAAGTGTCAAACATCAATGACCGTATCTTATAACTGGATATTCTACTCTCTCAAAGTAACATATTACTTATGGTTTGCAATGACTTTCGAGAATAAGACATTCCTTATTAGAAGGCCCTTTCGGATATTTCCTCCTAATCATAGGATACGTGATTTCGGACGAGCAACATGAATCCTATGCATTCTTCAGTATCACACCCAATCACTACCGCATGATCGCCCCATGGCTAGGGGAAACATCGATAGTGTCAAAGAATGATAATCCACACCGTGATGCCATGAAGACTCTAGTCTTAGGATAAATACACAACCGCCACATAGTGCGACACTTAATAAAGTAAGTGGGTCAGTATAACGTACGTATTCTCTAATATACGTCCACGTATAGTTCAAGTGTCTCAACACTTTTCTAGACAAGATCTATCACTACCTTCAATAAGATAGAAGACATCCAATACGTGCTAATCTGATCGAACTACTAACGTCCCTTTTAATAGCACATACGACTAGAGACATTTAAGTATCAAACCCTTTAAAATGAGTCGAGATATCATCAACCATAATCACTATTATGATTTCTCTCTCACAGTTTGACACTAGGGACATTTATCAGGATATACAATCACAAATTGGTTCACATAGATAAACAGAATATATAATAACATTAAAGCCATTTATCATACGTATAAACATAAAGAAATAGTAGAAATGATCCGAACCGGTCGGATCCGGTCCAACCCGATTGGGTTTAGGACACTATTTCCACAAAGAGTTTGTCAAAAGGGTTGTGAAGGCTACTTGTTATACACAGTGTATGTGGAACAAGTGAAGCCTAGGTTAGAGGAAACCCCCGTAGTAAAGGAATACCCTGAAGTGTTTCCGGAAGGTTTACCGGGAAACATGCCGGATAGAGAGATAGAGTTTGAGATCATGTTGGTACCAGGAGCAGCACCAATTGCTAAGGCACCCTATAGGATAGCACCGACTGAATTGAAGTATTTGAAAGCACAACTTAAAGATATGCTCGAGAGGAATATAATTCAGCCTAGTACCTCACCATGGGGAGCCCGTGTTTTGTTTGTTAAGAAGAAGGATGGTATCATGAGAATATTATGCACATTACTGAGCTTTGAATAACCTCACCATCATGAATAAGTATCATTTACGAAGGATTGATGATCTGCTTAGTCAGTTGATGGCAAGAGAGTGTTCTCTAAGATTAATCTTAGGTCCGGTTATCACTAGTTGAAGATCAAGGTAGCGGATATACAAAAGACTCAATAATGCTCCATCTGCATTTATGGATTTAATGCAGTGTGTTTTCATGCCATACTTGGACAAATTTGTGATAGTGTTCATAGATGACATCCTAGTTTACTCAAAGGATGATGAAGAACATGAAGAACACCTAATGATAGTGTTGAATACTTTGAAGAAGAACCAGTTGTATGCTAAGTTCTAAAAGTGTGATTTCTGGTTGAATCAAGTCAGTTTATTGGGTCATGTAATTTCTGGAGATGGCATTCAAGTTGATCCAGTGAAGATTGAAGCAGTTGAGAAATGGTCCATGCCGACTACGGTGTCAGAAGTGAGAAGTTTTCTCGGGTTGGCTGTCTACTGTAGGAAGTTTGTGCAAGATTCTCTAAGATAGCTACACCACTTACCCGACTCACTCAAAAGAATTTAAATTTTGAGTGGACAAGTGAGTGTGAAGAGGCTTTCCAGACGTTGAAATGGAAGTTGACTACAACCCTAGTTTTGGCAGTTCCGGAGATCTTTGATAACTACGACGTCTATACAGATGGACAAGGTTTAGGGTGTGTGTTGATGCAAGGAGTAAAGGTCATTGCTTATGCATATAGACAATTAAAATTGCATGAAAAGAATTATCCAACACATAATCTAGAGTTGGCAGCAGTAGTGTTTGCCTTAAAAATTTGGAGGCACTACTTGTATGTAGTTAAGGCTAGGATCTATACAGACCACAAGAGCTTGAAGAATTTCTTTACTCAAGAGAATCTGAATATGAGACAGAGGAGATGGTTAGAATTTGTAAAGCATTATGACTTGGATATTCAGTACCATCCGGGTAAGGCCAATGTGGTTGTAGATGCCTTAGGTATGAAGCTAGTGTTTGCAGTTTCAAGCGTTGAAGATGTGTCAGAAGGGTTAGATGGGCTAAAAATATGAGGTTTTGATCAGATTGAAGATCGGCAGTTTGTGGCACCGTTGTTAGCAAGATCCGAGTTGATGGTTGATATTCGGGAAAAGCAAGATGATGATCCAGCGTTGGTTGATTTGAAGCGGGTTGCAAGAGAAAAGCCTACAGTGGGTTACGCTTTAGATAAGAATGGGAACCTTTGGTACCAGGATCGGTTGTGTGTGCCTAGTGCCAGTGATCTAAGACAAAGAGTTATGGAAGAGGCACATAGGATTGCATTTGCAGTTCATCCAGGAGCTACTAAAATGTATAGAGACTTGAAGGAAAAGTTTTGGTGGCCCTCAATGAAAGTGGAAATATCTAAGTTTTTAGCAGAATGTGATACTTGCCAGAAAGTTAAAGCGGAGCATAGAAGACCAGGAGGAATGCTTAAGCCATTGGATATCCCTGAATGAAAATGGGATAAGATCACGATGGATTTCATCACCGGTTTACCGAAGACAATAGGTGGACATGATGCGATTTGGGTGATTGTTGGATAGGTTGACCAAATCGGCCAACTTCTTATGAGCGAAAGTTGATATGTCTTTGAAGAATATGACCACACTATACTTGGATAATATAGTGACGTTGCACGGAGTTCTATCTCAATAGTTTTGAGATCGCGACGATCAGTTTGTTAGTCGGTTCGGAAAAGTTTGCAAAGGGCCTTAGGTACAAAGTTAGATTTGAGTCACGGATTTCCATCCGCAAATAGATGGACGATCGGAGAGGACAATCCATACACTTGAATATATGCTAAGTGCCTGTGTTTTTAAGTAGGCGGATCATGGGATGATTACCTACCAGAGCCAAATTTGCTACTACAACATGATTATCATGAAAATATTGACATGCCACCGTTTGAAGCTTTGTATGGGAGAAGATGTCGAACGCCACTGTTTTGGGTTGAAGTTGGGGAAAGAAAAGTCACCGGGCCAGAATTGGTTGAGCAAGCTAAAGAAAGGGTTCAGTTGGTTAAGAAAAATCTGAAGGCTGCACAAGATAAGCAAAAAAGTTGGGCAGATGTTAGAAGAAGACCTCTTGAGTTTGATGTTGGTGAGAGAGTTTATCTACGAGCTTCACCAATGAAAGAGTTCAGCGTTTCGGACAAAAAAGAAAGCTAAGTCCAAGGTATGTTGGACCATTTGAGATTCAGACGAGTTGGACCTTTGGCTTATAAGCTTAAGTTACCGGAGTCAATGTCGAGAATCCATAATGTTTTCCACGTATCAATGTTGAAGAAATGCTTGACAAAGACTGATGTCGAGACCACCGTTGATCCGGAAGTACTTCAAGATAATTTTGCTTATGATGAGAATCTTATCAAGATTCTAGATCAGAAAGAAAAGATGATCAAGAGATGGTTGATCCTTTTGGTTTTGGTACAATGGAGCAATCATTCACCGAATGAAGCCACTTGGGAGGTTGAAGGCGACATGATCGCCGAGTTTCGAGTTTGTTGATTTACGGGTATGTTCTAGTTTCGAGGACGAAACTCCTCTTCTTAGGGGGAGGAATGTAATATTCTGATTTTCAGGAAAGGGCAAACGTGTCATTTTGCGTAAAAGAAATATTATTATTCTTTACTTCTTTCGTGGAGTTAAGTATTTTGTATATATATATAAGGGCTGGAATATATAAATATGTATACGCATACTTGTGATCTGTAAAGATCATAGCCTTAACTCCATACAAGTAGTGCCTCCAAGTCTTTAAGGCAAAGTCCGCTGCCAACTCTAAGTCATGTGTTGGGTAATTCTTTTCATGCACCTTTAACCGTCTAGATGCATAAACGATTACTTTTCCTCCTTGCATCAACACACAACCTAAACTTTGTCCTGAAACATCAGTATAAACGTCGTAATTATCAAAGATCTCCGGAACTGCCAAAATTGGGGCTGTAGTCAACTTCTTCTTCAATATCTGGAAAGCCTCTTCACACTCACTAGTCCACTCAAACTTCACATTCTTTTGCATGAGACGGGTGAGTGGTGTAGCTATCTTTGAGAAGTCCTGCACAAACTTCCTATAATAGCCAGCCAAACCGAGAAAACTCCTAACCTCTGAAACTGTAGTCGGTCTGGACCACTTCTCATCCGCTTCAATCTTTCTTTGGATCAACTTGAATGCCATCTCTAGAAATGACATGACCTAAGAAACTAAATTGATTCAATCGTAAGTCACACTTGAGAACTTAGCATACAAGCTGGTTCTTCTTCAAGGTATCTAACGCTATCCGTAAGTGTTCTTCATGTTCCTTCTCATCCTTAGAGTATACGAGGATGTCATCTATGAATAAAATCACATATTTGTCAGGTAAGGCATGAAAACACTTGCATTAAATCCATATATTCGGATGGAGCATTAGTGAGTCCAAAACGCATAACCAAGAACTCATAATGTCCATACCACAGTACTAAAGGATGTCTTTGGTATATCTCGCTACCTTAATCTTCAACCGATGATAACCGGACCTAAGATCAATCTTAGAGAAAACTCTCTTGCCTTGCGGCGTGATTAAGCAGATCATCAATCCTTGGTAGTAGGTACTTATTCTTGATGGTAAGGTTGTTCGTGGTGGATCTATGCACATCCTCATACTACCATCTTTATTCTTGACAAACAAGACTGGGGCTCCCAAGGTGAAGTACTAGGCTGTATTATGTTCCTTTCAAGCATATATTTGAGTTGATCTTTCAACTCTTCCAATTCAGCCGGTGCCATCCTATAGGGTGCCTTAGCAATCAGTGCGACTCACGGCACTAACTTGATCTCGAACTCTATTTACCTATCTGGCATGTTTCCCGGTAACTCTTCTGGAAACACTTCAGGGTACTCTCTTACTAAATGGGTTTCTTCTAACTCAGGCTTCACTTTTTCCACATCCACTTCATACAACAAGTAGCCTTCACAACCTTTCTGAAAAGCCTCATCGCCTTAACTGCTGAAATGATCGGATGACGCTTCTTACTAGGCTTGTATACATTACCTTGATAAGTCTTAGATGATTTCCCGGGTATCTTGAAGGTTACTCTCTTTTCTCTACAATCCAGGTGAACATAATTCTCAGATAGCCAGTCTATTCCAAGAATCACATCGTAATCTGAAAAGTTCAAAACTGTAAAGTCACTTTTGCATCGATAAGATCCAACTCGAACTTCCGTGGGGTATCGTCCTAGTTACCTTTCTAGTGGTGTAGTTATTTCCAAAGTGTTTCTTAAGGTCTCGAGGGTAGATTCAACTTTTTAGCTATCTTAGACGACACAAAGGTGTTAGATGCTCGGTATCAAACAAAGCCGTGACATTAAGTTGTCTAATATTATTGTACCTAAGGTGTGAATTAATTTATTTAGATACAAATACAACATGATTTAACATGCTATAAAAGTACTTTAACAAAATGGAATAACAAATAAAGGTACCTAAAATAACATTATCATCCGGTTACGCATACTCAACATCCACGGCAAACACTCAAACCGGGCGACTTTGGGCGCGCTTTTCCATTCCACCGCTTCGATTACTTGAAGACCGCTTTGTCGGACAGGTCTTAGCAAAATGTCCAGATTCTCCACAGAGAAAACAGCCATTTACATTAGCTCGACACTCACCGGCATGAACTTTCTTGCACTTCGGGCACAGTGGTGCACCGGTGATCGGTGTAGTTGCTAAATGAGCTGTCGTCTTCTTTGGATTCTTTTGTGGTGCTCCTCGGTGATAGCCTTGACTTATTCCAAAACTTCCCTTACTTCCAATAACAACAGTGGGCTTCTTCTTGAAGGTCTCAACCTCTAAGGCTTTATTCAAAAGTTCAGCCATATTCCTTGCTGTGAAACCCAACATACCAGATTGTATCTGGTAGGATAACCCATCCTTGTAAAGGGCCATCTTCCTCTCTTCGATCTTTATAAGCTCAGGGTAAAACCTTCCCAACTCATTGAACTTGTTGGTATACTGAGATACCATCATATGAACACCCTGCTTAAGTTTTAAGAACTTGCTCGCCTTGCCTGCTTGCATTGTTTCTGGGAAGAACTCATTGTAAAACATAGCCTTAAAGCCTTCACAACTGTCACTTTCCATTCTCGCTTTCTATAGCATTGATCCAAGCTTCATTTGCACCTTAAGAAAACCAGCCGCCAACTGGGCCATCTAAGATTCAAGGGCGTTTATGTTCTGCAAGACTTCTCAAAACTCCTTAACCATTCTACTGACTTTTGAGTGTTCCACATTCCCATAGAAGTCTTGAATCCTGTTCCTTTTTAGCCTTGTATACCAATCTATGGGCAAGGTGCTTGCTCAAAAACCGGTCTAACTAGTGGGGCCGGTTGGTATCTTTGGAGGTATCCAAAAGGTACTTGTTCTTTGGTAAATTTGTTGTTGGTATGGTGGTGGTTGGTAGAAATAGTAAGGTGGGAAACCAGCGCCTTCTGTCGATGATCAAAATATGGAGAAAGGGGTATAGTAGGTCGAGGAGTATGACCTTCTGGTGGTGGATAGAAGGTCTGATGTTGCTGGTGGTGAAAAACCGGTGGAGAGGGGTGGCTTACCGGTGGTGGGTAAACACTGATCAATGAAAGGTAGATGTGGGTTGCTGGGGGTTCATAAATCGGTGGAATGTCTTCTATCACAGTGACACAGTTGAGTGCTTCCCCGGGTTCACGATAGATGTACGTGTACCTTGGTTCTTGCTAAAGCCGTGGGGTCGGGCTCCGCTGAGATCGTGGTGTGGGGGTCATAGTACATGGGGTTGGGGTGTGGCTCGGGTGAGGTGAAGGATTATGTCTCACAAAGCCGCCACTACAATAGGCGTCGGACTCTCATTCCGTACTCCTATAGCCACGCACTGACTCCGGTTCTAGTCGTCACCATCCTGATGATCAAAGAAAGATCAGATTATTACAAAAGGATCTAAAAAAGTCTTAGCTCAAAAGAAAGGAAGCCTAAAAGATCGCTCTAATACCAACCTATAACGCCCGTTTCGGACACGAGTCCTTATCGGAAAAGAAATGGCGGCACGTATAAAATAAAATAAATTCCACTTTATACATAAGCCTCTACTACGTCGTATTGAGTTAAGCAAAAGCGAAGCAAAAGACTCGGGTATAATTTTTTCAAACAACCAAGAATAGAAACTCAATCTAAAGATAGAAATGTTACATTTATTACATTGGAGAAGAAACCAAACGAAATCCAAAACATACGAACCTCCAAAAGAGACTAAAAGGAAATTACCAAGTTTCCAAACAAAACTTCAAGTCTAAAGCATTTATATAAAAAAAACATGAATAAATAAACTCTTCAACTTCGGCGTCCTTAAACATCGTCGTCAAAGTCCTAATCGATCTCCGGATCAACCTGTTCATCTTTTCTCCCCCAAACACATAGAAAAAATGCATTTGAGGTAAGTACAAAGTACTCAGTAAGAAGTAGAAGCTACAAATTAACTAAGGTTTATTAACAGGTTTTAAGTTAAATAATTATCTTTATAAGACCGACTCAATCTAGTTAGATTTCACTTCATGTCCATCAACATGTCATGACTATATGTTTCTAGCTTAGCTTATCTTGGTTACATCATCACTCAAGGGCACTACGCATGGCGTTTATCAGCCTGAAGATATACTTGCTAACTACCGGTGGATGGCACCTGATAGCTCTAGGGTCTACCCGGTATGCGTATATGTTCGATGAATTTCCTCCACTACCCTTCAGCCTTTTGAGCCAGTAGCATTGTTCACATTTTATGAACGTATCACATCGCCGATATGAAATGGTGCCTAACCGAGAATAGGTGATGTTTTATCTTTCACTACCACGTACGTAACTTTGTTGTGTATTAACTAGCCGCCTAAGTGTTTTCAAGGCAAATCTTACTTTATCAACTCTACTCCTTCACTTAGACAGCTAGATATCACATCCTATCAAGTACATAGATATTGATGAACTCTAGTTCATCAAAGCACAAGCCCTTTCATGCCTTTCTGACGGATCCAAACTTCAACTTCCTTTAAGAGTACATTCGGTGCTAAAACTAAACGAATCGGAAGCTCAATCGAGTCTTGTTCATGTTTAATTAATGTTATTAGTTCAAGAAATGACATTCCAAACTCATCTCATAGCTTAAAACATTAGAAATAACATTCAAACAGTGTCGGGGGTGCCAACACCTTTGGCGTGCGCCAAAGTACATCAGAGAGTTCACTGAACTCTCTAGTTTAGGTTCGGGGGGCACCAAAGCCTTTGGGGCGAACCAAAATGCATCAGAGAGTTCACTGAACTCTCTGTACAGGTCAGGGGGCGGCAAAATGGTCGGGCGCGTCAAAAATGCCAAAAACTACTATAATGCAATTTTTCAGACTCTCTTGATTTCTACTCAAATCCATGCATGTTCTACATGATTTTTCTCATAAAAACACCAGAAAAACATACCATATGATCCAAAAATATCCTTAACCTAAACAACATTTAGGCATAAAAATTGATACAAAAACGCATCAAAAACACGATTTAACCTCTCTAAACCATAATCAATTTGTAGGAAGATTTTCTTACCTTATAAGCAAGAAATTCCAACTCAAACTCTCATAAAAACTACATAAAACTTGATCTTTTTCTGCAGAAACCTATGTGATCAATCCATATATACATTAGATACGATCACACGCTTCAATAACAACAAAACTACGAATTTAAGAGTTTAAGTCCATTAAACTCGATCAAGAACAAAACTAGGGCTCAAAACATACCTTGACAAGGTCTCACCTTCCTGGTATTGAATCGACGGTCTCTTCACGACGATTCCGTTGCTCTACTCCGATCTGAAAATGATCGAGATTCTATTTTAACCGATAGAAATTCTCTCATTACTAAATGCTTCACACGCCCGTTCTCTTTTTCAACGTAGGAAGAAATTCGATTTATTTTTGTTATGAGAACTAATGGGATGTATTTTCCTTAAATAGATAATACCAAAAATAATAATTTCTTATTATTTTTCCCTTATTATAAAAATCAGATTTTCCTTAATATATATATATATATATATATATATATATATATATATATATATATATATATATATATATATATATATATATATATATATATATATCGTAAAACTTAACTCCAATAAAAGATGTCGAATAATAATATTTAATTTTATGCAATTTACACGTCTCGCTTTAGAAAATCGGAATATTACACCGGGAGCAGGCGTTACACAAAGTCGGTTGAAGTTCAGGACGGGTCGTCAATTAGCATCATAGTCAGCAATGTAAGTGACTAGATCTGATGGATAGCCATCATGGGTAGAGGGAAATCCGATAGGGGTTGAGAGGAGTCGGGCATCTGACGCCGTCCATGGTCTTGATTTTATCTTAAGCTTTACGCGGCCAGAAAATCGGAGGAAGGGCCACCGTCAATTAATCGAAAACAGAGTTATCCGATCAAACAGAGAAAAATAAATATAAGGGTATTTTAGTCCGAACGAAATTATTTTGTCCTTATTGCAACTAAAAAAAGAAGTGTGGATGCGTTTAATTTAGGGGAGAAATGTGGATTTATAACTATTTTTATCATATATTTAATCAATAGGGAGACACTTGTACTCGGATACATATCCTAGTCGTAATCTACTAGGGTCTAATCTGGCTCCCAGTGAAGAGGTTAGGGTTCGAACCTCGTTTGGGGTGTTTAAATGGGTGTGTGTTTTTCTTTTTGGACCATAATTGCATTTGCATCCGCACACAACATTAAACGGCAAATGTTCGATGTTTTATATTTTTGCAGGAATTATTTAATTATTATAATTTATATTATAAGTATATCATGAATTGTAATAATTAAATTATTTTGGATCATACCCTTACTTCTACCCATCGTTTGCCAACTGGTACCCAATCCACATGATACTATTGCATTCTACCTTACATAGGTAGATAATAGTTTGTTGAGTCATTGAAATGTTGCATTCTACCTTACATAGGTAGATAATACTTTGTTAAGTCATTGAAATGTGCTCGATCCTTTTTACGTGTATATATATAAATTCAGCAGGAATGCAGGAAAGTGCTTAGATCTGTAATGCCTCATCTATATCGATTTCCCACAGGGGTTATTCCGACTACATCCTATTCGGCGTAAAGGTATCAACGAGCCTTTCCGTTAATTCAATATATGTATCCTTCTCCTAGTCCCACACTGCTCATTCTAATGCTACTGCTTCCTTTCCATTGCCTTAATGGCACACATCTCCTAGTTGGCAAGGCTCGCCACACCCACCCTTCTCTTTGAGTTGGAATCCTCTGCCATATCCTCTGCTGTGTTTGTCTTGTAAGCCGAAACGAGCGTCGTTTCGGGCAAAAACGCAACGGCGTGTCGATATTTTTTTATTTTTTTATTTTATTAAGCTCAGATCGAAACGGTGTCGTTTCGAGTCACAGCAGCGTCTGCCGTCTTCGACTCTACGGCGAGAGGATCGAGTTCCCTTCTCTTTGTCAGCTCGATCCGCTCTTATTCCTGAAGAGGAATATGGAACAAGGATTCTCGCTCACAAGCAAGTATAGAACGGAATGCCACTTTGACTGCCCCATATAGCTGAAATCGATCGTACATTTCACCAATTAACTTCCCTTTAACCTTTAGCTAGCAGCATATAAATGTTCATAGTTAGCAATATATAAACGTTCGTCGTTACCAAAAATCACAATGTAAGTTTTCATAATTTCATTGTGTATTATATTTTCATCATTGGTAAATGTGGATAATAATACGCAATCAGTTCAATCGAAACCACTCTATGATTAGAGGTCAGGGTTCGAACCCCGTTTTGGGCGTTTAAATGGATGTGTGTTTCTTTCGTCTCCGGAAAAAAAAATGAGACAATTATTTTGGAGTGCGTCCGATAATTGCATTTGCATCCACGCACAACATAAAATGGCAAATGTTCAATGTTTTATATTTTTGCAGGAATTATTATTAATTATTATAATTTTTAGTATAATTATGATACTTATATTATAAGTATATCATGAATTGTAATTATTAAATTATTTTGGATCATACCCTTACTTCTGCCCATCGGTTGCCAACTACTACCCAATTGACATGCATGATACTATTGCATTCTACCTTACATAGGTAGATAATAGTTTGTTAAGTCATTGAAATGTGCTCGATCCTTTTTACGAGTATATATATATATATAGGTTAGCTAGCAACACATAAATGTTCATAGTTAGCAATATATAAACGTTCATCGTCACCAAAAATCACAATGCAAGTTTACATAATTTTATTTTGTATTATATTTTCATCATCGGTAAATACAGATAATGATATGCTATCCGTTCAATCGAAACCACTCTATTATTATATGTTGTCCCTCCGGTGGCCTGCAGGCTACTGTGCCGGTAAAAGATATTGTGACGATATATCTAACAAATTAAAAATACATGGTCTTTGGTATCAGTCGGGAGACCCCAAAAGGACGCGCAACGAAGAATATCGAAAGATCAAGGTATTAAAATTCTTTATTTTCTTGTACAAGAAGATGGAAAAATATATTGAGTACGATTTAAGAACCTGTGCAACACTTCAATAAGTAATTATTTTTTTTAAAGCTTTTAGCCAAAAGGGTAATTAAGAATTAACCCATTAAAAGTAAAGATTTTACCTTTAATCGTATACATTAAAGGTAAAATCTTTACTTTTAATGGGTTAATTCTTAATACCTTGATCTTTCGATATTCCTCCTTGTGCGTTCTTTTGGGTCTCTCGACTGGTACCAAAGACCATGTATTTTTAATTTGTTAGATATATTGTCACAATATCTTTTACCGGCACAGTAGCCTGCAGACCACTGGAGAGACAACATATAATCATAGAGTGGTTTCGATTGAACGGATAGCGTATCCTTATCTGCATTTACCGATGATGAAAATATAATACACAATAAAATTATGAAAACTTGCATTGTGATTTTTGGTAACGATGAAAGTTTATTTATTGCTAACTATGAACATTTATATGCTGCTAGCTAACCTATATATATACACGTAAAAAGGATCGAGCACATTTCAATGACTTAACAAACTATTATCTACCTATGTAAGGTAGAATGCAATAGTATCATGTCAATTGGGTAGCAGTTGGCAAACGATGGGTAGAAACAAGGGTATGATCCAAAATAATTTAATTATTACAATTCATGATATACTTATAATATAAATATCATTATTATACTAAAAATTATAATAATTAATATTAATTCCTGCAAAAATATAAAACATTGAAAATTCGCCATTTTATGTTGTGTGCGGATGCAAATGCAATTATCGGATGCACTCCAAAATATGTGTCTACCATATGACATTTTGTTTTTTACTTGAAAAAAACCGAATCGAGTCAAACTCTCTTGCGAGTCGAGTACGAGTAGCTTACGAGTAGCCCAATTCACATGTCACTTCATCGTCAAATGTCACTGCATCGTCAAATGTCATAACATCGTCACATGTCACATCACCTTCACATGTCACTGTATCTTGATGGTCACTGCATCGCGATGGTCAGTGCATTGCGGTGGTCATTGCATCGCGGTGGTCAATGCATCGCGGCTGGTCACTGCTTCACGGGTGGCTAATGCATTGGGGTGGTGAATGCATCATGATGGTCAATGCATCGCGGTGGTCATTGCATCGGGTGGTCACTGCATCACGGTGGTCAATGCATCGGGGGTGGTCACTGCACCGGGGGTGGTCAGTACATCGGGGTGGTCAGTACATCGGGGTGGTCATTGCATCGGGGTGGTCACTGCATCACGGTGGTCAATGCATTGCGCTGGTCATCAGGGTGGTCAATACATCGCGATGGTCACTACATCGGGATGGTCATTAAATCGCCGTGGTGAATGCATCTCGATGGTAGTGCATCGCGGTGGTCACAACATCGTGGTGGTCAATGCATCGCGGTTGTTCACTGCATCGTGGGTGGTCAGTGCATCGGGGTGGTGAATGCATCGCGATGGTAACTGCATCGGGGTACGTGGTGAATGCATCGCGATGGTCACTGCATCGTGGGTGGTCAATGCATCGGGGTGGTCACTGCATCGTGCTGGTCAATGTATCGGGGTGGTCACTGCATCGCGGTGGTCAGTGCATCGGGTGGTCAATGTATCGCGGTGCTCAATGCATTGCGGTAGTCAATAAATTGGGGTGGTCACTGCATCCCGTTGAAGAACTTTTCGATTTTCAGCAGTTAAATCGAAAAAGAGGACGAAAAATATGAATTATGATGAATAATGACGATAATCGGTGTTTTATATGAAAAGATATAATCGTTTGAAATATTGGGTACGAGAGAGAAAAATTACCAATTTTTTTCTTTTTCTCCCCAACCAGCAAAAAAAAAAAAAAAAGAAAGAAAGCAAAGCAGCGCCTGTTGAAAAAAAAAAGGTCAATGTTAATGGCACCACACTCAATATACTCGGCACCATACATGTGCAAAATTCAACTTTTTAGAGGTCGAAATGTGTTATTTCAACTCCCGAAAAGTCGAAATGTGTTATTTCGACCTCTAAAAAGTCAATTTTGCGCACAGTGCACAAGGTCTTGAAGATATATAATGCCATTAATAATCTTAAAAAAAAAACATAACAAACTTGCGTGTTTTTTTTTTCCTTTTTTCTTTTGCCTTTTTTCATTAAGGGTATTTGAGTCTATGTATTTTATTTGTGTTCTTATAACTAATGAATTGTTTAAAATGTCCTATTTGCCTAATTAAATCTATTTTGTGTCATTTTAGACCATTGCCCCTAAAATAATATAGTAGGGATAAAGATAGAGATACAGATATACTACACATGTTACGTTATTATTATTATTGGTTGATAAATAATCAAATTAATACGACGTCTTTACGTGTTATATAACTTCTTATCGCCTCAAAAGGAAATAACTTTTCACACCAATTTTTATCTTATCACACAGAAATTTATTTCCAATTTCGCCCTTACTTTTTTTATTTTACGCGCGTTCATTTTGACCAAAGTTTGGTCAGAATGTGACACATTATCCATACTGAAATATGGTCAGAATATACGTGTTGAGAGTCCATACTGGTTGATTTTGACCATCTGTTAGGTAGAATGTTTGAAGTTTTCCAAATTCATATATAGTCAGAGCATCATTCTCACCAATATTGAGTCCGGAATACTCTACACATTCAGACTAGAATTGGGTCGGGATAACAACAACAATATAAGAGCACCACTATTGATTCGATGAATTTGACGAGAATATTAAAGGTTTTTCACTCAATTTTAGTCGAATGTCTTTCGACTGTATTGAAGTATGAAAAACATTCAAAATTCTGACTAGAATAAAATCAGTATAATGATCGTATTCTGACTCAAATTGGGTCAAAATAGTTGTTGTGTGAATTAGCCATAAATTGGCCAGAATAGTATATATTTTCCGGACTCATTTACGGTCAGAATGACAAGCATGTGGAATATCCAAACGAAGCCCACTCTCGGCTCTTGGTAAGTGTAAAACAACATTGGTGTGAAAAGATAGTCCAATTCAAAATCAGTCATCTTTTCTCCTTGAGTGATAATTTCGGTCCTTAACTATATAATTATATGTTACAATTTTTAGATACTTAACGGATTCGATTTTTTATAACCTTATCATTATCCATCCGTCCTTAGGTTGTTGGATAAACCTATTGAAAAACGGATAAGTTACATCATATCATCTATTTAGGGTGTCGGAGGTAAGTTACATTAAACGTCTTGGTGGAAAAAAAAAGTTAAATTAAACTTCAAAACCTTAAACATAATAAAGCCCATAACCTGATCTCTATCAACAAAAAAAAAAAAAAAAAAAACCCACCTGATCTCTCAGCACAAACAAGACGAAATTACGTACTTTGTCCTCCTCAATCCGGCCTCATATCATCAACAAAAAGCAATAATATGGGAAGTCGATGTATTCCTGAAGGGATCGTTGAGGATATCTTACTCAAATTACCTACGAAATCTATCATCCGATTCCAAATCGTAAGTAAGTCATGGCTTAATCTAATAAAAAGTAGCTATTTCGCAAACAAGCACCTCCTCATCAAATCCGAGGAGAGTTATCTTGCTATGTTTTTCGTGGTTCGGCCTACACCACGGTTGGACCGTCGGTTTTTACTCACACGTCTCTACGAGGAGGGTAAAGAAACATCACAACTGCTGTTCCAAGATCAGGGTGTTAATAAATCTCCTGTGCTTAATTTTGAGCTCCCGCCTTCTTACGACCGCACTTATATTTCATTAGTAGGTCATTACAATGGCATAATGTGCTTGAGTATAGATTTTTCTCGTATTATTCTGTTGATTAATCCATTTTTAAAGGCAGTGAAAACCCTTCCCATCTCGCCCGTCTCGCCTTTTGACAATTCTATAATGTGTATGAAATTGGTTGGTTTTGGATTTGAAAACGTGACTATGAATTTTAAGGTTGTCAGAATATTTAGGTCACCACAAGCAGCAGCAATTGGAGTTGATGGTTATCGGAGAGCTGAAGTGTACAACGTAACAACAAATGCTTGGAGAGAATTGAATGAACTTCCTTTCGGAACTATTCATACAGCCAGTTGTTCCACATTGTTTAATGGGGTCGTCCACCGGTGTATAGAAATTGATAATTTAGACTGGGAAATGCTCACTTTCAACATGAGTACGGAAGTGTTTCAGCTTCTACAATTACCTCAAGGTTGGAACAATGATGTTGATAATGTCCCTACTCTTTTTGTTATGAATCAAGAGTCTCTTGCTTTTGTGTCGTATTGTCACGTATATTACTCAGACCATGTTGTGAATATATGGACAATGAACCAACACGGGAATGGAGTAACCTGGAACAAACTCTATTCCATCGGACCTTTACTTGAATTGGTAAAGCCGTTGGGTTTCCGGAAGGAGCATGAATTCCTTTACGTCATAGGTGGTGGAACAACAATTTTATATGATCTACTCAGTCATTTCCGTTCTCCGTATTTTCCTTCACTGCCGGATCTGCCACTGTCCGTTGAGAACGCTGCCCTACTGATTCATAGGCCGATTTTCGCTTAAAATTTTAGACATCATAAAATACATTTATAGTTTATGTCCAGGTCCAAAGATGATAATCTATTTCACAAATACCAATAATACATATTTGTTATAAGAAATACAAATAATACTGATACAAACACATAATTTATCGATCCGTTTTTTAAAACCAATTGTATTAAAGGTCAGAATATGATGGCACTATCAACTTCATGGTCACAATAGTACACACATAATTAAATTGAAAAAAAGAAACATATATAGAAATTGTAAAAAATCCAGCATGTCTCAAATGAAAAAAATATTAGATTTTTAAATTATTTCGTAGCTTTTTATTATATATTTATCATAACCGGTACAGTCTGACCGACCAACCCACCAAAGGGACCCATCCGACCAATCGTTCTTGGCCTCCTTTAGCATAGAGCCCTGGGTATATTTTTTGAACAATTTTGGGGAAAAGGTGTACCATTCGGTTTCCACTATATAAATATATAGATTAGCTTCTTTCATGTAAAGAATGGGACAAAACATGATGTAAGGAATGATTGACTTGTTCTAATTGAGATTTGAGACAATGAAGTTGGGATGCATTTCATTCGGACTGCTTTTTTTAATTTTATCAGTAAATTCGAGAAATGGAATGTTTCCGGGTAGTTTTTTGTGAAATTTATCTGCTACATGTCTGGAAATTCAAACATGGTTCAAAGTCGCGGTCGCGGTAACCGACTCGGAGACCACCGAGTCACATGTATCGTCGCGTATCGATATCGTTTCGGACGAGACGGGTTTCTCGAATATAAAATTATTTAAAAAATTTGAAAAAAATCTCAGGCCGAGTCACTTTAGATATCGGATTGACTCAGCCGAATCAGGCAGAGTTTTGCCTAGTTAGGCCGAGTTTTGCCGAGTCAGGCCGATACATACCTGAGTCATGTCTAAATCGAGATGAATCCGTAACTTTGTACCGGAAAGCTCCGAGTCGTCTTCGACTTTGAACCATGGATTCAAAGTTGCAAATATTGTCCCTAAGGAAGGTAGAAAGTCTGCCAACGAGGCATTGAACCAGGAGGTCCTGTGTTCGAGTCTCAGTTGGGTCAAATTTTTGCACGCACTGAAATTATTGTTTCAAGCTCAACTTAATTCTTCTTGTCTGATCTGAATGTCTTGAAGTCCGAATTTGTTTCTGTACATCCCTCAGTTCTGATTATCAACTTGTTTATGTTTCCTCATTTCACTCCATATCAGATCTGATAATCTTTGAATTTGATTTTTCATTTCTCTGATTTTTATATATGTTGCACTTCATATCTATCTTTTCATTACATGATATACAAGTATCGTAAAGTTATTTCAAACCATCACAGATTTATTTGAAAATAACTGTATGACCTCGACTTTTAGGTTCTTCAAACCTGAGTCTGAGCCCTCAGTTTTAGATCTTCAATCTTCGTTATTCAATCTGGTTCCTCAGCCTTCACATCTTCTAGATCTAATCTTTCAAATCATTGTGAAGGCCTATAGGATTTCTAGTACAATGCATGTCTGATTAACCTATACAATATCATACTCTGGTAAATCGTATACATTTATCAAGTACAACCTCACAGACTTCTATCACAGTTGGTTTGATTGATCATCGTCAAAACTAAACTTCCCAACACTTATTTAGGCGATCAAGGTTTTACAAGGGGAGGTTACATTATTCAAAATGATGTGGGAGGCATTATTCAAGCAGACTAGGAAACATAACGGCAAACTACTAATATGGAAGTTGAAATGAAGGCTCTAAAGATAGGGATTTTGGAATGTAGTCAGTTGGGTTCAAAGAATTGAATTATAGAATCAGATTCTTGGAAAATGGTGTGTATAACACCACCAAAATCCAAAAAGGGTATAAATGGAAAAGAGAATTATTTTATTATTTTCCCTATTTATGTTAACCTAAATAGATATAATTAAAGGAATTAATTAATTATATGAGTGTTGTAATTAATGGGTATTTAAGGGAAATAATTTCATAATTCCTCATTAGTTATTTCACGGCAAAATTTCTGATAAAAAAATGAAGAGGGCGACGCATTCTTTAGGAAGGAAAATGGAGAACAAATCTTGATAGTAAGATTTTGTATTCTAGTAAGACATTTTTGGGGAAAATGTGTCGTGCGTACTTGCACTCTTTATAGCATATGTATGAATGATATATAAAATTCAAAGAAAAATATATAATAATAAATTAAAAAAATACAATTAATAAATTTTCTGTTCGGTTACAATGTAATTAAAGCAATTCGGTTATAGCGGTTTGGATATCAGTTCGGTTATAACAGTTCGGATAATGGTTCGGTCATAACGGTTCGGTTTTCGGTTCGGTTTTTATTCGGTTCGGTTACGGTTAATTTATATCACTAACCGTAACCGAACCAAAATTTTCGGTTTCTTCACAATGCAAATTGGAAACCGAACTGTGGGTAATCATTAACAGAACCGAACCGGATTACTACAATTTGGTTCGGTTTTCTGGTTATCCATATCCGTATACACCCTTTTCATGGGGTTTAAGGTTTAGTGGCGGGATTCCAGCTGGGCCCCGGTGAGATTCAGGTTGAAGGAATCTGGGAGGGATTTTGGGGTTGAAGACGATGGGTGATTTGAGTTTTTTTTTTTTGTTTTGGTTTTGAGTGGGGGAGATTTGAGTTTTATGGTTAGGGTTATTGATTTGAGAATTTGGGGAAATTGAATCATGGGTAAATTGGGCAACTCATCCTATTTTGCATGTGAGGGTCTTTTAAAAAAATTTTTGTTTCCACACATTATTCGAGCAAGTATTGTGGTCAAAATGGGTTTCTTAACCCAATGCCCGAAGTATATTATATGAAAAATAGTAAAAATGAAGGTCTAAAATACGTCATTTGTCATTTGGTATAACTTTCATACAACCGTCTTACTGTAAAATCTTTCCGGATCAAGAATAGATGTGTATTTACGTGAGAAATTATATTTTCATGTCATTTAACACCCCTTATTAAATGTCAGGTCGGGTCAGACCTAGCTTTTTTTAAAGTCCCCCTGGCCCACTGAAATCCCCCCAGGGTCCGTGCAAATTTCAACGTTGCTTCCCTTTTCCTTTTTTTCAACGGTCCCTAGGCGAAATTTCAACGGGGCGGGGGAATTTTAATAGGGAATTAAAAAAAAATCGGATCTAACCCGACTTGACATAAAATAAAGGATGTTAAAATGACCTGCAAATATAATTTGTCTATTTAAGTCATGGTTCTGGGCTTTTAGAGGCCTTGAGTGGTGCGTTTAAGTCATTGTTCTGGCCCTAGTTCAAGGGCGGACCCAGCATTGTAGGGGTGGGGTGCATGAAACCACTCGAATTTTCGGATGAATTTACTGATATACCCCTCTAATAATATTAAAACTGTGTATGTATATTATTTCATCTGATTTTAATGTAATTCTATTTATTTCGATTACTTGGAAGAACAATATATATCCTAACATCATGGGTTCAAAACTTGTTCTTGGAAATTTCCTATGTCCGCCAATGGCTCCCACTGGAAACAATTTGATCTCCACTCGAAAAATTTCCTACGTCCGCAACCCGTGATTGGCTCCCACCGGAAACAAAACCCTGCAGTCAAAAACACAAAACCCGTCTTTGAATGCCGGCGACTACTCATTGTTTGAATGCCAATGTAATATGTTCCAAAATTTGCTGCCAGCACACGCCTCTGAGTAAGCAAATTATTAGTTGTGGTGTTTTTTTTCACTTGTTGAGCTATCATTTTTTTATTTTTTTTTTATTTTTGAAAGATCCATCGTTTTATATTTCCTGAAAGATTCATTCATCTGGGGATCTGTATATGCAGAAACCATGAATTTGTTGATATTTCATTTAATTTCCTTTCAGAGTAGTGGTTTTTTATTTTTATTTTTATTTTATGGGTTCACTGGAAAAAGTTTTACTTGTGCAAATGGACTTGTTCAATTAGAGCAAGTATATGAAGCGGTGAAAATTCAGAAAAGGAGAAGGGTACAAGTATGAAGCAATTATGCTCCCTTTTTATGGCATTCTTCAGGCGTTTTAGTTCAACATATTTGTTAACTAAATTCAAGATCAAGAACAAGGAAAATAATGGAAAGAAAGATCCTCCAAAACCTAGAGCAGGTAAGATTAAATGGACTGAGGAACAATCACAAGTGTTGAGTGAGATTTCCAAAGGGAAGTCTGTATTTGTTTCTGGCTCAGCAGGGACTGGTAAAACAGTTTTGGTTGAGCATATTATCAAGCAACTTAAGCGCATTCACGGAAGGGTTAGAACTCAGCAGGGACTGGTAAAACATATGTACGATTCGTGGATATGTCTGCTGAGAATGAGAGTGATATCAAACGCATATGTTCTCATGATTGTTTACTGCCATTGGTGAAATTCGACTTTGGGAAGGAATATATAGTTGATGTAGAATCATGGTATGTGAAAAACGGAGATATTAAAGTTGCAGAACGTAAGCAAATTCCTCTGATACTGGCTTGGGCTCTTAGTATTCACAAGTGTCAAGGAATGACTCTGGATCGTCTTCATACAGATCTTCGTCGTGCTTTTGGTTGTGGAATGATTTATGTTGCACTTTCTCGAGTGAGAGCTTTGGATGGTTTGCATTTATCCGGTTTCAGTCCTAGCAAGATCAAAGCAGATCCTAAGGTTCTGCACTTCTATAAAAACTTCAACTAGAAGGCCATGTTTTTCACTAAAAGTGAACACATTGTGTAATTTTTTTCTTTTTGGAAGATCCTTTAAAAAGTGAAAATCAAGACCACCATTTTACAATTTCTGGGGTCCGCCGTTGGATGGATGCGATGTATCATTCTTAAGATAGAGTCAAACTCTATGATCATAAAACGGTTAACGAAAACGTGCATAAAGGCCCAAGAATCTTAGTTTGTGATTGATTTTCAGTCGGTCAAAACTGTGGTAATTGACTGGTGAAATATTGGTTATCAGCCGTTGAATCGACAGTCATATGTTTATCCGTGTGGCAATGGCGGATCCAGGATAATAGTTCAATGGGGTCACAAAAATATGGCAAGCCTAAAGAAAAAAAAAAACAAAACAAAGCCGACAAATTGAAACTTTTTTCCGGCAAATATTACAAAAATAGTTGATGGATTATAATTGTTCCTGGATCAAAAGTACAATATATAGTCATAAATTTCAACTTATCATGACACAAAATTACAAATATAGCCAACCAATTAAAACTGTTTCAAATCAAGCACAAAATAACCGTACATCGTCCATAAATTTCAATTGTCCCCTACGAGTTTTCATGTTTTGAAATCGTTCAATAACGACATCAGTGCTAATACTATTTAGCAAATCCTTATCAATGTCACAAATAAGACAATCGCTTAGCAATTCATGACCATTCGATTCCATAGCGGTGTCTTAACAATGGTCATTGCGAGAGAAGCCTCTTTCCACACTTCTTTGTTGCTACCGGCAAAACCAAAGCTAGCCTCAAAAGCCGATACACCAAATTATACCCCACGTGCTTTCTTGTTTGCACCAACAATGTAGATAGAGCGCCAATCCCATTCAAGTCACTAAATCATCATCCGTTGACACATCCATAATATATGTATCTAGTTGAGTTCTTAACACCATACATTCATACGGAGAGAAGTCATTAGGATACAACTCAAACCATCTTCATCAACCTTTTACATCAAACCCGCAAAATTATCGAATGGACTCAAACTAGCAATACAAAAAGTAAATCGGAATTGATCTCGATAAATCGATCATTTATCTCACGAAAGTTGCATATCAACAATTGCATAAAAACATTGCACACGATAACGAAAATCATTAGTGATGTTACTTTTACGCCGACGATTGAATGAAAAAACATACTCAACATTCATACCCAAACAATCAATATCATGCTTATCACAAAATGCAATGATATTACCTAAGAGATCCTCCCATCCATGATCTCTTAACTATTGCAATTGCTTCTTTGTCATTTCAACAAATCTCATAGCATTCACAATGTCTTGATCTTTTTTTTTGCAAAGCTATTGACAACCCATTTGTGATCATCAAAATTTTCAACATCAACTGTAAATTGAAGACAAAATCAAAGGATTCGAAATATATCAACAAACCTTTTACTTGGTTCTGTTTTGGAGTATCGTGAGCATCACACTCAACAAATTTTAGAACCTCAACAACACTAGAGAACAAAAGAACCAAGTTTATCAAAGAATCGTGATGAGATCCCCAACGTGTATCTCCGGCCCTCTTAAGACTTACCTCTTGGTTTATTCCTGATCCTGTTTCAATCAAACCACTATTGATATCTTCCAATATCTTTTTCGCTTGGAATTCTCGAACCATAGCTTTACGCTAGCAAGATGCACCGACAACACTCGTCAACATGGATGTCATAGAAAAAAATGATTCGACATCTTGATGTTTTTTAGCCACGGCAACAAGAGCCAACTGAAGTTGATGGGCAAAATAGTGAATATAATATGCATACTTGTTTTCTCTCATAATCAAAGTTTTCAACCCATTGAACCTACCCTTCATATTACTGGCCCCATCATACCCTTGACCACGAATTGTCATCAAACTCAAGCCCAACTCAGCAATTAAATTATCAATGGCAGATTTCAAATTCAAAGACGATGTCTCCTTCACATGGGTAACACTAATAAATCTCTCTTTTACATTCCCATGACCGTCAACAAATTGAAAAATCACAGCCATTTGTTCTTTCCCTAAGACATCACTAGACTCGTCCATCAACAATGAAAAAAAATCACCTTTCATCTCATCAAGTATACGAAGTTGTATCTCCTTAGCAAAACAATTAATAACGTCTTTCTGAATACTTAGAGATGTCATTTGATGATTTTTTGGAGCATTTTCAAGGAAAACTTTACGGATATGCTCACTTATATTAGCAGAGTATTTAAGAAATTCAAGAAAATTTCCTTGATTTGAAGAACCTTCGGACTCATCATGACCACGAAAAGCCGACCCTTGATGTAACAGAATTCTACATAAATCAATGGTAGCACTTAATCGAACCAAATATTCCTGTTTTTGAATATTTGTATGTTTATGAAAAGAAACATCAATGGAACGCTCTTGTCTCCTTAGATCCTCACATTTCCTCAATGAAAAATTATGAGAACTAGATTCATTACCAACATGGATGCCTAACCTCTATTTTTTATTCCAAGCATTAAAACCTTCACTTACAAATGCGCCACCACTACCTTGATTCCCAAATTCACCCTAAAAAAATAACAACACAAGCAATATGCTTTGTCTTCCTTAATGCTATATTCTAACCAATTAGCATATTCTTTAAACCACACTGGATTAAATCGACGAGTTTTCGTTCCATACTTTGTCTTAGGAAATTCAACAAATAAGCTCTTCTAATTTCATCAATTTGATTCGGATGATACTCAGATATTTTTTTCCTTTTCGAAGGCTCTGCAGGGAGGCAACTCAAATCAACAATTTGTCTACTATGAGAACTAACCCCACTAGATGCACCCACCCCCGGATTCTCAAACTCAGTAACAATTTCCTCAAATTCACCAACCTGACTTCGTTTTGTTGGACTTATTTTAAGTTTTAGTGATGAGTGCCAGACTAGATGTAATAGAGCAAAGACAAAAAGATGTCTAGATCAAATGTATTGGGTTATTAGAGTTTGATCTTGTATAGGTTTGATGAAACAAGCACTGTAAATGGTCAGCTGACTTTCATCAACAGACCTGTCTAGATCGGTAGAGGTTTGAGTCGAGTAGACTAGTTTAGGAACCTCTTGAAGAGGCGAGAAATTTGAGGCTCAAACTCGATTATTGAAGGCTAAGGGATCAAACTTAGTATTTAAAGTCAATGATATGGAATTAGAATTTAGGGAAGTCTGTGACGACCTAAACTTATTGCATATACCTTGTGTACAAGGTCTAAGTTCCAAAAGTTAAGTGGTGATTGGAACTTAGTTATGTTCAAAATGATGTAATCTAACTTCATAATAAAAGTTAGATATAAGAGAAGTGAGATCACGATGTTTTATAAACATAGCAACTTTGGATCGGTGACTAATATGTATTTTGTGAGACTTACGAGAACTCTTGAACATATATTTCGGTTACATTGAAAGATTACAATGAAAAAGACAGATAACAACTCTTGATTGTGTCAACAAATCAATGGCTAAGATTAAAGGGGCGTTGGAAAGAAGCAGGTATATCCAATGAATATAAGTCAAAGGGTGAAACGATCAGAAATCGACAAAAGTAAGCCCGGCGATGTCGATTACTATATATATAGGGACGAAAGCAAGTCAAGATGGGACAAATCAAAGCGGCTATGTTTGAATTTCAAACATAAGTCACAAGGATTCTCACCTATAAATAGAAGACCCGACTGAGAAGCAGAGATGATGATTTTTGAAAAGAAAAACAACAGATAATCTTGAGGTTCAGATTCTTATCAAGAAGTCACCCTGTTGAACTTAAGGTTACTGATCCAGTAAACTTCTTCAAGTGTAATATGTCATTAAGCTACATCAAGCTTACATACTTGAAGAATCCAAGCTGCTAATCATATCATCTGATCAAATTTCTTTGAAAATTTGAATTACTTACTTGATTCAAACTTTCTTTTACAAGAAACCTGCTGAAGACAGTGAAGCACTTTTGTGTGTCAAGAACTGTTGTTTGTGGTGGAGCTGATGAAGAGGCAATCCTATCCTTCAAGGACCGGTGGAAGACTTTGGAGGCGAGAATTCTACTATTCCAAGTGTTAGATTTGTGAAGCCATAGTTATTGGTGAAGGACAAACAACTTAGGGATTTTTGTAATTGCTACCTCAAGGATCTACAGTGAATTACCTCCAACATCACGGGAGAAGAGTGGTGACGAGGATTACACCACTGGAACCACTATAAAATCTGCCTACTAACTTTACTGCATTTACATTACGCATTTAGTATACTTAACACATCAACCTCTTGAACTACTAAGCTGAATCACACACTTACACTCATGAGTATCTAATACTTGGTATCATATTTTAACAACAAGTTTAAGGCTTAATTTGAATATATTCATTTGCAACAAATTCGAGTAAAGTCACTGTCGGCCAGACTCTTTGAGTGGTCGGTGAGACTGAAAGCGATCGGTGAGAGCTCACGAACTTCTTTGAGTTTGTTAACTCAAAAGTTTTAAGTGTTAAGTTTATTCACCCCTCTAAACTTAACCAAAGCCTTTTCAAGGGACCAACAATTGGTATCGAGGCGGATTTACATTCAAGTAATCCTACTTGTTGTACTTGTGAAAATACTTTGAAAACTTTTTCAAATTTACGATTTTCATAGATTTGCATCATGGATAACAACCGGTATGCTAGAATAATGTTGATGTGTTCTTTAGATCGTTTTGATGAGTATAAGCGTCGTATGCGAGTTTTTCTATTTGCAATGATTGATGAGATGATGGATGTCTTTGTTGATGGACCTTTGAAAATCACAAAAGCTATAGCGTGGATAATCAAACTCGGTACATTCCAAAGCCAAAAGAGAATGGAATCTTTGAAGGCAGAGAAAAGAGCAAATCTCAACAATATTGCTATTGATATCATATCTGAGAACTTTGGATAGCAATATCTACATGAAATTGAAAGATTGCAAGGCGCAAAGAACTTTAGGATAAGTTGCAATTAATCTGTGAAGGCACTGATGCAATCAAGAAGAACAAGATCAGTGTGGCAAAGAAGAAGTTCCAGGAGTTCAGAATGAAACCAAATGAAACTATTGAACAAATGGAGTCAAGATTCAATAAAATCATGGATGAACTCACCCTACTGAGTGTAAAGTACTCAAAAGAAGAAATCAATTAAAAAATCTTAGAAGCTTTATCTGCAAAAGAAGTTTGGTAGATGAAGGTGACTACCATAGAAGAAATGAGAAGTCTACATGAAGAGGACACCTTCAAATTGTTTTCAGATCTCAAGGCCTATGAATTCATGAAGAAACTTGTACTAGAGGTGAAAAAGAAGAACCAAAGACCCACTGCATTGGCTCTACACATCAGAAGAAACATCGAGGAGATCAAGATGATCTCTTTGGATGAGATCTGAAACAAATTGCCCCTCTTGAGCAAGAAAATCGGGATGATGAATAATGGAAGGGTTCTCAAGGAATTTCACAAAAAGTTTGGTGAAAAGAAGAAGGAAGAATCCAAGAAAGATAATGATTATTTGTGCTATCAATGCAAGAAACCGATTACACTTCAAACTGGTATCACGAACTAAAAGCGAGAAAAGGAACACGATTATCTCGCTTCAATTGCAAGAAGCTGGACATTTCGGACTGATTGTCGGACTCTTTGAAGAACAAAAGTCAACAAAGAAGATCGGCAAGAAGGCTATGGTTCTTTGAAGATGAATCGAGGATATGAAGTAGAATCGAAAAAAGAAATGAATCGATGATCTTTGCACTTGTTGCTTATATGGATGATTATGCTTTAATGGAAAATATGGATGAAATAGAGAAGTATACAGTACGTATCTATAAACTTCTACTTTGAAAGTGATTGTGAATCAACTTGTGGTTCAAATCCTAAAAATTCGGACAATGAAGAAACCTTGTAATGCCATCCTTAATCAAGCGAGGATAATACAATCGGTTATGAGATTGTTGTGAAATTTGAAAAAAGCTCTTCAAGCGAAGTTGGAAGATTAAAATTTGAATTAAGAATTCTCAAGGGTAAGGAAAAGGAGTTTGGACAGAATCAACACAAGTCTCTTTGTACATTATGTATTTATTGAATCACTGAACAATCTTGTTCCTCCACTTTGCATTCAAATCTGGAAAGCCTTATGGTGATAGAGCAGGCCTTGGATTAGGAACTCAACAATCTAATAAGAGTGGATCAGATGGAGTTCTTGAACCTAGTACGAGGTGGTCCTAAGTTTGTACCTACACAAGATCCAACTCCCAAAAGGTTGTTGAGGCGGTAAAGCCTCTTGAGAAGACTTCAAGAAAGCAAAATCGAGAAGTCAAAGGTCAACAACACACTAACAAAAATAATAAATCTAAAAGTAGGATTCACTGTGTACCTTCAGACTCTTGATAGCGGACCTACTACCAAGTCTATTTGGACCACAAAAGGTAAAAATCAGAAATATTCCAAGGATAAGAATCTAAACCTAAAAATGTCAATCATTCAAGGGATACTTATCTCAGGGGGAAAGTTAGACTGTTCCCTACTGATGATGATTGGAATATTCCTGCTACTACTACTAGAAACAATAGATATAACCATCTTTGCTGGGGAAAAGCCTCGTGAGAGGACTTATATAATACCTCGTGAGACCTCAGTGGACTCCATACTACGAGTACATTTCTAACAGACTGACAAACTAATGGTTATGCTAGTGCTTCTAACAAAAGAAATCACTCCAAACACCATTACATACCAAAAGGCCAGAAAGCATATGTGACTCTTACACTATCAATTGTTAGACCTTATGGATGTGTCTAAATACATGTATGAACAAAAGTATGATACTTTTCAAAGAAGACCTTATGGAAACTTGCCAAGGGTCATGCTTACCATGACCATCATGGACCCAAGCAGTTTTGGAGTACGTAAAGTACATTAACTTTGTTTTGTAGGGTGTCGATACTTTGGCGGTGGATGTTCCGGACATATGACAAAGAATAAGCCTTTGTTTGTCAAACTATGTGGCAAAGGATGGTCAAGAGTGAATTTTGGCAACAAGAATACACCAGGATACACAAGAGGATATGGCACACTTGTGAGAAATGGATTAACAATCGGGGAATGTTGCATTTGTGGAAGGATTTGGACTACAACCTCTTGAGCCTTTGGGCGAGTTTTGTGACATGGGTTATGTTCGGTAAAAACTAGTTTTACAATTTATAAACCGAAACACCCCAAGTATAAGGTTAAGTAGTATAGGATGTTAGCGGGTCGTCTAAGGGAGTGGAATGTTTATCGGATCAAGGAACAATTATTCTATCGATTATGTCACGAAAATTAACTTCGACTAGGGTTTAAACTAACTATAATATAAGAACGATGAGTAAAATTAAACTAAAAGCGAGAAGCGAGGAAAATTCGACTACTGAGACGGTCGTCGCTAATGTGGACGGGCGTCCGACTACGATCTAAAAGTAGAAAATATGCGAGAAATAGAAAATAAAAACTAGGGTTTTTAAAAGACAACTAAGCGAAGCAATCAAGGTCGATCTGACGATTTTGGTTTATCAAATAATTAAAAAAAAGCGGCAAGGCAGCGGGAATCCACCAATCAACCAACCCAAACCCAACTAGATGGCAAGTTAAAGATACAATTTTTAGTAATGATCTATCACGAATTCGATAAAATTTCTTTAAACGAATTCTAGGGTTTCGTTTCCTTTCTCAAGCAAAACTAAACGGCATGCAAAACAAGATCACGAGATCGTCTCCAAAACTCTACTCAATTAATTATAAATGATCTCTCGAATTACAACTAATTGCATCAATTGAAAGACTAAGGCTTGAACAATATTCTCATACAAATTCAAAGCATAAAAGTAGTTTCATCGATCTTTCGATTCAAATAAAACGTAAACATTAAAGAACAATATCCAATTGATGAAAAACTGTAACTTTTACTCACTAAACATGTAGCTAAAAATCATCTAGTTGGTGTTGATGTTGATCGGTTTCATCCGTTGTCCCACCGCGATGTGCTTAGCCAACAATCATGTTGTTGAACACGATTATTGGGATGGAGAGATTCATCTTTGAATCTCCTCTTTGAATGATGCGGCTAGGGCTTTTTGATGTGTGGCTGCTGTGTGAATAATGCGGCTGGAATTATGATGATCCTTAGGGTTCAGAATAGGCTGCTATATATAGGATTACAGTCGGTCTTTGTCAAGTCGGCCGAAGGACGCCCGTCTGGTTTGGTGGACGCCCGTCCAAAGATCTTGACTTTGCTCCAAACGTCCGTCCAAGCTGCGTCCAAACTCTCTGTATGTGATTTCCTCTCCTGGACGCTCGTCCATGTATTGAGACTCCCGTGCAGTGCGGGCCTTGATTCGGCTCCTTGGGCGCCCGTCCGCTGGGCCGAGGTAGTGAACGCATGATTTACTATCCCAAGCCAACTTGCATCCTTCTTCTTCTACTTGAACCTCCAATTGAGTAACTCCTTTTTCAGCTCATTCCAATGCCACGCATGCATACTACAAGGTGGTAAAAACACGCAAAAATGTAGACTCATACGAATAAATAAACAATCAGCGTTAAATCACATAATTGGCTTGGTTTTCACACTTTAATGAATTCAAAACCCATTCTTTCAATTTATCCTTTTAACAAGTGATTTTCTATAAAAAACACTAAAACACGGAAGATATTGCTCTGAAATAACTCGATATAAACCACAAAATTAGTAAGTAAGCAGGTTACAAGGTTACTTTTGACAAAGGCACTGTATTGTCATTAGTGAAAGAGGTGATCAAGTTGTGTTGGCTGAAAGAAGACAACAAAACATGTATGTTGTGGATTGGTCTACTGCTGTTCCAGAGACATGTCTGATTGTGCATACCAAGTCGAGAACACAATTGGTTATGGCATAAGAAGTTGAATCATCACGAATTTTGATGACATCAATCAATTGGTGAAGAAAAGCGGTGATTGGATTACTAGGGATCACATTCAAGAAGGATGCTATATGTGATGCACTGTCGACAAGGTAAACAAACAAAATCAAGCTTCAAGTCAAAAACTAAGCAATCAACAAAAGAGTTTTGGGTGATGCACATGGATCTTTTGGACCCGATAACACCAATAAGTGTGGCGGGGAAAGAAGTACACTTTAGTAGTTGTGGATGATTATTCAAGATACACTTGGGTAGTATTCATGAACAAGAAAAGTGAAACACTTCAAAGATGCTGAACTTTTGAAGAGATTGCAAAATGAGAAAAGTTTGTGATAGTGAAGATCGGATCAGGACAAAGTCTTGAATTTCTCAATAAAGTTGTAAGAGAATACTATGAGAAGAATGGTGTGCTACACCAATGAGTTCTTCTTTGGTACACCTCGACAAAATGGGGTTCTTGAGAGAAAAAGCAGAACTTTAAAGGAAGCGGGAAGAACTATGATTTGTGAAGCATTATTACGAAAGATATTGAAATTTGAAGTAGTCAATACATCTTGCTATACACAAAAGCGGGACCTTAGTAAACAAAAAGGCTCTTGAAGACACCTTATGAGATTTGGAATGGAAGGAAACCTAATATATCCTATTTCCATCCATTTGGAAGCAAATGTTTTATTTTAAATTATAAGGAGCAATTGAAGACCTTCCAAGCAAAATCGAGATGAAGGAATTTTCTTGGGATACTCTTACATCGACCAAGGCATTGAGTCTTGAATAAAGGACAACTGAAACATGAAGAAACAATACATGTTGTATTTGATGAACCTAAGTTCCTTTGGAATGGAAGATGAAGCTTGAGGACCTCTTTGAGAATCAACAAGTCAGCGATCCATAATGTGTTAATGTTTTGGAAAGGATAAATGAGTTAAAGGTTTCTGACTCTGCCCCTGCTGAACACCCTGCTGGTAACACTGATGATGCAACAACTGAGGCAGTTCAAGGACCTGCTAAACCCCTTGCTGAAGCAAGAGCAGACCCTATTGAAGATGATGTTCCTGAGAATCAATCTAACCAAAATCCTCAATGGTTAAGGGATCACCCTGCTGAGCAAGTTATTGGAAATATCTGACAAGGTGTAAGGACTAGAAGACAATTAGAAGCAATGTTCACTTGTTTTCTATATCAAATGGAACCTAAAGTGGTTGAAGAAGCAATATCGAGATCAGTTGGATAATTGCTATGCAAGAAGAATTGAATGAATTTGAAAGAAATCAAGTTTGGACACTAGTGGAAAGGCCTAGTCATGCAAATATAATTGGTACAAAATGGGTATACAGAAACAAATTGGATGAATCTGGTACCATTGTAAGAAATAAGGCCATACTAGTAGCAAAAGGCTATTCTCAAGCAGAAGGAATAGATTTTGATGAGACATATGCCCCTGTTTCAAGATTGGAAGCTATAAGATTATTCTTGGCATATGCTGCTTACAAAAACTTCAAAGTATATCAGATGGATGTCAAGAGTGCATTTTTGAATAGCATTCTGGAAGAGGAGGTCTATGTTCAACAACCTCCTAGTTTTGAAGTTAAAGATCAAGAAGATAAAGTGTACAGACTCAATAAAGCACTTTATGGTTTGAAACAAGCACCAAGAGCATGGTATGAGACCCTATCTCAATTCTTGGTGGACAATGGTTTTACCAAAGGTACCATTGACAAGACTCTTTTCAGAATCAATGAAGGAGACAGCACCCTGCTAGTACAATTTTATGTTGATGACATAATTTTTGGTTCTGAAAATGAATTGCTATGTGAGAAATTTTCTAATCTCATGAAAAGTAAATTCCAAATGTGTATGATGGGAGAAATGAACTATTTCTTGGGATTACAAGTCAAACAGATGAAAGATGGAATCTTCATTCATCAAACCAAGTATACCAAGGAGCTGTTGAAGAAATTTGGTATGGAAAATAGCACAAAGGTATCCACACCTATGAGTACAAACATTAGATTGGATGAAGACAAAGAAGGCAAAAATGTTGATCAGACTTTATCTGAGGAAGGATGATAGGCGATCTCTTGTACCTTAGTGCCAGTGAGACTGATATATCCTTTCTTTGTAGGTGTTTGTGCAAGATTTCAATCAAAACCTAAGGAAAGTCATCTATTTGCAGATCAAAATAATTCTCAAGTATCTAAAAAGACTTTGGATGTAGGAATATGGTATTCAAAGATGGAAGCTTCAAGGTTATATTCTACTCAGTTACGATTAGGCGGGATGGAAGATTGATAGAAAAAGCACCACGAGGAACTTGTCGGTTGATGGTAAATGGTGGTATCTGGTTGATAAGAAATAGAATTCTATATCAACTTCTATTCTTTGAAATTTGAATATATTCTTTCTTTGGAAGGCTGCTTTGTGCACAAATACTTTGGTTAAGACAACGATTAAGGGATTATGGGATTGAAGAAAGATAAATTCCAATAATGTGTGACAACACAAGTGCAATTGCAATCACAGAAAATCCTGTTTTGCACTCAAGAACCAAGCACATTGATGTGAGACATCATTTTATAAGGGATCATGTTGAAAAGAAAGATGTGGTGGTTCTTTACATCCCTACTGAAGATCAACTTGCTAACATTTTCACAAAACCATTGGATAGTGAAAGATTTGCTAAGTTAAGGACGAGAACTTGGAATTATAAAAGTTGGTGATACACTATGATCGACAATGTCTTTGGAATTCACCAAGGGGATTAGTCTTTGCTATGTTGGGTGAGCTCACTTAGCAGATTAGTCATTGGTATCAACAATTCCGTGTACTTATTTATGTTTGGACAATTGAGCAAATAAAGTTGCCAAGAAGTTGGTCTTTGTCTGTTGGGTGAGCTCACTTGACAGATCAATCATTGGTATTAAACTTCATTCTGTATTATCAATTGGACAAAACAAGAAGAATTGAAGATCGTGAGTGACCTTTGTCGAGAATTTCTTTGAGACATTTTGTCGATGAGGCTCTTGAGCCAAGTCTCTTGATGGTAAAGGCTCTTTGAGGCATACGTTATAGTCAAACTTTAACAAAGTCAAAAGCAAAAGACCAGGATATTTATTTTATCTTTATAACCGCAATTACGATCGGCGATTTACAACTCTTTATGGATAAGTTATGGGACATGTGGCAAGATCTCATTTATTCAAATTTAATCGTGGTTAATGCTCTCGATGCGTGTGCGATTGCATTATCGACACTCTCAACTACTATCCTTATATATCTGAGACATATACACAGAGGATACTTACAACTTTGATTGATTTTCTCTGCCAAATATACCGTGTGAACACAGATTTGAAAGCTATCTTCTTCATCTTATTCATCAATAATGGCGAGATAAGGATGATATTCACATTGGAACAAGCCAAAGTGTCGGAGGCTTTGTTGTTGATGCTAACAAAGCGAGTTGGCTATCAATATTGGTAGAAGAATTAGAAGATCTGAAGGATTGGAAGATGTCCTCAATATAAAGCTGGAAAGAATATCTTACATGAATGTTGTTAATTTACGGAGAAACATTGTGATAAGAGAAGGTAGAGAGGCATTTACTACAACAGTGAATGGCCGGAGATTGAAGTTTCCTCAAACCTCTTTGAGGAAGCTTTTGGTTTTGCACCTGTAAACGATGCTCCAACTAATCCTGAAGAAATGGGACTATCAAAATTGGATTTTGTTGACAGAATAAAGACCAATGATTCTATTAAATCATTACTGAGCATCAATGTGAAGCATATATGAATGGAGTACAACCTGCTGAGTAAGATAATAGCAAAGATATCTTGGGACTCAGTGGAAGCCTTGATACTTTATCAGGACCCAAGATTGAACTGTTAATCATCATCTACAAAAGCAAGAAGTTTGATTGGGCTGGATTTTTTGCCTAATATATGAAGAAAGTGATAACTGAGGAAAGAGAAGGGACAAGGAAATCCAAGGCTTTACCTTTGGGTTTGTTGGTTCAGGCCTCTTTGAATCATTTGGGGATTCTTGATGTTGCACTTTGAGAAAATAAACAAGTCGGATATAAGAAGGAGATCGGCTATCTCATCACTGGTTTGGATGATGAAGAAGATATGGATCTTTGAAACAATGAAAGTGATAATGATGAAGATGATGGTCTTGGTGGTGGTGGAGAGTTAAGCAAGTTGTCAAATCTGTTGCACCAAAGAAAGTTCTTTGAGAAAAGGAAGGCTTGACACCAAAAAAATCAGAGATGCTAAAGCCTAGGAAAACAAGAAGCAGGCAATGAGAAGCTGCTGAGTCTCTGAGGTCGATTGAAAGTGAAGTTCTTGACCTACTTTGCAATTACAATGAAGAAGTCTCTTTGGTGAAATTTTGAGAGAAGAACGAAGGAAGGAAGGCAGAGAAGAGGAATCTTCTTGCTGAAGTTGAATCGAGCAACTTTCCAAGAGAATGAAGGAAATTGCAAAGAAAAGAAGCATGGAAAAGGCAAGGAATTGAGGTCCTTGAGGAACAAAGGGAAGAAGTAGAAGGAGAGGTCATTTGGTGAGCCTTTAAAATTGTTAAAGCCCTCTTTGAGTGCAGGAGAGGTTGTTGTTGAGCAACCTGCTGAGCCTACTGAAGAACCACATCAGACTACTGAATCTGTACCTGCTGTGGAAATTGATACAACAGTACAAGACCCTGCAAATTCTGCAATAGTTCAGGGGGAAGAGCAACCTGCTGTTGACCCTGCTGATGAGCATGTAAGTCAGGGGGAACCAAGTGTGGAGCAGATGTAGGTGGTTGGTACAAATGTACAACCAGAAGAACCTACTGACCTAGAAGCATCTGCTGAGAAAACTATGAATCTGCTTGTTGAGATCTTTGGAGGTCAACAAAGTGGACAGACAGCTCTCAGAAAGCCAACTATGCCCTTTGAAAGAAAAGAAAAGAAAAAGAAGGAAAAGTATGTTGATCCTAAACTCCTGCTGGTTGCTGATTACTTTCAATGGAAGTTTGGATTTTACAAGAGGCAAAAATCAACTGCTGAGCCTATGACAGACTTTGAGGTGTGGGCCTTTGAAAAGTTAGGAGTGGATAATTTTCTTGACTTGGTTGATACCTCCCTGTTGGAAATGAGGTTGATGGAAATTATTGACAAAGAAAAAGGAGAAGAAGGTATCTTGTTCAAGACTCTAGGGATGGACCAAGTAGTGATGATTCATCATCATCGATTACGATGATGATCATCCTCCACATCAAGGAGAAGCGATTGGAGCTGCTATGATAAATGAACCAAGTGTAGAGCAGTCCACGCGATCTTTGGCAAGTCTGGCGATGGCGGTGAGACTAGTCAAATGAATGATGATACGGAAGATCTTACCATAGATGATTTGGAGGCCCTAATCAATGATGGCATAAACCTTGGAGGTAACATGATGGTTGGCGGATCTAATGCATTCAAGGTTGTGGAGTCGATATGAATCGAGGATCGAATAAGCGAAGATTTGAATGAAGAGAATGTTATTGAACATAGTGAGCTTTGATATCGATTACGAAGATTGATTTCAATATCAAAAGTGGATTGATACTCGAGGAACTATATCTAAATCTTTGAGAATCTATAAAAGATTGCGTCTTTGGAGGAATTCTAGAGGAAAACATGGCTACTTTTCCTTTTATTTGTGTGGAAGAGAGTCACTAATCAGCGAGAGCAGGCGGTGATTGGGCGAGAGGTTAGATATGGTGGCGGGTTTTGAAGAATCACCTTTACGTTTTGAGGAGGTTCGAGTGCTTTGAGGTTTAAGCGACACTGAACAAAGGTCGAAGCCCAGTGAGTGCAGTTCTTGAGGACCAAACAACACTGGACAAGGGTTGGAACTAACAATGGGTTTGGAGAAACCCCTGCTAATGTTGAAGTACATCTTTCTTTGTAGTAGAGCCTACTAGAGGAAAGGTCAGCTGAAGGAAGGATAGTCGGTGAGGCTTGCTTTGTTATTGATGAGGATGAGCAATTTCTTTGGACTATGACTCGAGTGATGAGGAGTTTCAAATGTCTGAGGAAGAACCTATTGCTGCTGAACCACAACAGGCATTTGTTCCAATCCTTGAGGAACCTACCCTAGATCCAATCCTGGAGGAGTTCCAAGGTCCTAACCTTGCTAGAAGGGATATGAGTTGGGCCATGGCTGTCTGCAGACAGAGGGCACAATACAATGTGGAAGAACCTGTTGATGAAGCTGTTGGACATATGGCTGGAGGAATGGCTGGTGGGGTACCAACACAGGTGTTGGATGAGTTGAGGGTAGTCAGAAATGACATCACCAGATTAAGAACTCAACTTGATAGACAAGAGTAGAGATTTGAAGATTTAATGAACTTGGTGGAAAATAGAGGAAGAACTACTAAAGCGATTTGCTTCAACATTACTTCCACTCAATATGCTCTTTGCGGATCTTGCTCTAGTTGTAAAAGGAATTAGACAAGGCAATACAATGAAGGAGAAGTTCCTGAAAGAACAGTTTGCATCCATTCAACAGAAACTTGACAAACTTCTTTGAGGCACCCAAGCTCTTTGTGTTTGAACCTCTTTGGAACACTTCACCTGTTGGATTGGATCCTAAGATTCTTGAAAGGATCAATCTCTTGGGGCGAGACATTGCAAGGAAGGATCACTGCGATTGACACTAGGCCGAAATCATGGAGGTCAAGCTGAACAACTTGGTGATCACACATGAGAGTGTTCATGGTCTGCTTTGTCCCGTTTGTTGATGATGTCAATAAGGGAAGAGAGCGGACAATGATAGCAAAAGATTTGCTAGAATCTTTACGGAGAAATATGAGGTGACACCAATGCTTTGAGAGAACCCGGCTGGAGACTTCCTTGTGATGATATTTTCAAGGAATACAAGAAGCTTTACTATAACAGAGAAGACCTTACCATGACAAGGGCCTCCATGAGGACTAAATTCCTTTTGGGACTTAAGTTTTGGGAAGCAAGAGTTAAAGCCTTAAGATCTTCACTGAGAGGTGGAAGAGGTGGTAGAGGTGGAAGGAGTCTACCTACTACATCGACAAGAGATTCACTTGATGAGTTTAAGCTTGAGTTATACATGCGTTTAGGTTTTAGAGTACACCAAATCAACCTTACTCTACACGAGGCATGGAAATGGTGGAAGAAGTGAATCCTATATTGATTTTTCCCTTATTGAAAATCAACGGATGAGAGATATGGTTAGAGAAATAAGAGAATATCAGACCCGACAACAAGAAGGAGAGACAAAGCAGAGAAAGAAGAAACTAGATCATCATATATACATTTTTTTTTTTTTTCTTGAATCTAGCTTGTAATAATTTTGAACAAACATGATTATAATGAGAAATGGCTGAATTTGTTCTATTTTTGTTTTACTCTTTTTGCTTTCTTTGTAAGGAGGGTATTGGCATCATCACCAAATAGGGGAAATTGTTGGACTTATTTTAAGTTTTAGTGATGAGTGCGGACTAATTTATTATAGAGCAAAGGCAAAAGATGTCTAGATCAAATGTATAGGGTTATTAGAGTTTGATCTTATATAGGTTTGATCAAACAAGCCTTTGTAAATGGTGGTGACTTTCATCGGTGGACTGTCTAGATCGATAGGGTTTTGAGTGAGTAGACTAGCTTAGGAACCTCTTGAAGGCGAAAAGTGAGGGCTCAAACTCGGTTATTGAAGGATAAGGGATCAAACTTAGTATTTAAAGTCAAGGATATGGAATCGAGAATTTAGGGAAATGTGATGACCTAAAGCGATTGCATATACCTTATATACAAATCTAAGTTCCAAAAGTTAAGTGGTGATTGGAACATAGTTATGTTCAAAATGGTGTAATCTAACATCATAATAAAAAGTTAGATATAAGAGAAGTCAATTTGCGGTGTTTTATAAACACAACAACTTTGGATCGGTGGTGATATATATATTCAATGAGACTTACGAGTCATTAGAACCCATTTGAACATATATTTCAATTTAATCAAAGGTTACATTGAAAGATTACAAGGAAAAGGATAGATAACAACTCTTGATTTTGTCAACAAAAATCAATGGCTAAGATTGAAGGGGCGTTGGAAATAAATAGAGGTATATCAATGAATATATGTCAAAGGGTGAATAATCAGAAATCGACAAAAGTAAAGCTGGCTTGATGTCGATTACTATGTCTGAGAGACAGAAAGCAAGTCAAGATGGGACAAATCAGAAAAGGCTATGTTTGAATTTCAAACATAAGTCACAAGATTCTCACTATAAATAGAAGACCTGCTTCTGAAGCAGCAGATGATGATTTTGAAAAGATAAACAACGAGATAATCTTGAGCTTGATTTCTTATCAAGAAGTCACCTGTGACCCTCTTGAACTTAAAGTTCTTGATCGATAAACTTCGTCAAGTGTAATATGTCATTAAGCTACATCAAGCTTACACACTTGAAGAATCAAAGCTCTTGATCATATCATCCTAATCAAAGGCTCTTTGAAAATTTGAATCACTTACTTGATTCAAACTTTCTTTTACAAGAAACCTCTTGAAGGCAGTGAAGCACTTTTGTGTGTCAAGAAGCTGTTGTTTGTGGTGGAAGTGGTGAAGAGGCAATCCTACCCTTCAAGGACCGGTGGAAGACTTTGGAGCGACAATCCTACATTCCAAGTGTTGGTTTGTGAAGCCATAGTTATTGGTGAAGGACAAACAACTTAGGGATTTTATGCTTTGCTACCTCAAGGATCTCAGTGAATTACCTCCAACATCACAGGGAGAAGTGGGTGCGAGGATTACACCACTGGAGCCACTATAAAATCTGCCTACTTACTTTACTGCATTTACATTACGCATTTAGTATACTTAACATCAACCTCTTTGAACTAGCATTGAATCACACACTTACACATTGAGTATCTAATACTTTGTATCATATTTTAACAACAAGTAATAAGGCTTAATTTGAATATATTCATTTGCAACAAATTTAGTAAAGTCACTGTCGTGAGACTACTAAGTGGTCGGTGGACTCTTGGCGATCGGTGACTCTTGAACTTGTTGAGTTTGTTAACTCAAAAGTTTTAAGCTGTTAAGTTTATTCACCCCCTTTAAACTTAACCAAAGCCTTTTCAAGGGACCAACACGTTTATTAAGAAAGCGGTCCATATAACCATATGGCATATATCAACTAATCTGTTAAGAAAACAAACATAAAATAAACAGCCAACAACAAATTTTTACTATTTATATACTTGTTAATTAGTAATTACTAATTACTTGTTTATCAAATTATTAAAACAAAAAAATCCAAACAAATTAAGATTATTCACACTTTCAGACACACACAGGCAGCACAGCCGCACCACAGCCACAGCCATAGAGTGTAAAAATTAGGGTAACACAAGTATATCAACACAACAAATAAACTCAATTCAATGCTCAAATCTAAAGTCTGAACTAAATTTAAAACTAAAACAATTTTGGATAAATGGAATAGAATTATTACCTTCCAGCTTCCGTAAATGAGGAATGGAATGCAATGAGCACCGGAGAAGAAGACTGCTGAAAGAAAGACTGAAGCGGCGGCGGCGGCTTTGAAGCGGAGGCAGTGATGGAGCGAGATGGAGTGGAGGTCGGAGGAGGAATTTGGGGCGGCGGCGCTTCCGTCTTTTTAGGCGATTCGGAATGAGGCGAATGGGAGGAAAGGAATTTTATTAAAATTAGGTTAAAATTGGATTTTTATCAAAATGCAAAAGCAGCGTCGTTTGCAAATTTTTTTTATTTTTATGAAAATTCCAGTGGGGTCACGTGACCCCCCCTGGGGCACGTGGGTCCTCCCCTGCCGTGTGGTATCTTAACGTTAGATAGATACCGTGGCGGACCCAGAAAATTGAACATAACATAGAAAAGGAAAGAAAAAAAAATTCAGCCCATGAGAATCAAACTCGTGCCTCTGCGAAACAAAACAAACGCTTTATCCACCAAGCCGATTGTTTGAATTTATTCTATTGAGACATTTTAAATAATAACATCAATATTACTTGAAATATATATAGATATATGTATGTATTTTTTTTCCAAAGTTGGGGTGGTCTTAAGACCACCAAACCACATGGGTAGTTCCGCCCCTGGATAGATACGATGTGATACTAGATATATCCTATTTTGCAATGCAATGATATTGAACATGTAAGTATGTAACATACATGCGTGTTCATTATATTGTGAATGGATATGATGCTTTTCTTTTTCTTTTTCCCACTTCCTCCCCTTCCTTTTTTGGGGGAGGGGAGGTTTGATCATTTGATTCAATATAAGGAAAGCTAACAGAACATTTCAGTGTAACATGTAGTAAATGAGTATTATATACAAGTTGGTCAAAATTTCTTGACTTCTTGACCCAAAAAAATAAGAAATTCGTGACCTTCACTCTCTTTTTGATTTTTTTATTTCTCTCTCTATATAATATCTTGAAAATAGGCTTCTCTTTGTTGTTAAGACAGACATGCATCATCAAAAACATATAAACATTGATTAATATTATTAATAGTTCATTTTATACTTTTATTTATTTATGAGGTCAATAATGTTTGATGGATGAATTTGGACTCATTTGTAGGAGCACTTTTATGCAAAGAGAAACTTGAGATAATGGACTTTTTGAAAGGACTTTGAAACGTGGAAAATACTTGTGTGGAGAGGGATTTTGAGGCGAAGTGAAGTGTGAAACTATCAGAACCACACAGTTTAAAAACAGAATAAAACTGTGTGGTGTATATGTCTCCACACGTGTGGAGACACCACACAACTATTCCCCGTATCCTTAATTTCGACAACTTTTTGTGTCTATAGTTGTCAAACAATTATGACGTGCCAACTTACTTTCTAAAAGGGTAAGGTTAATTAATATTAGAATCATTCATGCACAACAAATGACACGGTATACATTTTTGGGTTGTGGGTTGAACCTTTTTATAAGGCCTGCTAAAAGACCTGTGATGAAAAGCTAGGGCCTGGTTAGTGGGTTCTCGGTTGAGCCATGCCTAATTGCCTTGCCTTACTAGAACCCCACCTAAATTCTACCCAGCTCTTAAAACCCGCCAAAACATCATTCCCGTCTACATAGTTCATAGAGTAATTTTATGTTGTTTCTTGGTTGTTGGTGTTATGATGTTTAACATTTTTTCATAGTTTGGGATGTGGCCGGTATAGTTAGATTATGTTGATTATGATTTAATGTGCATCAATTGTATTTAACGGTTTTGTGATCGACAAGATTATTCCACATTAACTGCCCCAAATCCATAATTGATCACATCCCACAATTTTATACTAACTGAGCCATGAATTCTCAAGATTGTCATCACACTAGTTTCTAATCACAGACCCTACAATCAAGGGATTTGTTGATCGCGTGTAAGTTGCTTATACTAGCTAGAGGACTAGGTCCAGCGTAGTATATGAAGCGAGCAAGGTAGATCCAGAGACATTCGTAAACTCTTCAAATAAAAGCACTAAGGCATGGCGGGGAAGGCGAATAGTGGCCATGCGACTTCCCTCTTCATCAAACCAATATTCCTAGCTTGGTATTAACTAATCTACCATAAATTACAAAATTTTAAAAGTTTACCGAATTCGTATGTCTTTATATTATTCGGCTACATGTGCTATCCTCTGATTTAGCCAATTATTATGGATTACACAGCTTGCACTATGTGTAGTTAACCTACCTTAGGCTGTATTAACATCACATGTATTTAGAATTAGGGATGCCGGGATGAACCGAAACCTCATATAGGTGGCCATCGATATTGGCTGGCAGTACCTAAGTGTCCTAACTAGCACTTCAACAATGTTACTTCACGCTAATTTACGATAACGAATACCAGACTGACCAGACTCTGCTCGGTTCCACCCCTATTAACTCAATTCAGATCATTAAGGACGTAAAAGATATGAAATATGGTGATAGAATTATGATAGTCGGAGTTTTATATCAAAAGATATAGTCTTTTGAAAATTGAGTAAGAGAGAAAATACCATTATTTTTTCTTTTTAGTTTGGCATATCCTTTTTCTAGAAAAAAATGGATACAGCGTAATAAGGCATTAGCCAGTGGTAATCAATGAGGTTGTTAACCGGAGGTTCGGGTTGGGGTCAGATGGGGACAAAGTGTGTATGCATGGGATAAATAAAGAAAAAAATGGTTACCTTATTTGTTTAAAAGAAAATGGTGAGTTACACACATTTGTTTTTTTTTTTCTTTATTTTAGGAGTAGCTTTGTCCATCTTAATTTTGTGTCCTTATAAAGATGAAAATTTTAAGATGTTTTATTTGCCTAATTAAGTTGATTTTGTGTCATTTTGGTACCTTTTATATACATATATATGTGAAACAAAATTAGCGGAGTAATAAATACAAGGTACATTTAATCTTGTAGTAATTGTATCAAGAAAAATAAATAGAAATTGTATGAAGGGTGATATAGGTGAGGGCAGGAGATTTTCCTCCCAAGTTGCCCCTCGTATCCAAAGCTTTGTGTTGGAATCAAGTCTTCCGTAGTTCTTATAAGCGCTTTTATAGGGAACACTTTGTGTCTATGCTGCATGGGTTATGTCCATTATGGACTCTATTTTAGTGTATCACATATGCGATTAATCCATAATTATCCCTTGATTTCAAAAGATAATCTCGGTATTCAAATATTGAGTTTAATGATAAAGACCGAGTCTTCATGGTGGTGGATTCTTTCTATAATTATCATGATAAGCATGTAATGTCATTATCGCTCAGCCCACCTCGGTGGTGGCGGCCGAGTCAAGGTGACTCGACTTTCGGGTCGACCTCTAACTTTGGTCTAACCAACTGCGGTGGACTTAGGATCGACTGCTTAGCTTCACCCGATTAAGGAGATCGGTATAGGCTATAATGGGGATTATAAAGATCGGCCTATTAGGCTATAATGGGACTCATGGTCTATAAAGATAGGGTCTTATTATTATTATTATTATTATTATTATTATTATTATTATTATTATTATTATTATTATTAGTATTATTGTGTGCAGAACACGTAGAGTGGTGAATCCAACCTCATCATAAGCCCCCCAGATCCACTGAGCTCTTGAGGTCAGGTTGGATCTGTATGGAGCGTCCTAACCTTTCTGAGCTTTATCAGCTTTTTCTCTGCAGAGTTCAGTCCCTGCTTTGATAGAGTTGAAATAGTCAAACGTGCCAGGTGGCACAGCCTTGTCATAACTTCCGTCATAATGGTTTTGAAAACCGAGGCGTTTCCCGTCCACTATAAGGAACGGCTTTCGAGGATAGGTTGAGGCTTATAGACCCCTGTCACATCAACCATTCCACACATTTCTTATAGACTTAAAGACACAAAACCTCCATTGCCTTGGTCATTTTTCAAGTAAGTTCTCATTTCTGCTTTTTTATTTATATTTCGTCTTCCTTTGTTTTCATTGACAATGAAAGCTTCAACCCCCACAAGTGCCTATGTTGAAGAATCTTTTGGATTTGAATTGGACCCTGAGATGGAGAGACCCTCAACTGAATTAGGCGTTGCTTCTTCTTCTTACCGTCCGTCCAGGACATTCGACCCGGAAACCCGACTTAGGGTTCAACTGGGAACCCAACATCTTATGAGTAGTTTCGGAAGGGCTTCCATCCTTTCGAAGCATAGTATAGATTACCTATGTCGGGAATACGGCATAGATCGGGAGATCTTCACTCCTAAGCTCACTGAAGATGCTCGGCCATGCTTTGCCATCCTTGAAAAGGATTTGGTGTCATCATATGAAGTCGAGTTGAAGGAGGATTACGGCTACCTTGGTGCCTACATTTACGGAGGTTTTAAGGCACTACTAAATTTCTAATGGGATTAGGAGCAATATTGGATTAGCCATCCTATGTCGGATGGCTAATGTCTGATTTTCGGTGAACTATTTAGAGTTTTCATCATATTGAGAAGAATCGATTAGCCATCCTATGTCGGATGGCTAACATCCGATTTCGGTGAACCTATTTAGAGTTTTCATCATATTCAAAAGAATCCGAGGTCAAGGGATGGTACATCTTCCTCCGTCGTTACGGTGTCTAAGACTATATCATCGATGGTCCTCAGCGGTGAAGGATGGCAAAATCGCTTTTCACTGGTTGGTGTGGAGGGCGAGTGAACCGAGTCGATGGGTTCTGACCGACTGGATAAAGATGTTATACCGAGATGGCGGATTTTACCGAGAGTCGAGCCATTCTAGATGACAATTTCTTTATACGGATAAAGAGATGTCTTCTCAACTAATCAAGGAAGCTCGATTACATGAGGCGGACTGAGCCCTTCGTGTCCTTAGGTGCGAAGATCATGCTTCCGTAGGGTTTATTATCGGCTTTTATACCCTTGTATTTCTTCCTTAATATTTAGGGCCTAATCATTCTTTGTTGTTACGGGTTTGTGCGATAATTGCCTATTGTATCCGCTTGGAGGCCTTTGCCGGGGTGGAGGAGGTAAGAGAAAAAAATTTCCATGAATGGGACTCATCTGAGGCGAGCACCCCAATCACTGAACCACCAGGGGTTGTTATCAGCATGATGCTCGTTAAGCTTGATGATGGCTTTAGGACATCAACGAGGAAGGTACTCCCGCTCCTCCACCACGAGGTTGATGTTGCAGCCACTTACTATCGACATTCTTGAGGGCGGCGATGATGATGAGGTACTCCCTTATCCGGAGGAGTTACTACGGCACTAGGGGCGTCGGTTGAGGAAGAGGTCGGTCGATGCCTCCTATATCGGACACCGAGTTGACCGAACGGATGAGGAGGAACTCGAAGGGAAGGTGAAGAAGAAGCTAGGACTTGACCCCTACTTTGGAGATGACCAATGGCGAGCATTTGCTAATGAAGGATTAAGCGTTATTCATTATGTAAGTAACTTTGTCGTTCATCTTAGTTTTGCCCTTGGGTTTTACTCCTTCTAAGCTTTAACCCATTCCTTTTTCGGGGATCTCGTGTTGGGCAGGAAAACTTCAAAAGGCTAAGTACCGCTTCTTCTTGCATAGAGGAGTTAAGAAAAAGGGTTGCTGACCTCGAAAGGGAGGTCTCGAAGCATAGGCGTCTTGATGAGAAACTGCATGCCGTAGATCTGGAGAATAAAGCTCTCGAGTAGCAAATCCATGCCCAATCAGTTGAACTAGAGAGCTGGGAATTGAAGCATACTAGGTCCATCCAGACTTTGTGAGATGAGCACAATGGTGTGAGAACCGAGCTGGAGCTGCATATTGGCAAAGTCTGAGGTGAAAAGGATGCTTTCGCGGCTCAACTTGAGGCAGCGCCTGTGCATATAATTAAGGATTACAAGGCCTCTTCAGAATTTTCTCAAGCCTTGTACCTACAACTTTCCCCTACAGCCTGTGGGACTTACACCATGGGTATAAACAAAGCGTTATCTCAGTTTCTTGACCCGGATATCGCACGTCTTCCCAAAACAAATATGTATAGGTCGGGTATGGATAAGGTCTACATGATGATCGTGTGGCGAGACTTCGGAAAGGAGGATATTGTAGCTAGGCATGCGGCTCAATGTACCTCCCATCATTAAATCTCTTGACCCGTCAGGTCGGAGGTGGCTCTAAGACAGGCGAGTTCAACCCCCGAGTCATAGATTTTTGCCTCTTATTTTTTGTTTTTGAAAATAATCAAAATTGTACATGAACCGTAACTTTTTTTTATTTGCAATGCAAGTTCTTGCAAATTATTTTACAAGTGTCTGTTAGGAATATTTTATTGTTTTGATGATGGCCATACTAGCTGTTATATCAAGCCTGAAATAAGTCTAAATGAGTAGTAATGTTTGTATAGGCTTTACTTAGAAGTCTGGCATATTGTATAAGTTCAGTCAGACAAGCACTATAATAGACTGGTAGGCCGGCTCAATAAAGACATTGAAGCAGCTCAGTGAAGACAGCCAAGGAACCAACACAGTGAAGACCTATGGGTGACTTACAACCAATGAAATGCTGTGATGACCTTGGGTAAGTCTAAGATATATTCTAGCGATGAAATCTATTATTTTAATATGGTGTACACTGATCTCACTCAAATCAACGATCAGTGAAGTACAAACATACATTGGACATCAGGAATCAATGTAGAAGCAAAAATAGCAAACCGACTAAGTGAAGGTTCTGCCGGCTAACTAAAGGTATAATAGTGAAGAGTATCTCAATGGCGAAGTAATGATAAGAACAACCAAGTAAGTCAAATCGATACTCATGTGATGCAACATAATTAAATCAAAGATCAAGCAATTAATGCATAATCAATCAAGGGCCGGATTTTATGATGTGCGCTTGAATAAAATCTGGATCACCAAAATCAAGGAGGATTAAATCAAGCGAGAATCAAGGATGATTACGAGAATTAAATAATAACCAGCGGACGAATTTTTGAATCAAGGAAATAAAGGCTATAAATAGAAGTCATCGTGAAACACAAAATATATACATATACACACAAATAGATCAAAGTCTTTGAAACTTTGTCAATTTCACAAGTAAATCTGTTTGTCTTGAAAAGACACATATAGCGAGATCAAACTTTGAAAACAAAGCATCAAATCCACATCAAGTATTGAGTCGAGTCATCCTCTGTGAATTCAATTCACACCAAAACAAAACAATTGAATCAGTTGTCTAAGAAGGAATTGCACCCTTGAAGTGATAGCTGTTGAAGGATTTGTTCTCAAGGAGCAGTGTGGAAGATTGAGTCACTGAATCTTTTGTAGCCAGTGAGTGATAGGCTTAAGATTGTGAAGCTTTTGTAGCCAAGGACAATCATAACTATTGTATTGGTGAAAGACAATAGTGAATTCCTCCAATCATCACAGGGGAGAAGAAGAGTGGATTAAGGGTTACACCACACTGAACCACTATAAACCTTTGTGTTCATTTACTTCTTGCACTTTACTTTACAACATTTCTTTAATGCACTTTAGTTATATTTTGAGTGTGCTTAAACTACTTTGAAACAATCATTAGAAGGGACTTATCCGTTTCCCAAAAGCTTTCAAAATATGAAATTTTTAAAACTCCAATATAGTCATTCACCCCCATTTGACTATATTTTCACCATTCTCTAGGACCAACAATTGGTATCGGACGGTGTTCCTAATATCGAACACATTGAGATCGATTTGTAGTAACTAGGAGATCACACACTTTCAAAGTAGTTTTCAAATCTGTGTTTTAAATTTACATACATGCATGCGTGATTATGGACTCTTCAAATTTCATGTCTAAAGTACCTGTATTCAATGTTAACAATTTTGATGAATATAAAATAAGAATTTTATCTCATCTTGCAGCAACTCATGAGGAGATGCTTGATGTTATCAATGATGGTCCCAACTAAATCACAACTGTAGAGACCACATGTCCAAATCAAGGAAAATCAATTAAAAAGCCAAAGACGGATTGGACCAAGGATGATAGAAGAAGATCAAATATTGACTTCGTTGCAAATGATATGATCTTGAAGACTCTTGACATCAATATGTTCATGAGGATTAAAGATAGCAAAACTGCCAAAGCTATGTGGGACAAACTGGCTTTTGTTAATAAAAGGTCAGAGGCAATCAAAGAAAGTAAACTATCTGTTGCAAAATAGTAGTTTGAAAACTTCAAAATGAAGACAAGTGAATCTGTTGATAAAATGGATAACTGATTCTCAAGCATTATCGTGAGCTATGACAACTTGGCCACACATACCATAAAGAAGTTTTCTTGAAAATCTTGAGAGAGTCTACTGAAAGATGGAGGATCATCATATTAGTGCTTAAAGGCATGTTGGATCTTGCCAATAGTGATGCTTGACCCCAATGTCACGGTGAAATCTCAAGAATTCGAGTTGAATAATGAGGAAGGCACCTGCCATGAGCCAATAAAGGCCAATGCTTGAGTTTCACCCGGCCGAGTCAACTTGATGAAGTCAACCCGACAAAGAGACTCGAGGCCGAAAGAGCAAGTGGAATTGATGATAAAAGGTTTGTGAGATACAACAAGAGACATGGTAAAGGAAGTTCTTCATCAAATAATAAGCCAAATTCAAGCAAAGACATAAAGAAAAGGATTATGAATTCGGATGCTTCAAGCTGCAAAGCCAACTTCAAGGCCAATTGTCAAAGAAAAAGACAAAGATGAAGAAAAGAAGAAATACAAATCATCGGCAAAAAGCGAAGCGGGGAAAGCATTAAAAAATTTGAAGCCGGTGAAAGTGATGCGGCGAGAATCATCTAATAATGATTCGGTGATGGTGAAAGTACCGGCTCGAGACAATGACAAAGCTTGTTTATATACAATGGCTAAGAAATTGAAGAAAGCAGTACTATCTAGTTTATATTCTTCTTATGCACCACATCGACCTTTGCACAATCTTATCTTCCCACTAGATTATGCAAATCTAATTATCTCATGAGTAGATTTGAAGTAATTAAAACGACTCATGAAAGTGCGGAACAAGAATGCAAGGATCTAAATGAGAAAATAAAAGATTAAAGAAAAAGCTGGATAAACTTAAAATTTGAATCGGCTAGTAAGGAGAACACTTAGCAAATCAACAAACAATCAGATGATCACTCATCTGGTGCTAACATACCAGCTAAGGAAACTTCCATACCAGCTGAGGCCATCACTGCACCACTAAATGCACCGGCTTACAAACCCCCAAAAAGGTTTGGATCTAGATCGGGTCTTGACTACAATAGTCAAGATGAGAAAGGTAACAATAGACAATACATATCTGAACTAAGGACCAAAACTGGACCTAAATTAAAAAAAGGACAGACCATAGTTTCAACTACTCATCCTGCACCAGTGAAGTCAAAATCCAGTGCAGTGAAACAACAGAGTAAATCATCTTACCAGCCTACTAAAGCAAAGGTATATTGAAAGTTAATGGCATACTTTACCCTTCAGAAGATGATTGGAATACTCCACCTCCAAAATACATTAGAAAAACATTTCATACAAGGCCGAATGTATTTGGGAAAAGCCAGAAGAGGCATGGTCCCGGATACAAAAGGCAATACGAAAACATGTCATCTGCTGTGTTTTAGAGAGTGAAATAGGATGATAAGACACAAAAAAGTAGAGAAATGTATCGAGAATACATTTAGTAAATCTACATTAGAAGCTATTACTGCTATGCCTTATACATATAAGGTTGATCAACCCTCAAGAAGAAAATACTATGGATATACACTTGAAGTTGGAGGCATGACTCTAACAGGTGTGGACGAAATAGTGTTGGGTACTAAACTTGCTTAATTTGTCTTGTAGGATGTGCGGTATATAGATAGTGGATGTTCGGACATATGGCGAACAGAAGGATGGTGTGAGAATTCAACATTTTTTATGGACCCAAAGTTACCTTTGGAGGCAAATAAAACCCCGGCAAGATTAAGGGAGAAGGCACCATGTTAAAAAACAACCCGAAGATTCAGAATGTGGCATATGTAAAGGATTGAATTTCAATCTTCTAAGCATTAGTCAATTCTGTGACAAAGGATACAATGTGCACTTCAACAAAGAAGGTTGCAAAGTGATTCACAAACAAACCCGGCCACAATTGTACTTGAAGGAAAAAAGAAGACAACATGTATGCGGTTGGTGGAAGGCGACAAAAGCGAAACATATACGCTAGTCAGAACAAACAATCAACTATTTGGATTTGGCACATAAGGTGACTAAATGCGAATTTCAAGACAATCAAAAAGCTAGCAAAGAAGAAACTTGTGGAAGGCTTACATGAGATCACTTTCAGAAATAAAGTCACATGTGATGATGCATAAGAAAGGAAACACATCAAAAGCTCATTCAAGTCAAAGCCACACCAATCAACTACAAGAATTCTACAACTACTACATATGGATCTTTTGGACCCGGACACACGAGTGAGTGTAAGTGGACACTTTAGTGGTGGTTGATGACTTCTCAAAATTACATGTACCATCTTCATGAACAAGAAGAAGAAACACTCAGAAACTACGATTTACTTAGAAGAATTGTTGGTCCCAGAGAGAAGGGTAAAGCTATAGTCAGGGGGGAAGGGGGTGAATGACTATAGTGGAGTTTCAAAAACTTTTCTTATAATTAAAAGCTTTTGGGCAGGGGATAAGTCCCTTCTTTTAATACTATTTCAAAGTAGGTTATACAAACACAAATATAGTATGCAATAAAATAAAGTCTTTGTAAAGTAAAATCTTTGAAAGTAAATAGACACAAAGATTTATATTGGTTGGGGTGGTGTAATCCTTAATCCATTCTTCTCTATGAAGATTGGAGGAATTCACTATTTTTCTCAATACAATAGTAAGATTGTCCTTGGCTACACAAGCTTCACAATCTACAAGACTATCACTCCTTGCTTCAAAAGCTTTAGTGATTTAGTCTTACTACTGCTCATTGAGAACAAATCCTTGATTGATTATCACAAAGGGTTGCAACTCCTTCTCGAGTTTCTACGATTCAATTCTTTTTATAGCTGGTGTGAATTGGATTGAAGATTTGTTGATCAAACTCGGTCTTGATTTGGAATTGTAGGTTGTGAATTACGAGTTGATATCTAGATGTCCTTTTAAGTTGAGATAGAAGGCTTAGGATTTTGTGAGTTTACGCTTGTTTTTCTATATTGCAATCGTTATTTTTCCTATCTGTCAATGCCTTCTATTTATAACCTTGATAATCCTTGATTTGAATTTCTTTCCATTGGCTATTTAATGTGGAGAATAATAATTGATTTAATTCTTGATTCCCTTTGATATATTCTCCTTGATTTTAGTGATAAAGATTTTCTTCAAAAGTTCATCATAAAATCCGTCCTTGACCGATTCTTGATTGATTATGTGTTTAATGCTTGATCCTCTGAATCTTCTTTATTTTTCACGTTACGAACAAGCTTAAATTACTTCGGTTGTTCCTTCACTTATGCATTACTTGACCGGTTAAGTGTTCCTCTTGACTTAATTTGTTAGTTCTTCCTTCATTGCTTTTCCTTTACTTAGCGGTGAGGCAGTTTACTTTGCGGTTCTTTGCTTTCTTGATTTCTTTGATTTTTGAGGCATTTATTGTCTTTAGACCAACTATGTGGAGCGAGAAACACCATTTGCTACTAGTAGAAGATTCGGTGATGATGAAGATGAGACAGGCGATGAAATACATCAGTGTAGAAGAGGCTTCACCAACACAATTGAGCAAGTTTTTGGAGATGTACACACACGTAAAGAACTAGAAGACAACTAGAAAGCATGTTAACTTGTTTTACATCACTGAAGTTGAGCCAAAGACAACTAGATGAAGCAATTCAAGATCTTTGATTGGATCACATACTATGCAAGAAGAGCTAAATAAATGTGAAAGGAAATGAAATGCAGGAACTTGTTGATATACGGACATGGCAAATATCATTGAAACAAAAGGAGTTGAAATAAGATGGATGAACATGGAGAAATTATCAAGGGAACAAGGCAAGGCGGTAGCAATAGGATATTCACAAGCGGAAGAAGGCATAGACTATGATGAGACATTTTTTGATAGCAAGATTGGAAGCAATAAAGGCCCATTCCTGGCATTTGCGACTCACAAAGACTTCAAAGTATATGAGATGGATGTCAAAGGGCATTTTACGAGATGAATTCTTGAAGAGGAAGTGTAATATAAAAAGCAACGTTTGATGACGCTCAAAAATGGTACCCATCGACATCCAGCATTCTATCCCATTATGAGCTAAAAATGAATTTATTTGAACCTGTGAGTATGAACCATTTGAGTTGAATGTCGTATATAGAATGCGTGAGTCAAGTATTTTACGCTTCCGCGTTTATTTTCCTTTATTTGATATTATTGGTACATTATTTGATTATTTTACGGAATCACGAAAGAATTTGGCTAAGCATTATGGATGATGCAGGTAATTGAATGAATGAAAGATTGGAGTACAGGGTATTCTAGAACGCTTACAGAGTTAAATCATTGAAGAAAAGGACAAAAATACTTTTGATTATCCGGGAGTTGCCGTGATTAATCGAGCTAGAAATATTCCAGCGCGTTTTTCTTGGGAATGAGGAGTAGTTCTAGATCTTTCTTAGTCGAGTTTTACTTATCTATAAATGAGAGGCATCACCCGCCGAATTGAAGTGTGTCAATTTTATGTCCAATTAATGTATATTTTCAGAACAAGTTTTACGCGTAAAAGTTTCTTCATTGTTTATTTTATTATTTTATGAGTTCTAGTCACGGAATCAGCCAGATTCACCTCCTAGGAAGAGAGCCAAGGGGAGATCTGCACTCAAATGTGAGAGGTATGATTTTACATGTTTTACTGAATTTAGATATGTCGATTGTTCTATTTGACTATTAAGTTTTAAGTGTTTATTTAGTTTAATTATGCTTAGTAGTTAGTTTATTTTACCATGATCATATAGATCAGATTTGTTAGTGAAGAAATAATGAAATAATGATTTAGATTCTTCGTATCTACTTGAAAGGTCTATGTCCTTTGAATCTAAATACCAGTAAATCTAGTTCATGATGGCTCGGTGCTAACTCGTTGAACAACAAATTTGATTTACATGTTAGTAGCACGATCAGCAGTTTGCATGTCAGCGTAAATTATGCGAGAAGAATTTGTGCCGTGAAGTGTTAATTTGGGACGATCTACCAGATGGATCCTTGCAGGTAATGCTAATCCTTAGTCGATAGCTTATTGCAGGAGGTTCTCGATGCTTGGCTGGCAGCTCACAAACTTGATGAATGTGAACTAATGTACAACCAGCAGAGAGCAGTTAGTTGCACGTAAGATTGTTTGATGTCCGCCCAGTAGAGTAAACAAGGTTAGGAGATTGCACCATTCTTTGACAATGAATTTTAATTTACTATGAGTACCAGCTAATGCATAGCGTGAGCGACAATAACTAATAACTTTCGTAATTAGACTAATACATTAGAAGCTCTTTGTGTGCTCCGTTTGAAGTTACATAATCTTGTTTGTTTATTAGCACCACTTTTATTATTCATATATTATGATTATTTGTAGTCCGTTGTTGTGACAACTCAATCTCAATTAATTTGCGTTCTTACAGATTCTTTATGGGAGTAGACACAGACTCGCGATACTACACTGCCATAGTAGACGAGTCCCTGTGCTGAGAGTGCTTTGCTTGATCGCTCTACTTGGAGTTTCAACTTTCGAGAAAAGAAGACAAAGTGTACAAACTCAAGAAAGGCCTTTGTATGGACTCGAGCAGGTATCCGAGGCTTGACAAGAAGTTCTACTCACAATTTCTAATAAACAATGGATTGACGATAAATGAACCATTGACAAGACTCTCTAGAATACAAAACCGGATCAAGCACTACTGCTTGTCCAAATCTATATGGATGATATCATCTTTGGATCGAGAAGATGAAAATCTTTATATGAAAAATTTGCAAATCTTATACAAAGCAAATTCCAGGATGAGCGTGATGGGAGAACTCAACTCACTTGTAATTACCTGAATTAGGCGTATGAAGATGGCATATTTATTAAGCAAGACAAATACACAAAGGACTTGATACACAAATATGGAATGGACACAAGTAGCACGTCCCGAGACACCAATGTGTGCGAGGTATTCATGGGAAAGATGAAAATGGGAAGGATGTTGATCGGAAGCTATCTGAGGGAGAATAATTGGTTCAGCTACTTTGCTTAAGCGCAAGTAGAGCTGTTGTTACATTTGTAGTAGGAGTATGTACAGAGGATTCAATCACGACCAAAAAGAATCACATTTACTAAGCGGCACAAGAAATCATCAAATATACAAGCTGACCAGGTAAATGTTGGAATTCCCTAAATATCCAAAGATGTTGATTCAAATTGATAATGATGATTCAGTTATACTGAGATGTAAAATGGATAGAAAAAAGGCACCTCGGGGGCATCCAGGATACTACATGTGTGACTAAGTATCATAGTTTAAATGAAAATTAGAATTCCATGTCTACTTCAACATCTGAAAGCCAGGAATATATAGCGGCGAGGTGATTGTTGTGCACAAGTACAATGGATCCGAGAAAGCTAAGAGGCTATGGAGAAGAAGAAAAAGACAATCCTATAATGTGCGATAACACAAATTGCAATATCAATTCTGAGAATCAGTGCACTTCACTCAAAACAAAGCATATTGATGCAAGACATCGTTTAAATTAGAGATTATGTTGAGAAAGCGATGTAATCTTGAGGTGCATGCACATAGAAGGTCAATTGGTTGATATTTTCACAAAGCCACTCATTCATGAAAGTAATTGTATATTAAGAACTAAGCTAGGAATGACTCAAATTGATTAAGTTACTAGGAAGCGACTAATGGAGTAATCGAACAAAGTGACTTCACCGGTGGTGAACCCGTTTGCCCATTTGGAGTGCGCTAAGACATGAAGATGAGGTACCGGTACCAACAAAGTCCACTTATTCAGTTGTTTAGGAACATTTGCTTTATTCTGATTTAGGTAAATGAAGTCATTCACACACCGACTGAAGTATTCGACCAAGTCTCTCGACACAGCTAAATGCAATAAAGAAAACATGAAGTAGTAACTGTAAATGAATCGATTTTATATATGTGGAAAATCAGATATTTATGGAGCTTTTATTTTGTGAAGATTACACCACGTGGAATTTTAATCAGAACTACTCCACTAGCCACACACATCTACTTGAGGCGCCCAGTGACTAATCCCACCTGAGCAAGGAGAATGAGAGACAATCTTGTGAGTGAAATCACCGGCTTCATGAAGGAGTACATCTATTAAATCCAAATG